>VWZY01005585.1:27898-67658 GCA_013399075.1 Chloroceryle aenea | reverse complement strand
TTTTTTTTTTTCTGGTGTGTTTTAATAACCTGTCTGGTGAGAGTTTTCCTCTAGGTAGAGGGTATGGAAGCTCTCACAGAATAGAGCTAACAGAAAAATTCAGTAGTTCTTGGAACAATGGCCAGGTGTTTGAAATTATTGGCCATTGTTCTAATTGTTCTGACTCACCTCCTTCCACTCTGAATGGACAGAATGCTTCCTGTGGTTCCAGGAAATGCTGAACAAAAGAACTATTTTGATCCATGGACCATGCCACTACTTCAGCTGAAAGCCAAGCAGTTCTTTCCTATTGGACAAATAGATCTTTTCACAACAGTAGAGAAACATGCTACCTAGAGTCAGTAGTTTGATGCAAATTTCTGTTCATATGTGGAAAGTATGGAGATAATTAAGTCTGTGTGGGTTTAGGCTTTCTTTATTGATTGTAATAGAGGCATTTGTAATAATTTTGAAATGCAGGTTGGGGAGGAACAGGAAAGATCTTAAGAAAAAGAGTACTACCAAAGTTGAATAGCTTACACAGGGCTGTTAGAGCATGGCATTTGAGGGATAAAAATGACTACCTGAGTCATTCTTGAATTTAGTGTTTTATGCAACTAAAAACCTACAGATTTTTGTCTGAAACATACAGGAAGCTTCAAGAGGATGCTTGAGTAATTGTTTAAAGTGTAAGCTGTCTTGGGATTCAGTTTCCTGAAAGATCTGAAATTTGTTTCTGTGGGAAACCTGTATTTTATGTAATTGACAGAAATGAAACTTGAAGATAGAGATTTCGGGATATGGGATGGCAATAAGCACTGTGAAGCACTGTGCATTGGAACAGGGAGGGACAGTAAAGTTGTTGAAACATCATTTCTGTTTCATAATAAAAATTCTGCATGTTTTTTATTTGTAATGAAGCTCATTGTTTTAACAAGAAAAGGAAAGGAATGACTATTCTGTTATACCTCAGGCTCTCTATTTGCAGTTCGCTTTTTTTTTTTCTCCTTTTATTTGTTCGTTTGTTTTGTTTTGTTACTTATTTCTCCTAGATTGGGTATAGTTTTGATTCTGATAACTTCCCCACCAGGAAAAAAAAAAGTTCCTTTTTTGTGTGTGAATGCTGAAGTATCCAGATGGAGAGCTCCTGGTTGCAGTTTGAAGCCCTCTGCCTGGAATTAAAAAAAAAATAAAAAATATCTTTTTTTTAATCGTTTATTTTGACTGGATACTGGAGCATATCTTGAATTTTGTATTTCTATGCAGAATTAGGTATATTTTATTTTATGGATGGATTGATGTGTGCAAATATGAACTCAGGCTTACTGGAAGATGCCAGTTGATACTTTGTGTAGGCTGATAGAGGAGGTTGCAGTTCAAGCATCCTGTCAGTGAAACACAGAAGCTTAATCACAATGTATTGCAGTTCATTACACAATAAAAAAAGAGATGAGGGTAAGAAAGGAGCCAAAAGATAAAAGGAGTAGAAGCATTTTCAGCTGTTAGACATACTTATTCTGACTGTTGGATGTTTTTCTTTAACTGAAGACCTACTAATGGCAGGGTAATGGAGTGTCCTGACATAAATGCAGCATAATGTGTTTAAATATTCCTGGTAATATGAGACATACTATGCAAAAGTGTAATTTTATTTACACTTATTTTACATCTGAATGATAAAGCAGAGAGATGATCTACTTGTGAATTAATTGGTTACAGTGTTCTGTGCTTCCTTCAGAAAAATATAAAAGTGTTTTGGCCAGTGCTCATTCTAGTGAAATGTTGTAATTGGTTTCCCATGCTTGACAACTATAACTTCTTGTGTTTCAGAGCTGTGACAATTATCTGAAGTAGAATGGAAGCTTCAGTAATATTACCCATTCTGAAGAAAAAATTGGCTTTTCTTTCAGGTATGATTTGCTTTTTCTCCAACTGGTTCCTCCCTGCATAATTTGGATGGAAGTTTTAGGTTGGTTACTTGTATTTGCTGGATGTATTTCAGAGAAATATTTTGTTGGTTAGTGCTTTGTCATATTTCAAAAGGACCTCTGAAGCTATTAATCTAGTAGCTAAGCTATTGCTGTTGGCATTCAACACCTGTTTTTGTTGTAACCTGTAACTTAACCCACAATGTTGATGTCATGAAGTTTCAGTCCTAATATGAAAGAATAATGACTTAGGAGACATCCAAGAATAATCCTTTCTGTTGCATTTCTGTTTGTTTTCTTTTAGTGTGGTTTTAGAAATATTTTCAGGATTTTATTTAGAATGTTTCCTTCCTTCCCTATCCTGTCTTTTCTCCAGCAAAGAAATGGGTGGAAGCAGAATTAGCCATACATTGCAGCTTTTTGATTATTGCCAAGTAGTTAATTCAGGGAAGGATGGAATTACTGTTACATTTATTAAAATTTCCTGAATCTTTGGTTGGAGGTATCCATCTCCTCCCCATGCCAGAGAAAAATAAAAGGGAGTACTTAAAATGGTAGATGGCATTCTCATGCTGATTTCACTGCTGTCGTAGATAGCTGTGTTCTTAGTGTTGGATTGCCTATTCTAGGGTGGGTAGATAACTTGCAGAACACTTCTCAACTTCACAAATTGATAAGTGTTGCCATAAAATAAACAAAACCAGAAGAACATTTATCTAGTCTAGTTTAGCTTGTTCTAGTCACTTGAGAAGAGAAACCCATTTCTTTTGTTAATAGAACTCATTTGGAGCCAGCAGTGTGCATAGGTGGCCAAGAAGCCTAATGGCATCCTGGCCTGTGGCAGAAATAGTGTGGCCAGCAGAAGAGGCAAAGTGGTTGTGCCCCTGTGCTTGTCACTGGTGAGGCCACACCTCAAGTACTGTATTCAGTTCTGGGCCCCTCACCAGAAGAAAGAGACTGAGTTGCTGGAGGGAGTTCAGAGCAGGGCAGCCAAGTTGGTGAAGGGTCTGAAGAACAAGTTCCATGAGGAGAGGCTGCAGGAATTTGGATTGTTTACTTCAGACAAGAGGAAGCTGAGGGGAGGCTTTATTGCTCTCTCTACAGCTACCTGAAAGGAGGCTGGAGTGAGGTAGATGTGGCCTCTTCACACAAGTAAATAACAACAGGACTGGAGGAAATGGCCTGAAGTTGCATCAGAGCGAGGTTTAGACTGGATATTGGGGAGAATTTCTTTACTGGAAGAGTAGTCAGGTGCTGGAACAGGCTGTACAGGGAGGTGGTGGAGTTGCCATCCCTGGAGGTATTCAAAAAACACATAGATGAATCATTTCAGGATATGCTCTAGTGGGATGATGAGGTGTTTTTTGTTGTTTTGTTTTCTTGTTTAGTTTGGTATTTTATTATTTTCTTTCTGTTGACTCTTGGACATGGTAATCTTAGAGGTCTTTTTCAACTACTACAATTCTGTGTGAGGTTTGCTTTGAATTTGCCCACTGCCCCAAGCAATTGCAAATCAAACAATTCCTGTTTAAAAACAAACCAACCCCCAAAACTCAATTTGCATTAAAGCCTGTAATAGCAGACAGTTTCTTGTTGTAACAGCGGTTGCATAGCATGGTGGTTGTTCAGCAGTACGTCAAAGGGGAGCTCTCATTAACTAGAGTGCATTTTCAATTCAATATTAAAGCTTTGCGTGATCCATTCTGAAATAGTGATCTTCTTAGTGGAAAGTAATTTACTGAATGTCAATTTAAATGGTAGGAACCCTTTTGAACATACATATTTCTAAGTAGGCTTTACCATTTGGTAAAAATTCATGCAGTAATTATTTTAAGTGTTTGTCATTGTAAATAAAGGAACCTAACCTAGAAATCAGTTCATCATGTTTCTTTAAAGCAATTATTTCAAATAGTTTAATAAATGAAAACATTATTAATGACTTAAAAACCAAAATTCAGAAAAACTATATTTTAGATAAATGTTCTTCAGTGTTTATATGTTTAAGTCTTGACAATTTTAGGTTAAATTGGTACAAATAATGTTGGTCCTGCCTTCTTTTTCTGGAACCAAACCAGGGTGGTTTATAATGGAGCAGTATGTCCTCAGATTTGGAATTCCTGATTGTGTAGCTTCTGTGTTGGTAGGTCATTACAAATAGCAGGGAAAAAAAGGGAAGCTACTGACTCAGCAAAAGAACTGAAGCACCACTTTAGTGCAAAATGAATGTTGGTGTGTGGTGTTTTTGTTTTGTTTTTTTTTTTTTTGGGGGGGGGTGATGCTGTTGTTGCTTTTCTGAAATGTGTTTTCAGTTTATAAACTCTACAACCTCTTCTGAGCAAAATAATCAGTGAAAACTCCTGCTTTGTTCTCTTTTTGTGCTGTGGCATGTTGGCAGAATATTTGTCAGATCTGGGTATACTTCAGTGCAAGAAAGCTGCACAAAAATCCCAGTGCAGGCAGAATACAGATGTTTGAATCTTTTCTAGTAGCATTTATAAGCTAGGGTGAAAACCTGTCAGTTGTTAACACAAGTTGACTTGTTATAGAATGAATAATTCAGATAATTATTGCAAACTTTTTTTGTGAAATGTCAAGAGATTATCGCTTTTGAGTTAGGTTTGTGGTTTTTCTTCTTCTTTTTTTTTTTCATCAGTTTTAACAAATGGTGATTAAAGCCAGCTATAAAAGTGAGAATTTCTGTGTGTCTAGAATCTTGCACGAGTGGGCTTCAAGTACAAAGTCTAAACTTTCATTACTTAGACCCCTTTCAACACAGGAGATTTCCAAGTATGTGCAAAGAAAACATGAATTACTAATGATAGTTGACTACTTTTATGGGGTTTGATGATTGTCTGTGTCTGTCTCGTGAATCCAGAAGTAGCGTTGAACAGAAAAAGTCCCTTCCAGTTAGAATTAGCTATGTTAAGATTAACTTGTTATAAATGCAAGAATAAAATATGTTTTTCTGCAAACCCTCCCTTCCTTTACTGTGGGGGGAATGCTGCACTCCTGAGTCTATAGGAGGAGAGGGAGTGTTAGGTACAACTCTTACAAATATCCAGTAAGAGTCCTGAGCTGCTGCCATGGGTGGGGGAGTTTTCTACCTTGGAAGCTGGTTCAAGGCAACCCTTCTACTGTTCCCTCTAGAAATAACTTCTGGTGTTCTTTTCCTGTCATGGTTTGACTCAGTTTGATCACCAAATTCTGTCCAGTCTGTTTCTAATTTTTAATAATAACAGTGTTTTCTTGCTCCAGTAATTTTTCATAGTTCCTCTATTTTACAAGATATAACCTGGGTTTGAACTTGGCTTGAAAATCCATATGAAGATCAAAACATCTGGTTTGAAATAATTGTGAGGTGACTGTTACATGTTTGTAAGCAGGTCTGGACATCTTAGGTGTTTGAAGGACCTATCAATTTAGGATAGGTGCCATGGGGCAGCCTGTGTGGTACAAGATCCTCCTTTGTGCAGTTGATGTTTCTAGGAGGTGGTGTGTTCCTTCCTGTGAGAGCTTCTGGGCATGTGCTCATCTTGGAAGCTTACCAGGTTTCTGAGAGGTTGATAGTGTAGATGGTCTAGGAGATAGTTTTTAACCATGTAAGCAAGATATGCAAAAATAATGCTGCTGGAAATTTTGATTTGTGTTGTATATGTTGAAAGTACCAGATGATGGACTGTGACAACTACAGATGTGGACTGTGCTCTGAAGCCTTAGTGATGCCTTAAATAGCAATGTGGTGAATGAATACAACTGAGAGGTGAAACATCAGTTGTGATTTTCAGAACAAATTTAAAGATTACTTTTCTGATGTATTTCGAGATTGTGTAACTAAGAAGTATTTTGCTTACCTTAAAGCCATCACATTATGTTTCTAATTACTTTTTCCCCCCCAAAAAATAGGAGGGAAGGACAGAAGAAGTGGCCTCATTCTGACAATTCCATTATGCCTTGAACAGACAAGTATGGATGAGCTGAGTGTCACACTAGACTACCTTCTAAGTATCCCAAGGTGATTTCAAAGGCTTTCTGTTCAGGGGTGCCTTCTTTTCCAGTGGTGAAAGGATTCTTTCTATTAATTTTGTCTTTGCCTTTCAGTACCAAATGATCTTTGCAAGTGTTTACTTAAAATGTTATACTGTCTCAATTAAAACCATGCATCCCAATAAATTAAGGGACATCTACTAAGTCTTTTTATATGTCCTTTAATTCTGTTTATGTCTGTGTTTGTGGGGTTTTTTGTGTTGTTTTTTTTTTTCACTGGGGGAGGGTTTGTTTTATCTTGTGTATTTCCTCACTCCTTTCTTGTTCTGTCTTTGAAAAATTTCTTTTAAATGACAGTGCACTTAGATTACTATGTAAATTAATGAGCCATTCAAATGAAACTTGTAAGCTTGCAAAGGTATCATTGCCCAAAGTAAAAAAAAACTTCCTCGCCTTTCTTTCTTTGGTATGTGCCTAATCTTTGTAGCTTGCAGGGCTTAAGTCTGCATTGAGTCTAAAAACATATGAAATGTTACTGAAGGTGGTGAGCAACTCAAATATTTAAAGTTAAGATACTGCTTAAAAGTGCTGAATGATGACATCATCCAGACCTTGCTGTAAAATAATTTTTAATTAAATTCTGCAGTGTAACCCTGCAAGCTTGTAGTGTCAATTTTTGGTCATAGCTGAACTACATTTTATTCTTAAGATCTAGATGTCAATCTTTTTCATAGTTTTGTTTTGTTCTCTTGTGCCACTGATTTAAAAAGGAAAGAAACTTTTCAGATAAATGCTTTTGTATCCCTTTAAATTCCTCTTCTGGAAACAGTAACAATGGCATAACTAGAGACTGTTCAGCATACTTTTCTTATTGCAATCTTTACATGTTTTGAAAACACAATGATATTGTATGTTGTTTTTTTTATAGTTAAGTGTGTTGAAAAAATAATCTGACTGGGGGAGAGAAGCAAAGAATAATTTAAGGTTGCTTACAAGTAAAAACTTCAATAGGTATCTGAGCATATTGCACGAGATTTTAGTCATGGAGGTTTTGGGGTTTTTCAAACAGCTTGTTGTCTTTTTGTAAAGTTATGAAAATCCCAAATGGTCATCCATGCAAGTCATCTTGTTGACTTAAAGACTTGGCTCTATTTATGCAACAGATGCAGGCATTGTTGCTCTAGCAAGCATTAATTATTCTGCAGTCTCATCCTGGTATATGTTTTTACATATATTAGTGTAAAAATAACTGTTTGAAAATTCAACCAAAGTACTCTTTGTACTCCGTACAAACTGGAAAACCTGTTTCAAAGCAAGATTCAGTGTTCCCACATCTAATGTTCTGTTTGTCAGCCATGGAAAAAATGACCTCTCTTTTATAGTGGCAGTATGGAAAAACACTGTTTTTGCTTGCATGTTGTTTTTTTTAGTGGGAAATGCAGACTTTTTGGGCTAAGTGCTTGTCATCTTTGTTCTCGAAAGACTTGCTGTACAGTGTTTGAAAAAAAGGAGGGTGTGTGTAGGGATAGTGTCTCAAACCCACATAGCTGTCCAAGAACCCTTAATGTTACTTTTTCCCCAAATTCTATGTGTAAGGTAGCCTAATATGTTTACCTGTGAATTCAGTTGTGCATGAGTATGTTTTAACTTTTTTGAAAGCTGTAACAAAAACTTGAGGGACATAACTGCTTATATTGTCTCGGGTAAGATTTCATTGGGGTGTGTGGGATATGGAGCCTGTGTATGTAAAGCTTTCCTAAAACTTTTTTTTTCTTCTTTTAGTGAGAAATGTAAAGCTAGAGGATTTACTGTGATAGTGGATGGCAGGAAATCTCAATGGAACGTGGTAAAGACAGTTGTGTTAATGCTACAGGTAAGTAAATTTTCATACATTCATAGTTGACTGTTTAGTTTTAGGGATGTGAACCCAATAGCTGTGTTATTGTAGAGGCAGTAATTTCTTTATTGAGAAATAGACAATTTATGGTCTTGCAAAAGCAGAAAAAGGGGCTCTGTGACAGTTCTGTGCAGAAAGAAACAATCTGAAAAGCAGATGATATACCTCAAGCGAGGGAGAAGTGCATTACAGACTGAGAACATGCAATTGTAGGCCTTTTTCTAAAACAGTTTTAGTTTAAAAAAACCCAAACAAATAACAAAAAAAACCCCAGGAAACAGCAACAACAAAAAAAAAACCCAAACACTTACAAAAAAAACCAACCAAACAAAACCAAACAAACAAAAATGAAAACAAAGCGCAAAAACCAGCAAGAAATACACTTCTGGCATTAGCTGTGAGGCAACAGTTCACACCGAGTGAACTGTACCTCAGTGAAGCTGAGCAGGTTCTGATGCAATAAGCTGTACTTCTTCATTTCCATCAGAGTTGGCTGTAGTGGATTTGTAGTGTATAGTATTCCTAGTCATAAATTGAATTCTGGATGTTAAATGAAGTAGCATAAGAAAAAAATGCCAATTCTCAATGAAAGAAATTAATGACAATTTAGTATTTTAGCCGTTCAAAACTGCAGGGTTACAATAAAGTCTTAGTTTTGCTAAACAGCACAGATTGTTTTCTGGTCTCAGTGGTCAAAGAAAATGTGAGAGAGCGCACTCCAAATAGATTACAGAACTTGAACTACTGCCTTTCCCAGCAGTTTTCCTCTCAGGCTTACATGAAACTGTGCCAAATAGGAATAATTTTGATTTTGTTGTCCTGCTGGTTCATTGTTGCTCCTGGGTTTCTAAGTCTGTCTCAAAGGTGTCTTTCACCTAGTCTTAATTAAGATGACATTCCTTAGAGTTCTAGTAATTGCATCCACTATATTCCAGTTATGATCTTGACTGAGCTTTCACTTAAGCTAATGTGCAGTTGGGACATTTAATGGGAGCTTAAGCTAGTGGGGAAGGTAGCTATTTGCTCGTGCTCAGACTTCACTGGCTTCCTGTCAGCACGCTTCATGCCAGTGTGAAGCCTGCAGAAACATGAGTTGCACATCTGTATCTTTAATTTGAGAAGGAAGCAATAAAAAAATTTCCTATGTAATCTACTTCTGTCTGCTTGGATTCATGTGGTGCTCAAAGGTGCTGGTTGGTCATCAAACACACACTTCTGTGTTACTAGTATCATCTACTTTTAAATAGCTTGTGCATATTCATTAAAACAGTGTGAGAATGAAATAAATATTTTTTTTTTCCAGTACTATGATTTCTGAGTTGGGTGTATTTAACTTCTTCAGAATTATATATTTATAAATAAAATGAGTTATTTGAAGAGAAATACCATGGTTTTTGTTGCCTTTATGTTACTACTGTGATTAACTGTTGCGTATTGCTGTAGCTGATGACATGGGAGTAATCAGGAGTCTCTATTCCTTGATCTACATTCAACGTTACAACAAAAATCAACTTGGTAGATGAAATTACTGAGTTAGGCTGAGGAATGTTTACTAATACTTTTAATGAATTAATATACTGAAATGTAAATATTAAGCCCTTTCTAGTCTAAGGAATATGTACTAGAGAAGTATAGAATATCATCTTGGCATGTGCTTTAAAGTATACATTTTTTTTCTAAATTTACAATTACTATTTTATTCTACATAGTAAATTACACTGGTAGAAAGCTTTGTTGTCCTTAGCATTTGTATTTTTTAAATGAATTTCCATAAATAAAATTAAGTCAAGCCAACAATTAATGTTTTTCTGTACTGATGTAGCACGGACTAATGGTTAGGCCTCAGGACTGAGAGTAAAGAGGTTAGATTTTATTTTCAGTTCTGGCACAATTTTGCTATGAAATTTAGTGCAATTGACTATGAAGCGGGATGGAGCCAACATGTCATGTAAATGCAGCAGGCTTACTTTAATTTCTGTCTCTTGAATAGATGATGACATGTAAGTGGAATTCAGTTCTGTGGTAAATGAAGGTTTAATCTCGAGTGTTTTACTGATACTTTTTTTTCCCCCCCCTTTTTTTTTTTTTTACAGAATGTTGTTCCAGCTGAGGTGTCACTTGTTTGTGTAGTAAAGCCAGATGAATTTTGGGATAAGAAGGTTACACATTTCTGTTTTTGGAAAGAGAAAGATAGGCTTGGCTTTGAGGTATGTAGAACTTTTGCCTACTTCAGTCAACAATACCATTTCTTACATATTAGAATAATTGGATGAAAATTAATATATCTTTAAAAATAGTTGTATTCCAGATGCTTTGTGGATATTCTTTACAAACCACTGTGGCTTTTTAACTTTTTCCTTCTTCAATAAGAATAATAAATGAAGTAGGTCTCAAATTAGAAACGTATGGAAATTAATTCTTTGCTTAGAGAGAGGATCAGATACATATTGTGTATCTTTTGAGTAAGAAACTTGTGTAGGGTTTAGTGTGACTTTTTTGATTACTCTTCTGTATTAGACTGTGAAGATACATGTTGCGTGGTGTTGCTAAATCAGTAGGAAACATTTTGAAGAACATCTTGCTGCAATTGATTGCATCTTCTCTCATTTTTTGAGTTCTTTTAACATTAGTTACAAAGGTTGTAGGTTATTACAGTTCCCAAATATAAGCCAATATTATTTTTACCTTGTGAGGCAGTATGTATGAGAAATTGTGCACTAATTTTAGCTCTTCATTTTTTTGGGAGATTAATGGAGACCTTAATTTTCCATATTTTTAGAAAATTATCTATCATCAATCTTTCCAATGATCTTTGAAGCTAATCTTGGTTTAACTACAACAGGATTGCTGTACTCATCAAATCTTAAAATGTCTACTTGTTTTCTATGTCAGAGCTCTTAGAGATAATTTTTTTTTTTGTCAAAGAGATTGAATAGAAAATTGTTTTGCAGCCTTCTCCAATGCTCTGGAATTCTTTCTGAAGTTAGATTATAAAATTTTTGAATATTCCTGTAGAGAACTTCATTCAGGGAAAACGGAATTTGGAAAGTGGCAGCTGGAATTTTCTCTAACAAACAGTGTAAATCTTAAGACTCTATCAGACAGATATAGTGCTGTTAATTCACATGAATTTTATCTTAAATCTTATATCAGACTGTACTAGAATGCATGGCTTCATTTTGTAGAAACTATTCCTGTATGTGAAAGTGCTCTGAATGAGTGTGGGGGATAAGGGGTGAGATTCCTATTTTCAATCAGATGACTACTTTTTTTATATCTGCTGTAAGATTCCTTTTATTACATTACTACATTTATTTTTTTTTGGTCACCTTCTTTAGAGCCTTATTAGAACTGAACTTTTACCTTCAGGTTCTTTATCTTAGTGATGAAGACCATTTTATTTTTGAGTTGTTCTTTATAGGTGTATTTGAAAAGTAGTTCAACAGAGTAATGCAAAGAATCTCTGAACATCCACTTACGTCTTTGAAAGTCTGCAGCCAGCAAGATACTCAGTAATAAGGATAGTGAACTGCCCTGGAATTTTACTGCTGGATGTAGTTCCAACTATGATAATCTTGTGACCTACATTACAGTTACACTTTCCTGGGTTTCACAGATGTCTCTCTGTCCCTTCACCTGAATCCCTTGAGGGGACTGGCAAGGAGGTGAGGTCAAACTATATTTCCATCTTGCAGTTTAGCATGTAGGAGCTCAGTTATAGCTTCTTTAGACAAAAGTATGGTGGTGGCCACATTTTATAAACTAACCTATTTGGAGCCTATCAAGATGAGAATTAAAAGGGACACTGAATGAACCAACCATCTATACTCCAAAGGATGATTTAAGAGCTTGTGTTTAGAAAGGTAACTTAAGTTTGCAATATTCAGTTTCACACAGATACTTTCAGGATGTAAAGTAAACAAAGTTGAGAGTTTGACAGTAACCCTGCTCTTCAGCAGTCTGATTTAGACTTTTTTTCCATCCACACACCTGTAATGCTGGTCCTTGGACAAATCTAGGAAGCCTTTGGAGTTGCAGAATGAAAGAACTTTATGCGGTGGTTGTTGCTGTATACATCATGGTATTGCCAGTTTGGAAACTAATCCTCTGGAAGATTCTTCTTGGATTTTTTTTCTTTCTATATGACTCAGCTATAATCTTTTTCTAGACAAATAAGCAGAAAGCCTATAGGAAAATACATTAACGAAGCAGGAATAATTTTACATGGCTATGATAACAAAAGGATTTTTTTGTTTGACTCTAAAATCGCCTCATGTCATTATATGATGATTCTGTAATGAAATTTAGTAAGCTTAGCAATATTATGGAATGTGTTCTTTGTAAGTGGATTTGCCTCTGTTGGCATAAACCATTGAAGTTGTGTAACTAAATGTTGGGTTTCTGTTTCAAAACCATTTTTTTGTTACTAAAGTGTAAATACTTCCCCTGACTTCAATTTTTTCTCAAATATTTTCTTAATAACTCTGAAGTTTTAGGAGGAATAAAACAATTTTACAGATTCTTTTCATGCAAACATATACCTAAATGTATCAATTTTAACATCAGTAGTCAACAATATGTCACTTTACAAGAAAGATAATCATAGAATTAAAACGCAGCAGCTGCTTCCTGGATGGAAGGAAAGCTTCAGATTTGTTCCCTAATTCGTCCTCGTACCTTGGCTTTGTTCACAGACAGAACAGAAATTTGTATGAGTAAAGGATAACAACATAGGTAGCTGTTGAATTACCATCTTGGTTCATAGGTGTTTGCTCTTCAGTTTTCCTTCTGCCTAGCTGAGAAGCACTGTAACTGGATGAGACTGGTTGCTTGCATGAGGGGCTACCGACAGCTTTGGGTCAGTTGCTACATAACTGAGATTGGGTAATGAGGTATAGAGCTGCTACAGATGCTTCTACAGAGAGTATGATACCATCCTAGCTCGTGATTTTCTTTCTTTTCCTTGTATCCTGCACTTTTTTAAAAAAAATATTTTTTAATCTGTGCTAACTCATATTCTTAAATGGCATCCCTCATTAAAGGACAGAGAATGCTGAGATAACAGTAGGAAAAATCTTGTGCTTTCCCAGGTAATGAAGAGTCACCCTTGGGATTAAGCAAGCCTTTGTTCTTCACCATTCATTAACTCTTGTTTATTGGTTGTGATTAGGAAAGCTGGCTCAGTAAAAATGACCCACCTTTTCTGTGCTCCAAATAATATTTGTGTTAGAGAGAGTCGCGTGTCTTTGCTCTATTCCTGATACGAGTGCGGAGCACTGATAAGGCTATGGAAGCCTCTAACTCAGGCACAAATCTACAGCTGCATAATTGTATATTACTGGCAGTAAAAACAAAGTATCACCTAACTTGTGTTGATCACAGGTTAGATTTGCTTAACTGTTAGGAAACCCCAGTATTGCTTGTGCACCAATGAAATAAATATAAATGAAAGTATGAAATCTTTTTATTCACTTGAGAGTATGTTATAAATTTATTTGAAGTAAATCCTATGTAACTATGATTTCTAATGGGACATCACATCTCCCTTGTATTTCCTGTTACCTGATCTGCTTTTAATACCTTGATTAAAACTACCATATGAAGCTATTCCTCACAGTGCCTGCCTTCCTGTTTAAAGTCAGAGATCCTTTGCTGAGTGAGATGTGGTGATGAGTTGCAAAGCACTGAAAGTAAATGTGGGAACTGAGATAAAAAGGCTTCTGGGTGGATAAGTATCAAGGGGTGGTCTGATTCAGCTGAGTATAAGTGCATATCCTTTTTTAATGCTTACCTGCCTCAGGTCAATTCCCATTTATCCTCCAGCAGAGCTTTCCTCTGTCCCTTTATTACTCCCTGAAATGCTTATTAGCAGCCAGTTCATGTCTTCAACAAAGCAGTTTTTTTCTGGTCCTGTGCCCATGCTTCATTGCAGGAGGATTGTCTTCATTTTTCCAAGGCTGTCTTTCAGCTGAAATTTTGTATGTGTTACACTCTAATACTTAATACTGTTAATGTTCTTAAATGAATGAATGAATAACTGGGTTTGAATATAAAATTTCTGTGTTTTGGAGAGTTGGGAAGTGTTGCTTTTTGCTTTTTTTATTAATATACATAGTGATGTGAAACAAGTCATTCTTGGGTAACAGCTGTAGTGTGTTGTATGTGTAAGATTTTCTATATGAATATAACTAGTGTAATTAGAGAAAACTCTGTACCATAAAAATAGAGGAAATGAACAAGCTTGTAGACAATGTGAAATTGCCTACAGGCTGATGGTTGGGGTCGTTTGTTTGTTGGGGTTTTGTGTGTATGTGTGTACTATTCAAGGGACTGGAGGAAAAATAATCTCTGAGCCTATCTATATCATATAGATACTGGATTAGCTCTTTGATCATTTTGTTGAAAGCAGGGAGGAAAGATTGTGCTTGCTGTTCTTATCCTTATGGCAATTGTGGAGCAAAATTTAAAATTTCCCTTGGGATAGTGAGATAAGAAATCAAGGACTTTTTATATATATATGTAAAAAAGGGGGAAAAAATAGTTGGTAAACTTCTAGGATCTAGTTGGAAAAATCAGTGTAGATAGCAAAAGGATCTTGATAATTCTGAAGTCCAAATGTTTCACACTTGCATTGTAGCAGCTAACAACTCTTAAGTCTCTAATAGTGTCAGAAATTTATGAGCATTTATCAGCAGAACATGCTCTGAAAAATCTATGAAATGTCAAGTCATCAATATACACAGGAGTTCAGAAACCTAAAAATAACATTTCTTCCATGGAAATTTCCAGAATAGTTGAGGCCCTATTTAATTTTTTTTTTTCCAGCAGCTGTTTGATGGAGAATAAGCACAGCTACCTTGCCAGAAAAAAAAAAAAGAAAGGAAAAAAAAAAAAAAGAAAAAATGCTGAAGATTAATCTGATTGTGCTGTAGAAAACAATTAGGATTCACAGTTAAAAAAAAAAGTTACTGTTCTTATAGAAAAGCTGCCTTCAGTATAGTGTGAAAAATGAACGTAGTCATTCTTCAGTTTGGACTTCTGTATAGTCTGAAGTGCCAGCTTATCCTCACGGAACCTCTGCCTGTTCATTGAAGCTTTAATTATATTTTTCCAAAGCTGTTTGGATTTGTAAGCTACTGGCATAATGATTCATCAAGAATTAATCTACTGAGAAAACAGCTTTAATATTGAGCCCAAAGGACTTTATTAAAAATACAGCATTTTACCTATCAACCAGGCTGTGAGGGGGGAAGAGCTATCTGGGCTTCCCACTGTTTTGGGGAAATGAACAAAATGCCCTCTGCTTATGCCTATTTGAATTGATATTTGTCCAAAATTACCAGTTGAAGACCGGATGATTATGATTAGCATACCTTATAAATGCTCTTCTAAAAAAATGTATTTTTAAGAAGGACACTCTTATGTACTTGTAAATAAGTTGATGCATTTTTTATTAAAATTGGTAAATGATGCAGTGATGTTCTGTTCATATTGACTAAATACCTTAATATACTCTTACAGTAGCTACATTTGTAGTCAGTTACACAGCAGTGTAACAAATTGGAACAGATAATTTAAACATTATACATATTTTGTGTGCATAGATGTTCTTGCTAGTGGTTGCATTTCTTTCACTTTAATGTAACATCAGATAGCTAGTAGACTATATAATATATGTCTTCTGTTATTCTTATCTTTTTATTTTGCTGAAAATGCATTGAATTTCATGACTAGCGTTGCTTGGTACCCATATGATCATGAGGGTTACGTTATAAAAGTGAGAAACTGTGATATGTGGAAGGGTGTGGTTAGNAATATTCGAAAAAATTTTTTTACTGTAAGGGTGACAGAGCCCTGGAACAGGCTGCCCAGGGGGGTCGTGGAGTCTCCTTCACTGGAGACATTCAAAACCCGCCTGGACATGTTCCTATGTGATGTACTCTAGGTGGCCCTGCTCTGGCAGGGGGGGGTGGACTAGATGATCTTTCGAGGTCCCTTCCAACCCCTAGGATTCTGTGATTCTGTGATATGTGTCGATAATGCACTTCTAGCCCATATAAGCCTCTCAGCAGTTGGGCATGCCAGGTAAGAATTCTTTACTAAGAGTTGTGAGCTTGGTCAGATATTTTGGTTGTTGGATAGGAGATTGCTGAAGTGTTGGGAAAAAAAAAAAAAAGGGCAACCGAAAACCAACCAGCCAAACAAAAGAGCCAAACCCAACAACAACCCAACCCAAACATGCTAACATTATAAACAGTATAGATATGTGTATGTAAGTATTTTTTTCAGCTTTCATAAATAATTTAGTATTCTGTGAAATTCAGTGTAGTGTTAGGTTTACAGTATTGTGTAAATGTCAGTTAAATACATTTTCTAAGAGATGATACGAATTATTCTTTTAATCTAAGCCTGATTTTTTAAGACGTTTTTACTTCTGATACTTAAAATGGAATATAGTTCCCTTACAGTGCTTCCGTACCTATTTCCCATTATAAAGTTTTTATTCTAGTAAGATGTAGAATATTGCCATCCATTTTACTTAGATAATTTTCTTAATTTATCTCAGAACAAGAATGTATTACTTATTGATACCAAGCTATGAAGATTAATGCAGATAATTACTTCTCTCATATGAGCATAAGCTTAGATTTTACTTGTTTAAAGTTTGTATTTTCAAGGTACGTGTGTTTTGTGTTCTTTTGGAAAGTAACTGCTCCTCTTCAGGTTTAGTATGGTTGCTGTGATATAATGCACATTTAAGAAAAAAAACCTCCTTGTTACTGAAATTTTACACCTTCTGTCTTCCGATAGCTCCTGGGTTTGGCTCTGTGATTTTTGTGGCTTTTTCATTTCTTTCCTCAAGAGGGAAAGTTCACATAGGTGTGTTTAACATTTTTGGGGAACTTACATGTCCTGTTGAATATCCAGAATTCTCCTCTGATCTTGACATCTGCCTCTATCTTGTTGCAGATGATCAGTGAAAATAATTGCAAAAAAAAAGAAAACAAAAATGATGTGTAGAGAGAGGTCAGCTTTGTACAGAGAGTATTCTCTTTTATTATGAAAGATAAGCGTTAGTGACACTGTTTCATGGGTCAAAAGCATGTTACTATAAAAAATAAATGTAGTCTCTTCCTTGAGAAATACAGAAATTTTTGCAGTTGAAGCACCAGACTTGGTGTTGAAGGATTTTGCCACACAGTGGGTTACTCTTGGTTTGCTTTATTCAACAATTAGTCAGTTGGGCCATCACCTCAGTAAGTGGCAAAAGACTTAAAAAATTCAACTCGTATATATACTTTTAATACAATATGAGGAATCAATATTATTCTAAAAAGTCCTTTGTGTTTTTCCCTGAACTTCCAGTTCTCAGGCCATTACTAATCTTCAGCCATTTTCTGTTGTCTTGCTTCAGTTCCTCTTCAGATGTCACAGTTCAGCGATATTCTGATTATCACAGTCTCTTATCTTCAGGCATTTGCCTTTAGAATTCTGAGTTGTTCCTTCATCTCAATTTATCTTGATCTATACCTTACCAACGAATGGTTAACCTTTAATCAAATGCTTACTCTAGGCTGACTACCTGTCTATTAACATGTCTTAAACATAATAGAGAATTAATCTATTAATAACTATTATTCACTCAGCTGGACTGGGTTTTAAACGAGCCGTGGTAAGGGCTATGTGGGAGATAATGAAAAGCATTCACATGGTCTTAAGGTATTATTCTACAGCACCTGTAATCTATTAATCATTATTCTATAATGTCCTATTCTTCTCTAACTTGGCTCATCTTCTTAAGGGCCTATTTTCCTTTACACTTGGTTTGTTGGGGTGTGTGTGTTTGTTGTTTTTTGTTTGTTGGTTGGTTTTGGTTTGTCTGTGTCATTTGGCAATTCTTAAAAGGTTGTTTTGTTGTTACTCAAAAGTACAGCGCTTCTTCCAGAGCACTGTTCCGAGTTCTTTCTGCAAAGGCTTTCACAATGTTTTAGCAGGCCAATATTGTACAAAATTGTACAATATTGTACAAAAGCAAGTTTGCTGATAAGAGCTATGAGGAGAGCTGCTACCATTCTTCCATTTTTTTAAAAGAACTGAGTGCAAATGATGATGATAGGGACTCTGGTTTGTAGCAAGGAGGGCATATCAAAAAGCTCCTAGTGGTTTGTGGTGTGGGGGTTTTTTTTGTGTTTGGGGTTTTTTGGGTGGGGTGTTTTTGGTTTTTATTTAGTATTATTTTCTCATAGAATTAATTTATTTACTACAGGCAGGTTTGTTGTGCAGAAGAAAAAAAAATAAATATTTCCCTGATGCAAGTTTGTAAAGTATACACCTTGCCCATTCTTTCCTGAATGATCTTAGTTAAAATAAAAAAATCAGAAATGGGTCGTCTCAACACAGTCCATTCTTTTCTTCAGACTATAAGGGTGGTTTAGAACTGGTATTATCAGTGATGTGAACCAGGTGTCCTATTTACTTCAGTTTCTATACCAAAATGTCCTGATAAATTAATTTTCTCCTTTTTAATGAACTCAGAGAGATGAAAAGAGAATGTAAAAATGAGCTATAAAAAGAAAAAAGAAGGAACAACAAAGGCTTTATTTTTCTTGGACTTAGTCATCTGGGGTTTGGTCTGGTTGCTGGCATTACTTAAAGAAATTACAAGCTATTTTGCATTTATGGCAGCTATATATCACTAAGAAAATAGAACAGCCTGTATTGGGACATTGATGGAAAATGTGTCTGTACATTAAATACTAGACTGTGTGTTTGGAACTGTTCTGAGTAGCTTAGTTGTAAGAATTGAAAAATCACAAAGTAATTTCAACTGGAAGGGACCTCAGGAGGTCTCTGACTTGCTGCTCGAAGTAGGATCATCTATTACATAAAGTCATTTTTTTCCAGGGCTTTATAGAACTGGGCCTTGAGAAATCTCCAAGGACGGAAACTGTGCAAACCTCTGCTTTTGAGTTTTAAAGACGGCCAATGGTGGTTGACTTGAACTGCTCAAAACCCTTCTCAGAAACATATTTTCATCAATGATTTGGTATATCAGGTTGATTTAATAATCTAAACAGGTCTGAACTATAGTGAAGTAGTGGGAGACACAACCATTGAGGTAATTTTAAGGAGAAAACTTGTAAGTTTAGGATGGATTTTCTGTCTTTTACTGTCTGCAGGAGCATGGAGCTGGACTAGAATTAGAAAGCAATTTTCACATATTCTTGTCCTCTGTAAGAATATGTGCAGTATCTGGTGGGTTCTCAAGATTATTTCAGTTGTGTTGTCGTGGGTTGTTTATGTTTTGTTTTCTTTCCTTTCCGGCTATGTGTTAAGAAAAAGACTGCTTCCATAGAGAAGTTTTTTTCCTAGAAGAGTTCTTCCAGGCTTAGCGTATTGTTCATCATAGCAATCTGTGCTGCTGACCTTTGGTTTAGCTTTATATGAGCATGGGTCATCCAGGAGCCTCTAGAATGCAGAAATGAATGGAGGAATGAATTCTTCTGACTAGCAGTGGACGTGTGGTATTATTTCCTGAAGTAGTTGATAAACTAGATTGTCTCCTGGGTGAATATCTTAGGCTTTTAAGCATACTAAGAATTGAATTTGCCTCCTCATCAAAAGAGTATGCTTGATCCAATTCTTAGCATATCTGCATAGTAAATGCAGACACTTTTATGGCACAAACTCACCTCTACAACTGGAAGTATTGCAAGGGAGTGATAAAAATACTAAGTCCTTTCCAGGGTGATATCCTGCTACTGTATTTGCTAAAAATGGATTGCTTGGTATATGACTTTGCCACCAAGAAAACAGATAACCAAGAAATACTTTTCCTATTGTAAACAGACAAGGTGGTACAGATTATGCATGAGATGTACACTGCATATCAAAGCTACTTGTCCATTTTAGGCCCACATTAATTGCATGCAACAAGCCTTACTTCATTTGAACATTTAGCAGTAAAAGGATAACTTTCTTTGAACCACAGAACGATCTACTCAGTACCTCTGGACACACTTAACACAACTTCTCTGTTACTTAAGGAAAAATATAAGGATGACTTAAGAAATTTTAGCAACACATTTATTGTTGCAGGTTATTTTAGTATCTGCAAACAAGCTGACTCGATACATAGAACCATGCCAACTAACAGAAGATTTTGGAGGAACTCTCACCTATGATCACATGGATTGGTTGAATAAACGGCTGGTTAGTTTTCTCTTGTGTTGTTTTAGTCTGTGTGTGCTTGCTTGTTTGTTTTTTCCAAATATCTCGTTCTTAACCCATGAATTTTTGTGTAGGAACTGCTAAGTGTGTAGAAATTGTCATGTGTGCAGCAGTGCAGTTCAAATGCTATAAGTAGTCTTATGGTGATAACTAACACTGGATTTGCTCAAGGGATGGTAATCACTTTATGGAATCAACAAATTCCTTAATGAAGCTCTTTTGTAGACCCTCACGCTAGAAATTGTTTGGCTGCTTCTAAGTCATACGGATACTTATGTGTGGATATTCTTTTTTTTTTGTAACAACTGAATTTAGCTTACATTTTATAAAGCTGTTTTATAAGCTGGCTTTAAATGGCTGTCCACCTCATGCCCTTTTTTGCTTTTCCTGGAGATTTAAGTAGTCCTAGGTGGATTAAGGAAGGTTAATCTGCAGGCTATTGATTACTAACTTATTAACACCAAAAGGACCTCAAAGTTATTGTGCATGTCACTTACAGCATCTGATAATGCTCAATTCTTTTAAACAAAACTGAAAAAAAAACACCAAAACCCAAGATTCAGAAGTCAGACACAGAGAAATCATCTATATGGTACACAGTGTCTGACAATAGAGGCCTTGTTATCTGAAATCAGTAGGCCCCAGTATCAGAAGAAACCGATAATGGTATTTCTTTCTACAGAATGCATCTTTCTTTTATGTTGGTGATTTATTCCAATATAGCCTGTGTTACTAGTGATTAAAAGGTGGAATCTTCACAAAGGTGATTATTTTAAGGTATACAAGTGAGCTGTCAGATGCATGTGTGGTATGCTTTGATTGTCTGCATTATCCATAGTATTTACCTTAAAGCTTAAATGATGGTGTAGAATAAGTAAGTCCATAAGAATTTACAGGTTTTGCAGAAATCTCAAAATTTGTCAGTACTTCAGAATTCTGTCCATTTTTGTTATATTCAGTGAAACATTTCCCTAAGGAATTTTAGTGCTCTTAAGTGTTCCCTGAACAAAACTTCTTATTCTTTTTATCGTACCATCTGAATGTTGGGAAATAATTAAGCTGTGTAAAGACTGAAGGTACTAATAGAACTAGTTGATGCATTTGCACCGATGCCTTCAATACTGCCACTTACATAATTTCTTAAATTAAAACCTGACTCTTATTTAGGTATTTGAAAAGTTCACAAAAGAATCAACATCCTTACTGGATGAGCTTGCCCTAATTAACAATGGAAGTGATAAAGGAACTCAAGAAAAAGAGAGGTACGTGATTTCCTTTTTGAAATCAGTGCTTTTGAGTTTTAAAAGGCCATTGGTTATCCAAACAATATTGAAAATATGATATGCCTTACATAATTTGAAATGTATGAAGAAATTTTGAAAATTGATAACATAGACCACAAAATTAATCAGTATGTGTGAAGATAGATGCTTGTTTGGCTATTGACTACATGCAGTTGCACTTCTGTTTTGAAGTTGAGTTGAAAAAGTTAAGACTTTATTGACTAAGGAAAGAAATACACAATATCTTAACAGCATCAGGTAGTTCTAGCCTTAGTTGAGATCTACTGCTATGTGATAGAAATGATTAATAATATCTTTGTTACTTTACGTATTAATTTCATTATTATTAATAATGTGTTCATTACTTTATTCAAGGTCAATGGATTTTAACTTCCTTCCATCAGTTGATCCTGAGACGGTATTGCAGACAGGTATAGTAAGTCAAAAAATTAAAATGTTGGTTACTAAAGCAACATTACTAATTTTAAGCCCAGATGAAAACACAGAGGGCACAGTAATTATCATAGACATCATAACAATATAACATCATCATAATATAATTAATGTCATCTTTGTTAACATAGCTTTTTCTCCACCCAACAAATAAATGGAAGAACTCCAAATATGACTTTTAAAGTAGAGTTTTTGATAATTCTCATGTCTTTACAGTATTGTCATAATTAGTAAGCTTACTTTTGAAAACACATTCATTCTAGATGATGTCAATATATTTCCCTTATAGAATGAATTAATCTCAGTAGTCACCGGGCAGTCACGATGCAGATAAGATTTTCCTAGAATTCTGATAATTAGCATCAGCCTAGTTCTGACGTGACCATCAGTAAAAGCGAAGCATAGTGTCTTCTGTCTCTTTGCTGCATAGGCTCTCCCTTCATTGTTAAACAATTTGGGATTCTTGAATTGAAATGAAGGGTGAAATTCTTAGGGTGAATTTGCTGTTGACAATAAAGTATAATAGACTGTTGATTTGAACTAGAAGTCTGCTTAAAGTTTTGTGCCTTTGTAGAATACAAAGCAATGCATAGTGTTAAGGTGGTGGTCAAAGTCTGAATGCTCCTCCTTATAGCCTCTTGCAAACTAATGTGTGGATCACATGTAAAGTTTGCCACAGAGAACTACTGGCTTTAAATACTCTGTGAAAAATTTTAGCTTATTTAAGTGTGGGATAATATTGAGTTAAAAGATAAAACAATAGTTCCTTGCTCTGGTCTTTTAAAGTTCTTCAAATATGAAGTGTCTGTAGACACTTTCACTAGACTTTAGCTTGTGTATTCTCTTGGTAGTAAGATTATCAGACAAAACAACAATTTTGTGTGCACAGATGGCTCCCAAGAACAATAGTTTATATGCATTGTCTGTTCTCTTCAGTATGGCATAATAAATTTATGAGGTTTTTTTAGGCTATGAAGCTTAAGATCCATTACATCACGAGAGTTCCTAAGAGGCAACCTTCTCTTTGTTAGATTCACGGTATCAAAAATTTGAGAATAAAAAATTGACTCACTCCACTTAAGATTTCCCATCTAATTCAATGAAAGTTCAAAAATCTCCAAGCAGAACTATGACTTGTGAAAACCTTTTAAGTCTGTTTGCTCTGCAGCTATCTGTGCCTATTTGTGCAGTACTACAAAAGATGAAATCCAAGATGTTTATTTTCCTAGTATGGCAAAATGTATTTGAACCCTTAAGATATGTTCATTTCACAGTACTATACGGTGAGTAATTTAAAGTTGCTTGCTGCAGTCTCCAAGGCCCTTGTCATTTTGATCATCTCAAATAATACCAGTTGAATTTAGAGTCTGTATTTTCACATTTATCTTGCGGTATCACAGTCGCTTATTCTAGTGGTATATTTTTTTCTTTTTTGCCAACTGGCAGGTTACCATTTCAAGCCCCGAATAACTAATGATGTGGAATTGGCAAATTTTAACTTTTACACCATTTCTTTAGTGACCAAATACAGTTTTATTTGTTCATTGAGCTTTTGGAGAATAAATTGAGGATCTGGGTTTACTGGTAGTATGGTGTTTATATCCCAAAAACTTCACCACAGCTTAACAGTAACATTCTTTAAACAGTTTATGGAGAATATTAAGTAGTCAAAACATACTATTTTTGCATACATGAAACTCATTACGTTCTAAAGGAGCACAATGGAAAAGGAGAGAAGTGAGGAAAAAGGAATTGATCAAAATATTTAGCATTCGGCTCTACACTTTCTGTCAAAATTTTTGTACTTGCTATAAAAATCCTGAAAACACAGAAATGATATTCTCCATTTGTTAGTGCTTGTAGATTATTCATTTAATCTAAGAATATGAATTGTTTGAGAGAAATACTTTGCGTGCTACACAGTATTTTGAAGTAAAACAGAATACTTGTAATTGTTTCAGACTCAGGATTGTGCTTTGCAGTTGTTTTCTTACTTTAATGAATACTATTGTCAATGTAGATGTTCTTCATGGTACCTTTTATACGTCTAAAATACACCACAAGATTTCTACCACATGGTTTCTACCCTATTTTATGACTGATAAAAACCCACAAACTGTGGCTAGTGCTCTGCGTTGAGTGGCATCATTAAATGTGCCCAATGCGTGAAAGATCATTTGCTGCAAAATTGTATCACTGGATGGTCTAAAAGCAGGCATGCTGACTACTAATAATTTTTGTACTTGTTTTTTTGAATCTAAATTAACCACATCATTATATGTATTCTTAAAGGTCATGAGTTACTATCAGAGTTACAACAGCGTCGATTCAATGGTTCAGACGGAGGGGTATCCTGGTCTCCAATGGATGATGAACTGCTTGCTCAGCCACAGGTCATGAAGCTCCTGGACTCACTCAGAGAGCAATATACTCGCTACCAGGAAGTTTGCAGACAACGTAGCAAGCGCACACAACTAGAAGAGATTCAGCAGAAGGTAATGCAGGTAAGCTTGGAGTTGTTCTCGAACATTGTGAGGTGGAGGTTTGAGCTCAAGTCCTAGACTCCATTTCCAGCAAAACTAAGAATCAAGTGAGAGCTTTGTGCTTTCTTTCAGTTCTTGAACTGTAACTAGTTTCACTTGATGCTTTACATTGTGGCTACCACAGTGGCTTTTCAAAGGCTGTATTGATATGTGGAGGTGTTGCTTGAGAGTTGGAAACCTTCCCCTGCCCATGCTAAGTTCTGGTTACTGAAGATAAATCGTTGTGTATTCCTGTATCTGTCTAGTGCTTTGTGTTTTAACCAAGGTGAAGTGATTAAATATTTCAAGGATATCCTGACAAGAACAAATGCAAAACTTCCTAATCAATCATGTGTTAAAGGTCATAATGAATTGGTTCGATCTTTGGGAACAGGCATCTAATTAGCACTTTCAACATTTTCTCAGTAGAGAAAATCAAGGAAATTGAATTAATCTATTCCTCTTGGTTTTTATTACTTGGAATTAGATTTATATGTTTTCAAGACCCATATAGTTTGAATATGCAGAAAATGGAATGGATACTACTTTTAACCTTTCAAAACTGACATTTATAATGCATGAAGAGTGCAGATCAGGTGCTTGTATTTCACAGCATTTTGGGCATGGGTAAAAACAAAACCATATCAGTCTTGTTATTCTAGCTGTGAAAAGTAGTAATTCAAATTATTTCAAAAAATAAATATCCTTTTGATATGTTAAGCTGGAAATATAAGAGATGACAGTAGTACTATATGGAACATATTAGCATGGCTGTGGGTATAATCTGGTAAGATTTCTTTTTCTTGTGTTATAGTGGTTGTACAAGATGTGCTGTTAGTTTGCTGAAGTACATAATAAATTTCATTTCTGACATTGTTAATGCACTTAAATAGACTACTGCGACATCAGCCTCATTTTGCAGTATTTGTAGGAGAAACAGTTACTTGTTTGCTCCATCTACACTACAGTTGATACATAGTGAACCGAGTATGCAGGAAAAATATATTTTGCTGTTTCAGCAAGCTAATCAGTTTTATAAAGTACATTTAAAAGCTCTCTAAATATCATACAGATATATGGGGAAAAAATAATCAAAAACGTAATTTAGTATCCTTTTCATTTAAGGGAGAAAATTAGGCTAACAGGGAAAGGTAAGAAGATAATGATAGACTGGAGGAAACTAGAGGCAAAGTGTCATGGAATTTATTTTGCTAAAAACCCACAAATTGCAGTATTTTCAGGTGGAAGGAGTGTGTACACAAAGGTTTCCCTCTTGTGTTGCTGAATTTGGTTTTGTTTTTGTAGTGCTTTGATTTCCTGTTCCTTTCTTTCTACTGAAAGACACAAATACATAAAAGAGTAATACTGTTTTTGTGTAAATTTAATGTTGGAGTAAGTACGTGTCCTGTACATTGGTGTTAATATATTCAATAAAATAAGGAGAAAACTTGGGTTTGAGCTTGAATACAGCTGTGCACTGTAATGCATTTAGACAAAACCTTGTTTTTACAGAAGAGGTTCAAGAAAGTTGTGTTGTGAGCTCCTTTATTGATAGATATATGGAATGACAAGTACGTATGTGACGAATCTTTTGATAACTGTCACCTGCTTTCAAGGCACTGATAGGCTAAGGTTAATGAGAAGTAGTTTCTGCATAAAGCTTTTGAAGATGTGAATGGATTCAACATCAAAACTTCTACAGAGCCTAAAAAGATTATTTTTTTTCATAAACACATAGTTACTTAGAAATATTTCTGCTTTTGTTAAATTATTTTTATACCAGTTTGCATGTAATTGAATTGCTATTTCATTTTTGTCATCTCTGTCTTATTGACAGGTAGTCAATTGGCTTGAAGGACCTGGATCAGAACAGCTAAGAACCCAGTGGGGAATAGGTGATTCAATTAGAGCTTCACAAGCTTTGCAGCAGAAACATGAAGAGATTGAGAGTCAGCACAGTGTGAGATTTCCCATACTTTTATCAAGTAGCAAAATTATTCTAAAGTACATGCAGTTATGAGCAATGTCTTTTGGTTATGAGTATCTAGGAGTTTTGTATAGTTTGTTATTTTGTGGGTTACAGAGCAAAGTACCTGAGAAGTTTAAGAACTTAACATGTACATATAATGACCATATGATTTATTTTGTTTTCCATATAGAAAAATACTGCTATCTGTATTTTTTTCTTGGGTTTATTACATTACATCTATTCTTAAATTTTCACATTGAGTAGGAGGAGTAAATTGCCCTTTATCATCCTTGCCAAAATGGCTGAGAAGTCCCGTACTTCTCAGGTGCATAAGTTAATACTATTGTCTTTTTAATAAACAACATTTACCAGTGGCTGAGACTGGCTTAATGCTTTCATTGAGCAAGAGTTAAGATTCTGTTTACGTTCATAATAAAATCTTGAAGAGACTGTTGTGTAGCTGTACTGACTTAATGCCTTTGCTTCTAATTTTGCAGACTTCCCGAGGTTCAGTAGAATTTTGTCATTCTATCAGATGATTAACTATAATTGGGATATGAATACTCAGTGTTGCCAAAGGGAATGTTGTTTACAGTGCTTGTCCTCTTTTTCTGACTTTCCTTCATTGGCAATTCTGTCCAGTCTTCATAAATTCCTTTTATAGTAACGACAAAAAAAATAGTGCATTGTTATTTTTCTGACCTAATTTAGAAGATAAAACCCCAAAAGAACAAACAGAAACACTGTGCACTAGACTGGTGCTATTGACTGCACATCTACTGAGTATGAATTCCTTGCTCTGATGCAGAAGTATGTGCTGTAGGTGTCTGATCAGGTGAATCCCACCTCCTCTATCTTCTCATGGCTTTGAGCACAGCGAGTATTATTAAACTGTGAAAACCAATAACTTCAGAAGTGTAGAACATCTTGCAATTAAAATTCCCCCCCAAAAAGATTCCTCCTTCACTGACAAAAATAATATTTAACGTCTTTAAATCAGTATTAGCACTTCTAACTGAAAAGAGAATCCAAGATTGAATATACTTTGTTCTCAATTGAATATGTGTAACAGAGAACTATTCTTTTGCTGGGGTTAAATACAGTCCTTGAAGTCATTAAGATCCTACCAAAGTTTGCAGATAGAATGCTGCTTAGGTGTTGGCAGGAGTTTGTAGAAGCAAGTCAGAAAAATTATTTCTAATTTTATACCAAAAGAAGTAATTCGGAGACCACTGGTGGTCTTTACCTTTAAATACCTTGTTTATAAATTAAAACGTTTTTTGGCAACAGCACTGGAAAAATGTGCTTGACCCTTTTTCTTTCATTTTTAAGTATCTCATAACAGCTGAGTGTACTCTTCCTCTTTAATTTTACTATTTTTTCTCTCCTAATAATTAAATTGACAGCTTCTATGTTTGCTTTTTCATCATCTCCTATTTATTGTTGGTTATATTACTTCTGTTTTGAAGATACTTGCAAAAATGTTTGATTTGTTTTAAAGATGGACTTTTTTTTTTTTCAATGTACTCTGAACTGTTAATTTTCTGACTGTTTTGTTCATGAGCAATAAACTAGACCTATTACTTTTGAGCCAGTCTTGGCTTTTTCTCCATGGTTCTGAGCCCTTCCATGTAGCTGTGCTAAACTCTGCTATGGAAAGGATCAAAACTACACTTTGTATCTGGTTTGCCACTCTCTTAGTTTTACTGATACCTTGGCCAAAATCAACTACATTAATGCTCAAAATAAAACCTAGATATAAATCTAGAATTTTATTTCTTGTATTCTAATTGACTTGTCACATTCAATAAGCTACATTTCTGTGTTCTTTGTCTAAAGGTAATGCATTATGTTAAAATGCATAAAGATAACAGGCATTATGCTGTGTCAAGTGAGTTGATTGAACCTGTATATCTATAGTACAAGTATATCTATAGTACATGTATGGCAATGAAAGATGTCTGTATTATGTCATCTTACTTTCTCCTTTTGGGGTAGATAAGAGATTTATTCTGCTCTTAAATTTTTGGGTGATTGCCAGTTTAATTTTTTCATTGCTGCTTTTTCCCTCTTTCATACTCTTTCTTCCTATGAGCAGATGGTAGATACAACTTCGGGTAAAAAGAAAAAAAGTCAGAATATGTATTTATATAATATTTTTTTTCTGTGATTTGTAAATAAATGATGCAAAAGCGAAAGCATAATTTAAAAAATTTGCAAACATTCCAATACAATTAATACTAATTAAATAAGATATTTTAGGCCAATAGATGGTGCTACTCCATAGCATTAGAAATACATAGGGCATTTGAAGGTCACATTACTATAGACTAAAATAAAAGCTGTTGAGCAAATACGTTTTGCTTTACAGACAGGTCAATCACAGAAGATACGAATATGATCTTGTTGTATCAAATAGTGATTGCATCTCCAAAAATAGCATTTGTACTACCTTTTTTCCCCAAATGCATCACCATGACAATATAACTCCTTTCCTTAAATAAGAAACAAGGATCACTTTGAAGTTTCTGTGTGTGGATACTCTGATTTGTTCAGAAGAGAGAGCTTTCTCAACAGTAGTATTCTTTGTGTTTTAAGAAAACTATTTCTGGTTTCAGTCACTAAAAGTGACACCTGGATAGTCTTACAGTTTTTTGTAGTAGCTTATGACTTGGCAATAGGTCTTCTGTTTCAGCAGAGCACTGCAGACATGTAAGCATTAGAAATGTGTTTGAAAATGGTAGAATTCCTCTGTTGGTTCAGTTTGAGTGGGATTTTGTGCTGGGATCTAGTAGCCATGCCTTGTAGTCTTCCACCTTTCTGCACCATTTTTTCTATGCTACAGAACATATATTAAAATATACTAAGCACTTTTTGAACTGAATTTAAATTAGAATTATTTTTACTTCTGTGTGAGATTTCATAGTTATAGTGTAAGCTGTAATAACTTCCTTTTAAGAAATCTGATTATTAGTCTGCAGTTAAAAAGATGTAATTTTAAGAGAAATAGAATTATATTTCATATTATATTTATGCTTAATTTTATTCTGTTTGTAGGAATGGTTTGCTGTTTATGTTGAGCTTAATCAGCAGATAGCAGCCCTACTAAATGCAGGCGATGAGGAGGACCTTGTAGAACTGAAAGCATTGCAGCAACAGCTGAGTGATGTGTGTTACCGGCAGGCCAGTCAGCTGGAATTCAGGCAGAATCTATTACAAGCAGCACTTGAATTCCACAGTGTTGCCCAGGATGTAAGTTTTTTCTTTATCTTTTCACAGGCTCGCTTGTCAGTATATTACTATTGCCTTAGTATTATAAATATTGAATACACTGAAGTAATTTAGGAGGTAGGGAGAAATATATCGTTGTTTGGAAAATGATGTAGGTCTTCATTTACTATAACTGGAACACTCAGAAAAGGGATTTCCTCTTCTAGGAGAGAAAAACTTTGCAACATACCTTACATTTCAATAGCATTTAGCATAAAAAGGTTACTAGTTAAAGTTCCCTTTTTCCCATCTCTTTTATTTCTGCTTTCTTTTAATAGAGGCATATGTATTAATTCAGCTGCAAGTTGGTGTATTTTTTATAGTTTCTTTTCTAAATTGACATATATTCCTTTCTGAAACTTGTCAGAAAAAAATAAAATAAATCTTGGCTTCCCCACCTCCCCTCAACCAGGGATGTGTGCTCAGGGAATTTTTTAGGCAGATGCATCATTTATCTTTTATCTTGACTTTCATTTCCTATGGATGCAAAGAGAAACTACTAAAACGACAGATTTCCAAAAGTTTACAAGATGATTGCAGACCAAACCATTTGAAGCTCAACCTTTTCTTGAAAGACATTGTTTATGTTGTTTTTCATTGTAGCTGTCTCAGCAATTGGACGGCTTACTAGGAATGTTGTGTGTGGATGTAGCACCAGCAGATGGAGCATCAATTCAGCAAACTTTAAAACTACTGGAAGAAAAGTTGAAAAGTGTTGGTAAGCAAAATATTTCTGCATTTCAGATATACACATTCAAATGAATGCACTGGGGGCATTGGGAATATAAGCCCATCATCCACTCTGGAAAATAAAAAGGAGTGCAGAAAAAATATCTCTTCTGATTCTTATCTAATTATCAAATCAGTAAGGTTGGAAAAGACCTCTAAGACCACCAAGTCAACCGTCTACCCAGTATTATCATGACCACTAAACCATGTCCTGAAGTGCCACGACTACACATTTTATTTAACAACTCTAGGGATGTTTATTCCACCCCTTCCCTGGGCAGTCTCTTCCAATGCTGAAGCATTCTTTCAGTACAGAAATTTTTCTTAGTATCCAGTCTAAACCTCCCTCAACTTTAGCCCATCACCTCATCCTATTGCTAGTTATTTGGGAGAAGAGACCAACACTCAGCTACTATGACCTCCTTTCAGGTCGTTGTAGAGAGCAATATGGTTTCTCCTCAGCCTTCTCTTCTCCAGACTAAACAATCCCAGTTACCTCACACATTCCTCGTAAGATGTGCTCTCCAGACCCGTCATCAGCTTTGTCACCCTTCTCTGGACCTGTTCCAGCACCTAAGTAATGTTGCACTTAACTACCTTTGACTTTCTTATGCATTGTGTTTTTTTCTTATGGGAAAATGATCTGGAAGTGGTTGAGGTTTAGATGCTTTACATGCAATAGATATTTGTTATATATCATATATCATCATCAGATATTTAATCTGTAAATGAACTACACCCCCCCCCCTTAGTATTTTGTATTTTGGGGGACATAGCGCTTAGATGATGTTTATATCTTCAGAACTGACCCCTTGATGATTGCTATCTGCTCAGCTGTAGAATGCTTGTCCTGAGTCTTTTGCAGTGGTTTTGCATACATGTTAATAAATGGTGTATTTAAATTTGTTACGCCGTCAAGCATATAGAATAGAATATCTCAGTTGGAAAGGACCTGCAATGTTTATCTAGCCTGAGATATAGGACAGAGAGCTTTGAAGCAGAATCATATATGGTAGAAGTTATGACTGCATAAACTAGATATTACTTTAGTAAAACAGATAGCAGAGCTGCCAAATAATAAAGGTAGCATTAAATACTAAGGGTTGTTGTAATTTGGTATAGAAAAAGGTATCAGCCACATCAGATGTATTAAAGTAGTAACTTCTGTTAGCCATGGAAGAGCATTTAGGCTACAGCTGCTTAGCAGTGATAAATATTTCAGGTATTGTTCAGCTGTGTCAATGACAGACATTAATTAGCTATTTATATGCTGGGAAGTTAATACTTACTGTCAGCTTTTATTCCTTTTCTTGTTATCTGCCAGGCCATAAAATAGCAAAGCCTTAGCTTTTCATTAATATAGACAAATGCTTACTCCAACATAAAAGTTGCAAAGGGTGGTGAAAGACAGGCAGTAATGTCCATTTCACTTTCCAGACTTCTATCTCAGATTCTGTTGCATTTCATATCTTTCCTTTGGGGTGGGGAATTTGTAAGAGTGAACATTGACCTCTTTCCTATTTTTACTTTTCTTTAGACTTAGGCTTGCAAGGCTTGCGTGAGAAAGGTCAAAGTCTTCTCGATCAGATATCTAACCAGGCATCCTGGGCCTATGGAAAAGATGTGACCATTGAAAACAAAGAAAATGTGGACCATATCCAAGGAGTAATGGAAGATATGCAGCTTAGAAAACAAAGGTAATAACAACAGTTCTCATAATTAAGATTTTTGTTTTTTTAGGAATTATTCTACCACTTGCAAATTATGTTCTTAGAGAGCTAGGTATTGCTTTAAGTATGCACTCTGAATGTTACTTACTTGAGCAGTGCTTATGTTTAAAGGGACAACTGCAAAGAGCTATGGGAGGACCGTGTATTATTGTGGAATAAAATGGCAGTTGGAATTAAGCATTGACAAAAAAAGACATGTGGCAGAAGGAAAAGCTTTAAATATATAGGAATGGACTCCGAACCAGCTATTAACTCAAAGATAAATGTTAGAAAAGTCTTGCAAAACCAGCTTTAGTATTTGGTCATACTGTGAGAAGCAAGTAGAATGCTAAGGATTATTAGGAAATGATTAGACAACTAAAATGTCATATCACTTTATAGATTTGTAGTCTATGTCTATTTTGTTACATAATTCTGGGCCCTGTTCTCAGAAGAGGTCTAGAATTGTGGGAAGCCAGTTAGAGGATCAAAAAGTCACTAAAATGTTCAGACAAAGGTATGAAGCAGCTTCCAGATGATGAATGGTTAAACAAGTTTCTTCAGCCATGACAAGAGACCGATAGGTACTATAAGGACTACAATCTCTCAGTAGCGTGTAATAATCTTTTCAATGCTTCGTTTCTTTTTATTTATTTATTTAAATTCTCTTCAATTTCTATTCCATATTTATCATTATTTGTATAAACTTGGAGTATAATGTTTATTTCTCAGGACACATTGCTGCTTTAGTCATGCTTTTGGAATCCAGGAACTATTTTCCTACATTATTAGAGCAACAGCTTTCCTTTCTGTAAGCATCAGAGCACTACAGGACATATAACAAAAAGCAGCACACTAACAAACTGTTCTTTGCAAGTACTTATGCTTGCAGCCAGTTTGAAAAAACAGATCTGTGCATACTGACTTTTGTGTTCACTTACAGTGGTAAGTGTTCTTGACATTAGTAATTCCTTTTGCACTGGATGGTAGTCTGCATCTTGCTGTCTACTTGGTAGGTTCTGATACTGAAGTGGAAGGGTCGTTCTGCTAAGTGTATTAACTTATCTCTCACTGGGGTAAGAAAAGAACTTCCAGTACTTTTTTTTTTAATAATTCAGAATAAAGAACTGCAAAATGTCATTAATTCAGAACGAGAGAATTAGAATTAGTTTTTATATGAATTGGATTTTTGAATGCTTCCATGCTAGTTACAGAAAAGGAAATCATTATATAAGGGTTCAGTTATTGTAATTTGGTTACGTAAGAAGAAAAATGGAAAGATGTATTGACATCATTTAAAAACAGTCCTCATTTTATTCACCAAGACAGCTTCTGCCACCAGCTCACAGTATAATTCAGAATTATATCAGGATTAAACCAGCTTTCTCCTATACTTTAGTAGAGTAACGTCGGTTTTAGCCATGGAAGCCTCTGTGCAGCAGATGTTACCAGTGCAGCAAGGTAAGGAGCCTGCAATGCTGCTGGAAGGCCTTGTAGCTACTGCTGCTATTACATACAACCTATAGCTCCAACCATTTTGGGACACTTGAGGATCATGATTTCAGTGTTTTGTAGTGCTCAGTTGTATTCACTGCGTGGTTTTTGTTACATGAAACATTATATCTTCTGGCCCAGCTAAGCAGCACAAAAATGTTTTAATAATGTTTCCATAAATCCTAATGTTGCTCACTGAAGACATTGTTGTCAGACTCAGTGTACTGTCTTTGCTATACCAGTGTTGGTGTTTCTGTGCTACTGTTAAAGGTGTGAGGATATGGTGGATGTGCGGCGACTGAAGATGCTTCAGATGGTACAGTTATTTAAATGTGAAGAGGATGCTGCTCAGGTATGGAAATGCCTACAAAATTTCATCATTCTGATCTTTGTCGTCCACTGGTTAAGCTTGTGGAGGTTTATTTTTGTCACTTCCAAATTTAGTTTTACTTAATGAACTTGTACAGTGAAAATAAATGATACAGCAATGACTGAAAATTGTGTATCTGGCGATTGCATGATCTACCAGTTTGTGATACCTTTTTCCATTTCAAAAATGTGTACTAGTACTGAAGTTACTTCACCCTTCTAGATTTATTTATTCTTAATTTACTAGTTTTTATTAACTTCTGTTTTTCAGGCTGTGGAATGGTTAAGTGAACTGTTGGATGCTCTGCTGAAGACACATATCCGATTGGGAGATGATGCTCAAGAAACAAAAGTTTTACTGGAGAAACATCGAAAGTTCGTTGATGTTGCACAGGTGAAATTATTTTTTTATCAACACATTTTTTTGTACAGCTTCAGAAGATGTCCTGAATAAAAATGGTACCTATATGCACAATCATGGAACAGCTGTTACTAGTCTTAATGTCTTGATGCTCGAATGAAGAAATCATGATTGCTGGAATTGATGATGAACCTAATGAGATTTTGAAGTTTCTTCAGCGATGTTCCAGTGTCCCACCTTAGTTTATCTGCTGCACACAGGCAATGCAAACTACATAAAGTTTACATTGACTTCCTTAGAAAGCATATCTTTCAGACAGTCCCTTGAAGGACTGCAATGAAGTACTGAAATACAGATGAACCACTTGATTTCAGTCTATCTTGTGCTGAAACAGAGCCTTTCTAGTGGTCTTCCAGATAGAGTTGACTTGGTGTATGATAGTCCTGCTCATACAAGGAATTTTGACACTAGCAGAGTTAGTTGAACAGAACTGACAACTATGATTTTTGACTACAGCTGCCAGCTAATGAACCCTGGTGTACTAGAGTCTACTGAAATTCACTGAAGCCATTGGGCATGTTTTCCACATCTGTTTGCACGTCTTGAATGTGCAAACGGATGCCGAGTACAAGTGGAAGAATTGTACCTAAGTATAGAAAGTGTACAAGCCAGGCCTTTTTCAAATGTTTTTTCAGCTGTATACTGCTTTTAGGAACGTGTGGTTCAGCCTTGCCAATTAACAGATGTGATGTTTTTGAATTGCACCTATTACATGGGAATTGATTTTTCTCTATTGATGAATTAGAAATGATGATGATAGGAGGGTAACTTTACTTTTACACAATACACCTGGATGTTAGGTGACCACAGATTTTACAGTGAAGCTGGTGAGAGTCATCTTGGCAGTTGATACCAAGTATCCTACGTAAGATCCAAGCAGCTATTTGAAATTTTCAGGAAGCTGACATCTTTTGCCATCATGAATGCTAGACAACAGGGGATTATTTTAAAAAATGTTTTTAAAGAGCAAAAGCACTGTTTGGTTGGTACAATTTTATTCATACTTCATTTTCTAGTAGATTAGTCCAGTATACTTTGTGGACCTAAATTGAGGACCTTTTATAAACTTACCTGCTGTTGTTTTAAGATGTTAACTAGCAATTAAGTCAAATGAGGAGTTTTTATGAGTACTTTTTTCCCCAACCCCCTCAACTTTTAGAGTACTTATGATTATGGGAGACAGTTACTGCAGGCAACTGTGGTCCTGTGCCAGTCCCTGCGATGCACTTCAAGGTCCTCAGGGGACACACTTCCAAGACTGAACAGAGTGTGGAAACAGTTTACAATAACCTCTGAAGAAAGAGTACATCGGCTGGAAACGGCTGTTGCATTTCATTCAAGTGCTGAAAAAGTGAGTGTTGTGTTTTTTAAGAAAAATTATTCTTGCTGGAATTTAAGTGAACAAATTTTAAGAAAAATGAAGCCAGTGTGTAGTTTTGTTTTGGTTTTGGGGGTTTTTTTCCCCTTTCTAAGTATTAGGGAAAAAAAAAAGGCAGAAGAATTTAAGCATATTTTTCGAATTGTTTATTTCAATACTTATTGCTTATACCTGTATTGGTATAAGGGGGCTCTATAGGTCCTGTAGGGTCTGCTTGACAAGAACATCAGCCCTGAAGTTCAGGTGCATTGAGTTGGGACTGGCAAGATCTTCAGAGAGTTAAAAGGTGTATTGCTTTTTAATCTGTGTGCATTTGGAATACAGTGTTCTTAGAAACTGTACGAATGCATGCCGTTCTCACCAGTTCCGTTTCCATGCATGCTGTATTGCTGCATCTTAAATTTTGCACTTGGAGGGTTTTGAACTTGTTTTTTTTCAAAACACACCTCTACCTTGGTATGGTTTTCAGACTCCTGTAAGCATCTCACCACTGTGCCCACTTGCAGGGTGAGCTATCAACAACAGTGTTATTAGGAATTAGTTGCTATTCACTAATAGCTTCCTGAAGTGGAGGAGTATTGGGAGTTTTCAATTGCCTGAATCTGAGACAACGTCCACTATTGTAGACCATGAGATTTTTGTCCAGGAACCATTCTTTCTGTGAAGTGATGCATTTTAGAAAAGCAATTTAGAGTGTGGATCTCTTAATACTGACTGAAAATAATTGTATCTGATACCAAATTAGGAATTTATGAACTCTTTTAGAATTAGAGTTCATTCTCAATCCATATTATGAGCATTCTTTCATTATTGCAATAGTTCAGTGCTATGTTTTTAGGCAGTCATAAGTTTAAAAAAAAATTAAATTAGTAACTGAAATTAATGCTCTTGTTCAAAACATTATTTTCCTAGCACTATTGTGACATATTAATGAGTCTGTGAGTAAAATATGCTGTCAGTATCCATACTGCTTTGGTAAAAGGTAATAAGTGGAAGAAAATACAGAACTAATTGCTAGTATTGGGTTCCAATCCCATCTGGAAGCACTTGTATGCAGACTTTTTTAATCCCACCCATTCTGTGTCAGTTGTGAATTTCAGTTTTGAAAGAGCTTGTAAGGGAGCCTTCATTATCCGTGTTTCTTCATATGACTGTCTTGTGTGTTTAATGATGCGGGTTACTATTTTTATGCATTTTACATTTGTTACTGGAATACTGTTTAGCAGAACTATTTTATCTTTCTTTGTTTCCTCTTACAATTTATGTAAAAAACATTGTAGTACAGAACAGTGGTAGCCTTAACTATCGTTTCAATGTAGTATAATTGATATTTTCCTTTCTTGAATTATATGAATATTCCAACAGATCTCTCAAAAGTGGCAGTGAAGATGCAGAAAGAGCATTCACTCCGTCAGTTAATGGCACTTAAAAAAACTTGTGTGCTATCCTTTCTGTACTTTATTTTATATGAACTTTTTTTTAAACAGGTTTTGCAAGAATGTCCAGAGCAGCCTGAAGCTTTTAATGAAATGGAGCAATTTGATGAAATTGAAGCAGTTGGGAAATCACTGTTGGACAGACTAACGGTGCCTGTAGTTTATCCAGATGGGTATGCAAAATGTTTTTCTAGTGCTTTCTGAATATGTTTTTGCTAAAGTTTCACATTAGTCTCTTATGCAGAAGAACCCTGAATGCTTATTGCTGAAAAGAACAGGCAGTGCACTAATATTCATGAAAAATTAATTCCTAACTTTTCACAGAAAGTAGGCAGGTCCAATTTCAAACTTTCCAAAGACAAGATGCAAATTTTTTTCAAGTAGCAAGTTTTTCACACTCAGTAATCATTAGAATCACACAGTCTTTATACCAGCAAACTATACTGGATTAGAATGATGGTGTTTTTATTAATTCCCAATTTCATCTGAAGTCTTAAGCCAGTGCACTGAAGATAAATTTACATTTGATTTATTCAGCAAATAAAACACTACTTCCCTCATGAGCTAGTCATACTCATTTAAAATTGGTGGCTGTCTTGAGCTACAAATGCAAATTGAATTTGGAATCTTAGCCATATTAAAGCTCATTTCTCTGTATTCAATAAAATGCACTACTTCATTGTGTTGCTGAGCTTGTAGTTAATTTCTTCTACCCGAGTTTAGCCAAGCCTTGGAACTAGTCTCTGGGTGTGTAGTGTCCCGTGCCATAATGAGTGAGATTTGAAATCAGTATTTTGAATTAGACGTTGAAATCTTATGAAATGGTATCAGGGAACTGCATTATGAGTTACCTGAAGTTAATCTGAAAAATACAGTTACAGGAAGCTGATCATGAAAAATTAATTCCTGTCATCTTATTTCCAAAATAACCTGTTCTCTATGCAGTATAGTTTCATTCAGTAAGGAGGTCTACCCATGAAGATGGACCCAGGCCTGAACTAGTAGTGACTTTTCACAACCCTTACAGTGATATATCTGAAAATAGTGGAAGCTTTTATAGCTGTGAGAAGAAAAAAAAAAAAAACCAACAAGCAAAACCACCAAAAAATTTGTTATATGTGTTGAAGTATCTTGTTATAACTTCTGTATAGCAGATTCTAGTGACCCAGGAAAAGTAACAACCATTATTTATTCTTAAAATGGATATAATTTGCAGATAGACAAAGTAAAAACAAATGTTAGAACCTGCGAAAGCTTCCTGTAAAAGATTATGCTATCCCTCCTCAGAAGTGGGATCTTACCTGTCCTAAATTCTAGGATCCTCTACTCGTCATCACTAAGTATTCTATTTCTGAAGTATTTAATAAACAATTTGCAAAGGACTTCAGAAATTAGCATAAATAGTTTTAAAAACATAGGAACACCCAAAATGTCATAAAATGCTTTGAGGCATCTTTATCCGCCTTTACACCACTTCAGACTTTTGCCAGAATCTTCTTGGAAGTCCAGGTTAACTATTCCTTCTCATGGCTTCTAATCTGCATCAGGAAAAACATCTGCCCATATTGTGATCCCATGAACAACTCTGCAGTCCGTTGTCTTTGTGATTTCCTAGTTAAATTTGTCTTCTCCTGCATGAAAACACTTTTCTGTCTGCTTATGTCTGTCCCCCATCTCTTTGTCCTACCCCCATTTCCAGAGCCTTCAATTTGCTTCAAAGCCTCTGTGCTTTGTAATTACATTTCATATCTGTTGTTCTGCTGAAACAGGTATTCTGTTCAAATCTTCCTTTTTCTGGCAGCTTGGTTAGTTGTTTCCCTAAGATTCCAGCTGTTCTTTTTGTTGTGTTTGAATGGAAGAAACCAGTTTACACAGCCATGTATTCATTGCAGTTGGAGAGATAGAGGATATCATTAGTATGTGATTGACTTCAGGTACACACAGTCCTCCAGTATGCAGCAATTATATAGCCTCAGAATTAATGCATAAACAGATTTCCTTGGTTGTCTTAGTACTCAAAATTGCCAGACTGGCTTGGGGACCAGTTGTACTTAACAGAACAGTTGAAGGAATCTTTTGGATATAAAGAGTCATTTAGTATTTGTAATAATTTCACAAAGTTATGCTAGTGTCTCATTGCTGAGTCCTCAAAGCCTTTTAAAGGTAGCTTTTAAATTCCAAAAGGAAAAAAAAAAAATTCTTACCTGCTTTTGTTTTGTTTTGTTTGTTTTGTTTTTTAGGTCCGAGCAGTACTTGGGGAGTCCAAGTGATATGGCTTCTGCTGCAGAACACATTAGAGAGAAGATGAAGCTAGTTAGCATGAAAAAGCAGCAGCTGAGACAACCAGAACCTGCTACCCCAGAGAGCTAATACTGACCCTTGTCTATGAATTCATAATAGGACTTCAGTTTGTAATCCAGCATGTTGTTTGCATATTACAGAATTTGGCATAATATATTAAAATGCATTTCACAGCTGTTAGGTTTCATCTTTTTTTTGAAGTCAATGTTTTCAGCATCTTAACATTGTACATCTATCAAGCCATAATTACTTAACAGGCTATGAAACCATAGATTCCAATTATGAAAAGGAACTGTAAACTTTGCACTGAAATTTGCTGTAAAGCTTTACCTGACCTGTCAGCTGCTGCTTAATTAAACAGCTGATGCAAGCTTTGAATGGTACTAATGAAAGTGTTAGGAGTTCCA
>VWZY01005585.1:0-27615 GCA_013399075.1 Chloroceryle aenea | reverse complement strand
TAGTAAAAATAATCACACACACCCCCACCCCCCCACCCCCATATATTTAAAAGTCTGTATATTTTTTATGAAATTCCTTTTAATACGCTGTAGCTTGAACTATTATTAATAGGACCGAGAGTCTTATTTTTTTCTTACTTTCTGCTACTTGAAAGATAGTATGTGCATAAATCAGTGTTACCATTAATAGCAGTTTTGTTCCCACATTAAGACTGGTACACAAATCATATGCTTTATTTTTAAGTCTTGTTTCATTTTGAATGAAGAATCTTGAATAATGTGAATATCCCTGGTAGTACCTTTTGAGGTTAAAGATTTTCATCTAATGAAAGATGATTAACATGAACTTAAAACCATGATATTAGTGATAAAATTAAATTTATTAAGAGAAGGGAATCGGATTGAAAGTAAATCAGTTGTATGAGTAATTTGGTTTACTACTTACTCTTCAGGATTTAATCTGGATAAAAAGGTATTATATTTACTGGAAGATCGTGTGGTATCTGACTATATTAGAATACTCTGAAACAGCTGCAGGCCTAAGTACCTTATATTGTTCTTGCACTCTCTTTTACACTAAAGACAGTGGTTTCTTCCTTCAGGCATTATTACTCTTCAGGTTTTTGTGATGGATGTCATTCAAATATTGTATTTTTTGTCTAAGTTTTAACACATTTTCTTCTGAGGAAAATGATGTGTCATATAATGCAATTTTTGTATTAAAAATAATAATTCAAAATTAATGGCTTAACTGTAACTTTAGTGATAAAGGTATTTTTTCCTCTCGGTTTTTGGCAGGGGAAACCCAATTATTCTATGATGCAATGGTAAAATATTACNTTAGTTGTTTCCCTAAGATTCCAGCTGTTCTTTTTGTTGTGTTTGAATGGAAGAAACCAGTTTACACAGCCATGTATTCATTGCAGTTGGAGAGATAGAGGATATCATTAGTATGTGATTGACTTCAGGTACACACAGTCCTCCAGTATGCAGCAATTATATAGCCTCAGAATTAATGCATAAACAGATTTCCTTGGTTGTCTTAGTACTCAAAATTGCCAGACTGGCTTGGGGACCAGTTGTACTTAACAGAACAGTTGAAGGAATCATTTGGATATAAAGAGGCATTTAGTATTTGTAATAATTTCACAAAGTTATGCTAGTGTCTCATTGCTGAGTCCTCAAAGCCTTTTAAAGGTAGCTTTTAAATTCCAAAAGGAAAAAAAAAAAATTCTTACCTGCTTTTGTTTTGTTTTGTTTGTTTTGTTTTTTAGGTCCGAGCAGTACTTTGGGAGTCCAAGTGATATGGCTTCTGCTGCAGAACACATTAGAGAGAAGATGAAGCTAGTTAGCATGAAAAAGCAGCAGCTGAGACAACCAGAACCTGCTACCCCAGAGAGCTAATACTGACCCTTGTCTATGAATTCATAATAGGACTTCAGTTTGTAATCCAGCATGTTGTTTGCATATTACAGAATTTGGCATAATATATTAAAATGCATTTCACAGCTGTTAGGTTTCATCTTTTTTTTGAAGTCAATGTTTTCAGCATCTTAACATTGTACATCTATCAAGCCATAATTACTTAACAGGCTATGAAACCATAGATTCCAATTATGAAAAGGAACTGTAAACTTTGCACTGAAATTTGCTGTAAAGCTTTACCTGACCTGTCAGCTGCTGCTTAATTAAACAGCTGATGCAAGCTTTGAATGGTGCTAATGAAAGTGTTAGGAGTTCCATATTATGAAATTGTAGTCCTTTGCTTCCCCTATGCCCAGGTGATGTAGTAATTTTAGACTGTAGGTGAAGTTCCTGCAGTATAGACAGTGTTGATCCTATAATTTTAATTTGAAATGCTTTAAAAAAAAAAATAATTTAAGAAAACATTTTTATTGTGCCAGTATGCAACCTGCCTATCAAATCTTTGATATATCAAATTCATTAAACAGATGTTTTCCTATTTGTATTGATAATGTATTAAAAGCTGTTTGTGCTTAATAAAAATCATCTTTTAATAATCTAATATAAATTTGTTCTGGTCTGTATTCCCAAATGTCATTTGTGTAAATGNTTTCAGGATTTAATCTGGATAAAAAGGTATTATATTTACTGGAAGATCGTGTGGTATCTGACTATATTAGAATACTCTGAAACAGCTGCAGGCCTAAGTACCTTATATTGTTCTTGCACTCTCTTTTACACTAAAGACAGTGGTTTCTTCCTTCAGGCATTATTACTCTTCAGGTTTTTGTGATGGATGTCATTCAAATATTGTATTTTTTGTCTAAGTTTTAACACATTTTCTTCTGAGGAAAATGATGTGTCATATAATGCAATTTTTGTATTAAAAATAATAATTCAAAATTAATGGCTTAACTGTAACTTTAGTGATAAAGGTATTTTTTCCTCTCGGTTTTTGGCAGGGGAAACCCAATTATTCTATGATGCAATGGTAAAATATTACATTATTGCTAGTTTAAAACCAGCAAGTTTCACAGACTTTTTTAATAAAGAGAGTTTTTCAATGTAATCCTTTTAAATTTAATTTAGTTGTTCAGTTCCGTTTGAGAAAGCTGCTCTTACTGTGGCTAATATTTGGATGAGATAAACTTGTTTAGAAAGAACCCAAACATGAAAAATCCATGTATATTAAATATGAAGCACAAACACAAGTAAATTAAGATTATAGTCATTAATAAGCACTGTGTCTCCTGATCTTCAGCATTTGTTTGTAAATTGAATCTACTTAAATACTGGTCTGCAGTATAAAATACCAGTGAAATATTACTGTATACAATAAGCATGTTACAAGCACTAAGATTATTTTGCAGGTATTTCCTTTCTCTCTTTTTTTAAAAATCCTGTTTAGGGGCTCAGCAATGTTTGCAAAAGCAGAGCACAGTATCAGAAGCTCCGAACTCATTTGTGTGACAGCTGCATGCACAAATTGGAACTGGTGGCCATTCACCCTAATAAACCCGATGCTAATTTTGGCTTAGTGTGTGAAGCCCTATCTTGATGCTGTTCTTATCTGTCATTTGGCATTCCTAGAGGCCAGTGGATTCTGACTTTAACCCTGTTGTCTCTAATGGGAGTCTCTGAAATGACCCACTGTACTGTGCCAGCTCCCTTCCCCTGTGGAATGTCTTGTGGCTGCTAAGGTGCTATTTTTCCATCACTTTGCAATTTGCTTGTTTTCTATGTATCAGAAATGATGGCAAGTAGTTTTCTAGGTCATGTTGCATGACCCTGCCAGATATTTCCAAATACTTAATATGAACTCTGAGACTTCCTATCTTAGTGAAGAATTGGAATAAACACCATCTGAAAACAACATTGTTGAATGTAGAGAGATTTTTGTGCTAGTCTTTTCTTAATCCATCTACCATCGTGCTTGTACTTGTCCTGAACCTTTAGAAATTTACAACCCTAGTGAAGGTACAGTGCTATATGTAAGATGGGGAGAGATACAAATAGAATAGGGGAGGAATGACTGTAAGGATTGTAGTTGTTCTACTGCTAAGTACATTATGACTAGTGACTTGGAAGGGGAGTCACCAAGTTCCATGGTGATGAAAACAGTAACAAGAATTTTTAAATTCCTGTTAGCCAAGTTTGGATGAATTTGAAATGTTTCAAAATGCAGTAAATATGTTGTCACTCTGTTGTGGTAATGTAATCTTTGTTACTTTGTTCTGGTAATGTAATCCCGAGTGTGATGATTTATTTATTTATTTAGTGACAGCAGCCTTAGAAAGGTGATCAGCTCAGTAGGTGTTACCCATTTTTAGTAGGGCATCAGCTGAATAAACTGTTAGCTGTTACACCTGTAAGGTTTATTAATTGTGAGAGTTGTGTGGGCATTTGTATTGGTTTCCATCACAATGTTTGATTTTGCTTACTGCTTAACTTTGCATTGTCATTAATAGGACTAATGGGGTTATTTTTTTCTTGGGGAAAAAAAACAGTTTTGGATCATGGAGACTTGTATGGCTGACTTAGTGGTCAAATGGAGTTACTCTGGAGTACAGGAGTGGATGGAGAAGGGTTGTGTATGCAGTGGGATTGTATAACACCTCTTATACTACCATGCTAGCCTAAGAATATTGGTGCCAGCTGGCAAAAAGATAAGGGGAAGCTTTTTTTCTCATCCCAGTTTTTATTTTTTTTAAAAAAAGACATCAGTAGATCATGTTCACAAGGAGAAGTTGGTTCTGGGCTTTCAACAGCAGTAATGGCATGTAATGACATTATGTTAACCTTCAATTTCCTGAATTGTTTCTACAGGATAACTTTGATCTGTATAAGGACATTACTAGGAAGGAGGAAGAAAGGAAGGTTTTGGAGCTACAGATGAAATTCTCCAGTAGCACACTGCATGAGCTCTGGAGCTAAAATGCAGCAAATGAAAGCAAAGGTTTGGTTATTCCTAACTTGTGAAGTCTATCTCTCATATCTCTGCAGCCACTTGGAACAATAAAGAGGGAATCGGCACTCTAAAATAACCTGTTACATTAGACTTCTGTTCTAGTTCTAGTTTAAAGAAAACAAAAGTTGAACTAAATACGCAGACTATCAACTATATATATATATATATATGCAAAAGCGCCTGAATGTGAACTGCAGGGCCAAAAGCTGTTCAAGTGTCAGGAATTTACATAACATCCTTCCAAAAAAGTAATTAATTCATGATCTTTTTGGAGAGATACCTATTGTCTTTTTCAGGTTTGTGGAAAAGTGATATACTCTGAAGTAAGATACAGAGGCAAAAGTCGAGCAGTTATATTACTTCTGGTTCCAACTTGCAGAGTCAGTCTGAATCTTGGTAGGCTGTCTTTTCTGGAGTGAATCATTTCTACAATTTCCTAATGTAATAATGTGAGCTATTCCAGAGTTAGTTCTGGGAAATTTAAATCAGATGCTGAAGAGAAGTACACTGGGCTATTGTTTTAAAATCATCGATCCTTACAGTCATCTCACTTCTATTTCCTCCATTTAAATAATCCCATTGTTAGAATACTTATGATGCCAGTCAAGACTTCACCTTAATAGAGAATTCTATTAGTGATTGATTATTTTCATGCCTTTTGCAAGGATATGGAGTGAAGGAATTCTTCAAGATGTTTTTCATGTGATGCTCTTTGGAGGTCTGTTGCAGAGGTGTACTGTGTAGAAATACAGGTAAGTCTAAATAATCACACAAAAATCAGTTTATCCATTTCTAATGGGTTCCTTTGTACAGATCTCGCAAAACATAGTAGTTAAGGACCATTTTTGTGTGATTTAAGGTCAATTTGGAACCTGAGGGTAAATCATTAAAGAAACTTGAGAACATATCTGATTCTGTCAAATTGGAAGACAACATCTTAATCAAATATCAAAGATATTAATAAAAATGTATAGCTATGAATTTTTAGTTATGCTAATAGAGGCACAGGATATATTGAAAATTATTGTTTCTATTTAGCACATCAATGATATCTTAAGCTTAAATCGGCGCTGAAAGTTAGGGCAACAGCTTTTTCTCTTCCAGTCAGAGTCGACTTTAGTTTGTGTAGGTGTCTATTAGAGCAAAGACTACGGGAATGTAATATAGAGATAGGAGGAAGACTGAGTTAGGACATAAATTTATTTTGAATGGAGAAAAAAAGACACAGTGTTAAAATTCCAACCATGCCAAGGAAATAAGATGGGTAATTAAAGTGAATTGAAAATCCCAATTTTTAAATTTAATTTCATTTGAAAAAGTTCAGCTACCAGATACTAATGTTACTTACAGTTTATAAGCTGGAGAACAAAGAGACTACTGTTTTGAACTTATGAAATGCAAGGAAAAACAAAGGAAAACTAATTGATCTTAAGTTTATAATTTTGGAATACCTTAAGAGGTTAAGTGGAAATAGTTGGGTTGTGTTAGCAAGAGTTGTGCAGATAAATAATGAACAAAAAAGGCAATATATGATTTTTATTTTATAAGCCACATGCTTTTAAGTAGCAGTGCCCTTTTTTTTTTTGTTGTTTTTGTTGGCAGTTTAATGACTACATTGAAATGTCAAACAGCTTGTGACTACTTAATGCTACAGGAAAAAATACCTTTTGGGGCCTAGGTAACTAGCACATTGTGTGCTTAAAAGTAAGTGTGCTTAAATGCTTAAACCAATTTTAAATAGGTAATTGGTTTGGTTTTTTAACAGTTCCAGAATCACAAATACATACTTTATACATTAGCAAGCCTTCAAGCCTTTTAGCTGTTCCACAAACAGCCATTGATTACTGTCAGACACCACTGAGGCAAGCTTCTGTCAGGAAACCTCTAATGGACTTTGGATTTGTATGTAAAGGGGAGGAATACTATGTATTATGTAAAATATTTAATATTAATAAATCAGTGGATTATCTGTGCTTAAAATGTTTGAGTAGGCCTAATGTAGCTATCCCTAGTTTCTAATGCTCCACATATATCTGTCTTAGGGAAGGCTGATTTAGCCACAGATTATCTGTCAAATTTTTGTAGCAAACCAAGCCACTGACCGCACATGACCAAAATGATCTGTATGACTGCTTTGCACAGCCAGCTGAAGCATGGTTTCTACTTAGGATGATATAAATACATTTAGCACTTCTGATGATTCTGACATTACATATCCCCATCTTGTCCTGTCTACTTTACTACAATACCATCACTGTAAGCAACATGTACATTAATTCAATTGGAAAATAATGAAAAGTAGTCTCATGGTAGCTGTGGGTTCTAGAATGTGCACAGTAAGATGCTTGGACAATTCTATGTAGATACGTATTCTGTGTAGAATAAGGCTGTGATAACTTACAGTAGAAGAGCACTGAGACTTCTGTGAAGTCCTGAGAATCACTGGCCCTATTTGGATGGAAATAAATTATCCTGTTGCAGTACACTTATAGGTTACACCTTGAAAAGCTTTACTGAGCTGGTTTGTATATTTTACACCAAGTATTTATTCTAAACATATATACATTATGGAAAAAAAGTGGAGCTTGAAGCTTATCTTAGATGTAAGCACTGCCTCTTGGAGGAACTGATGGAAGACCTGTTACTTTACATTTTATGGGGACAAAGCATGAACAAATACCTCTCAAATCCCCTGATTTTTATCTGTTACTTTTCTCCATTTTGGCAGTACCAGTCAAATGTGTTAATTTCAGTGATGCAATTTTCAGTCATGGTTCACTGTTATGCTAGGTTTGCATTGTATGGATTGGTATCTCAATTTGGGGAGTTCTGCTTTCCATGTACACTTTCTCAGCAAGAGTTGCAGATGCTAAGTGACAGTGCATTCCCACTGTCACTGCTGACTTTTCAGGCATGCCTGGATTGCTCATGATTCCCATGCCTCACAGGAGCAGAGGTTAGAGTTCCAGTGGGCTGTAGAGCTCCAGTAGGATGTTTCTCTCAAGTACTAAGGCAGGATTTTTAAAATTTTGTTTTAAAGTCTTGGTGAAGTGGTAATTGTCTTTTAACATTCCATTCTCCTCTTAAGATTTTTAGAATACTAAGAGAGTAGCTTTCATGGTGTCTTGGCTACAGGCAAGTAAATAGTGTGGTTGCTTGATATTTAATATGATAGTGTGACATGAGCCTGACTTTTAGAGACTTGGGATCAAGCCATGTTCTAAACTGGTACTAAATGTGGACTGTTCTCTTTCTGAACCCTTGTATGCAGCTCTGCATGCCTCTATTGAATGATAGATAACTGCAAGCTGGGCTCAGCAGGGTGAAGATTGTACAATGTATTTGACACATTTGACTGCTACTCCACATATCTGTGGTGATGATGTGAACATGATGCCCCACTGTCTGCTTTATATCACTCACTGCCTCTCGGAACATGGCCTGCCTCCTGTCCAAGACAAATGTATTCAAAGAAACACAGTAATTTGGTCAGCCGTAGGCAGAGTTTTGATTAATACTTTGCTTGAAACAGCATCAAAAGGCTGTAGAGAGACACATGCTCAATGAGCCTTGTAGGGTTTTTATTTCCACCCATTGTGTATGGCCAATTTGTTAGGTAGTTGCCATTTGAAGGCATCATTTCATGGTGCATTACCTCTGCAGAGCAAGTCATTCATGAAGAAGCCAGGGCATTTGTTCCAGCAGGTGACAGAAATGTCAATGATTTGAGTTCTTTTTTATAGAAATCATGTGCTGTCAATAAGTGGGCTGTGAGGAAGTTCAGGAAGATCAAGCTCATCATTTGAAGATCATGCAAACAGAAGAAACATTAATGCAGTGAGAAAGAGCAACTCAGATAAAATGGTTAATTACAGAATATATACTAAATATCAGATCATGAGGGGAAAAAAACCAAACTATGCAGTCCATGAAGTATACTTGCATGTTGGTTTTATGCCTGAAATAGTGAAAGCAAGGTTCTAAAATGTAGTTGCTGCAGATCTTGCTGCCCTGGCAAAAGATGACTTAACGTACATCATCTATCTCTGCCTTCTGAAACTCCTCAAAAGGTGTCTATTAATTTAGGCCAAGTACTAGGATTCCTTGCTGAAATGTGGCTTTTAATCTGACAGCTCTCCCCAGGAACTATTTATGTTGGATTGAAGCTCTGAGTTAAAAAATGGAGGAGGTGAAATTGTTCGGGTTTTTTATACTTTCTCTTGATTTAGCTACAGAAACAGAAATCCCACAGTTATTTTATAACTAGGAAGAAAATACCCCTAAATCTAATGTTCCGTTTTGCAATTTAAAAACATCTTAATCCCCTTAAAAATATGAAGAGAGCTGTAAAACATACTGCATGATTTTAAAGAACCAGTGCAAAAATAAATAAATATGAAATGCTAAGGATTTGTAAATGCATTAACATTATTATGATTTAAAAATTACTCTATATACATCCTTTTTACCTCAGGACCTGACAAGATACCTCAAGAGCAACAACCTGATTTATGGTCATTTGCAGATTATAAACTAGGAAGAGACTGGAACAAAACCAACTCCACAGCCAGTGATGCTGTGACATCTTCTGTAAAAATGTCAGTGTATTTTTAATTTGATAAGTCAGAACCTAATTTAAAAGTTATTTTGCATTACATGAATTTTACCTCAGCACTAGCAATATTATTGCTTCCAGTGAGGACACAGTAGTGTTCTCAGGCCATAATATTCCAGAAAATTAATGTGTTGTCTGAGAACATATCCTGTAAGACTCTGCCTCAAGCATTCTAATATTGAAACTGTGTTAGGGTTAAAAACAAAACAAGAATCTCTGTGCAATTTCAAAAATGCAGTAAATTGCAGGTCTACTTGATTTGTTATTTCCTTTCTCTTCTAACCCCCAGTGCAGCTTTGTGTCTGACTGCAAATTTCAGCTATAGTCTTTGCCTGCCTTTTGTCTCCACACTGAGAGGAAGATCACAGGACACTTTACCAGAAAATCTTTTCTCCATTTTATCATTAAACTTCAATTTCTATCCCTTTTTCAAACAAAGACTGTGATTATTATCCCGGTCAAACCTATTTTCAAGTGTGAAATTTAAGGTAATTAAACAATGGGGATCCTTAGTCAAAGCAGCTGACCTGCAGGGTTCACTAGGGGACTGATAATTCAGAAGAAGCTAGTTCAAGAAATTGGAAAAAGTGTTAAAAAATGGATTATTTAGCAATTCACAGCAAAATGCTTTTGTCCTGGCAAAAGGCTCCTAGACATGTTACTGGGTGCTCTGTGACAGTTAAAGTGCTTGAAAAAATTACATTTGAGCATCTGGTTTATTGGCTTAATAGCACTGATGCTGATGGCCTATGGTAAATTTGTATCTGTAAAAGGTTTATATACAGAGACTATCTATACCTTTTAGGCCTAACACCAACAGCAAGGTCAAGATGGTCAATTTAGTGATTTGTTTTGCAGCAGTAGTGCAGTTTTTAAGTGAATCCCAACTGCTGTGTTCTTTCAGTGCATATTAGGCTCAGAGCACTGTTTTATTACTTACAATGTAGTCTTTAGGATAAAGTTAATGTAGAAGCTTAGATCCAAATGTAGTTTATATCAATCCAGCACAATGTGACAGTCTCTAAACCACTATGTGTGCCACCTTCCCATAAGCCCTTTCATCTTACACCTCGCACAGATGTATCAATAGTAAGATTTTGAACAAAGCAAAGCTCTTTCAGTAGCCTGACATGGTTCTCTTGTTACCACAGGCCAAGTGCCACTTGGCAAATATACTTAAAGTTGCCTATAATTCTTTCAATTTACAGCTTCTTCATAATTAATCAAGACTTCTTTTGGTTCAAGATCGCGTCCAGTCTTTTGTCTTACACTTTAAATTCCTTATTTAAATTATTTTCTCTCGTTTTCCATTATTTTTCTGTGGTGACACCTACATCTCAGAAGAACTAGAAGCTGCTTACAGCAAATAGCAGAACAATTTATAGAGTGTGAAAGGTCATTAAACTGGGTGCAGGGAGGGAGTATCCTCATTTCCTGTAGTCACACCCTTGTTACACCGGGTGTCAGCAGTGAGCACACAGCTGCTTAACAGCCCAGTTCCAGACAAATGTGGAGAGGGCAGGGAGTTTTCAATACTTCCTGACTTTTAACCTCGTCTAAGTCTGTCATACAATTCAACACTTACGTGAAAGGGGCAGACAAGACCCGGTATGTGCTTGCTGTTTGAGGTGCCATGATCTGGAAGAGGGAAATGTGTGATCAGAATATACAGAGGAATGCTCAGCAGTGTCAACCTTCAAGTAGCGCGTTGGTTTTTCAAACAAAACAAAGCACTGCTATTTATAACTCCACTGATAAATGACTTCTTTTTAAAAAGGATTCTAAAGCCTTGTGGCTCTTTAACAATTAAATGTCAACTTCCCTGCTGCATTTTTCTCTTCTGGATAAACCCTCCCCAATATCAGATGCCTGAAGTAATGTGCTATTAGAAGTGTAGCTGTGTAACATAATTCTGGACTTGTTCTAAATTCAGCTTTATGAAATGTGTCCATTCAAATCAACTCTTCCAAAGAATAGCAACAGTGTGACTTCGATGTTTTGATGTGGTTAGCATTATTATATCTATTTAATTAGTCTCCTGTTAAATAAATGTCTCGTACTGATCATTTTGCATCATTGCTGGCTGATTATTTTTGGTAAGATGAACAGAGATGCTACACTTTTAAAAGACAGTTATAAGAATACCAATGTTACTGTTTCTTTAAACAGTTCCTGTGTTTTTTAACTAATGTCTTTATTTCACAAGTTTAATATAGACATCTGTATTCATGTATAAACATTGCAAAATACTTAAAGGAAAACAAGTCCTATAATACAGCTAAATTATAAATGTTAAGTTAAACACAGAAATTAGTAACAAGGGGCAAAACTCTCATTGTAGGTACCTTATTAATGGTACAGCTTGCAGCTGCCTTGAGACTTAAGATGTAGGTTGCAATCTGCATCTTAATCTTCCTTCTTTACAGGGAGAAAAGCATTGCTGATCTCACATCTATATTTGGTGCAGAGTGCATACTCCACTGTGCTAACACACCACATCAGGAAGGAATTTCCAATGCTCCCAAGGAATTTAGTAACAAAAGTCCTTCTGGCTTTCCTTACACGCATGGATGAGGGAACATACTAATCTTGTGTAAGAAACTGTTCTCTTTCTGCTGCTGATGATGGAGCCTGAGCAAGGAACTAATGAACTACATGATGGCTCTTCATTCTTCTGACAGAAATGAAGATGCTGGCCCACTTTTTTTTTCTGTTGACAAGCTTGGGCTGACCAGTGTATGTACCACCTGAGAGTTGTTAAAACTGCTTCGCTTTTGTATTCATCAGAGTGCAGCTCCACAGGCTGTACAGCATTTGTTTTGGACAACAGCCAGTGAGACAGAAATGTTGAGCTTTCCTGAGGGTACTGATGGGGTAAGTCCACTTTCCAACTGATTCTGAGGAAACTTAAGTGAAGATAGCCATCCCTGCCATTTCTAACATAAACAAAAGGAGATGCTCGTCTCTTCATCTGAGATGAGAAAATGAGATGCGATCCTTTTGTGCCATACACTTGAGTATTGCTTTCTGTTTAATATTTTCACCCCGTTCAACAGTTAAAATTTTAATTGCTTATATTATTTTATTATATATATTTTATTTTGCCATTCTATTTACACTTGAATAGTCAAGTCACTTTCTTTCAGTCTTCCCTGTACTTGTCACTTCAAAGAAAGGTATAAATCCACCTTGTGTTTTTTAGTGGTTGTGACAGGAAAACAAAATTAAACTTGCAAAGAAAATGATACCAAATAATTAATGTGTTTGGGTTTTGAGACATCTGTTCAGATGAGTTGGCTTAGAGGTACGTCTGTTAATCAGTCAGAGCTGCCAATGGCTTCAGAATTATCGTGGGAACCTGTGGTCCTCTTTCCATCTCTTTCTCTTTCTTTCCCTAAGGTGCTTTTTGTCCTCTTTCTCCAGTTATTTGTGGTGTGATACCTCAAGTTTATCTGCAAGTAAAGAATCTAAAGAAATTTTTTTTTTTTTCATGATGTTACATTTGACTAGGAAAGGAGGTTCTTTTTGAAAGCACTAATGTTTTAACGCAGTCTTAGAACAAGAAACTTTTGTTGCAGGGGTTTTTGAGTGGATTTCCCAACACTTCAGTTTCCTGTGCTGCTCCTCTCGAGTCATGTGATGAGATAATAGACCAGATGAGCAGAATACCACCTAGCTTGGATTATTATTTCTGTATATTTGAAAACATTCAGTGCATTTGCACACTCTTTAGGAATTCAAGTAGCATGATGCTTAGTGAATAAAAATGTAAACTTCTTTATCCTGTATATAAGCCAGATAAAGAACAGGAAGGCAAATTTTTAAATAGGAGATGCTAGAAAGAATGGACTTTGTTTATAAGACATTTAGAAGCTGAAGTTCTAAATTTAAAGGCTATATGAGCTTTCTTAAAATAAGAGCGGAGCCTGAAGTGATATAACGTGGTTGTAAACCCTAGTTAAAAATGCTGGATCTCTTCTATCAATTAATAAATACTAGGGTTTTAGGCGCTATTTTGACAAGTGCTAGGTACAAATAGTGTGTACGGTTTATTGAACTCCTCTGGGATCCAAAAAAAGGGATATAGGGAAGAGAATGCTTTGTGAAGAAAGAGTGGGATGTGAAAAATTAATGACCAGTGGACTGAAATGTATCAGCTGTTATTGCTTCCCAGGTTATGTTTACTGTATGGGGTTTTTTAAATGTTGTTGTCCTTGGAATCAAATAGTTATTTTGCTCTTACCATTGCACTGAAGTAGCAATGGTAAACTGTTCGCTGGTTTCTTGATCTCCAATGCACATTTGGTTTTACAGTTAGCAGTGCTTTTGGTCTTCTCAGCTTCATGTGGTGATTCTTTTTGGTCAGCTTTGTTTTTTCATGCTGGTATAAAGTGTCTTTAGGACTGGTGATGCAGGAGCAAGAGTAGAAGGGGTTTTGTTAGGATTATGCACAAGAAGAATAGGAAGATACAAGCTGTAATATTTCATTATGATTGTATGTTTTAAAATAAAATGTATCTGGGAACTATCAAACAATAATTCAGGCAACATGGACCATGTTTCGTTATTATCATTATTCGTTATTACAATTTGCTGAGGGAGAGCAGGGACATTTACCTCTTGGGCACTCCTTCACAGCTATTTCCTAGCCCTTTACTGAGACTTCTGTGCCTTATTTTCCATGGTGGCAAAGATGGTATAACTCCCTTTTTGGGGCCATCAGGGTCGCAGGTTCTTTTAGGGTTGCCTTTCCTTAAGATCCTGGACTCTAAGCTGACAGTGAAATGGCATCTGCTTGTGCTTCACCTGTTACCTCCCTGAAGTAAATCTCATTTAAGTCAGGACCATTTACCCTGACTGGCCCTTCCCTTCCCTCTTACAGGTAATAATAACTCTAGCTTCTAGGATCCTGGAGAATGCACCTGTCCTGCCTAGGAGCAGGGGTTTGGCAGCAGAAACCCTTCGCAACAGTGAGGGGACCGAGGGTAGGCTGGGCCTGGCCGCCCTTTATCTGGGAGTGGGCCTGGGGTCGTGGGAGGACAGACTTCACTCAGCTGTAGCCTGTGTCAAATCTCATAGCACTGCTGAGGGGCACTGGAGTAGCTTGTGACATTCCTTGGTCTGCTCCTGGGTGCTGGGAACCTAGTTTGTGCCTAGTCCCCACTTGTGCTACCTCTCTCCCCAGGGCCCCAAGTAAATGGGTAATGTCTGCAAGTACCTTGGTTTCCTTCTGTTTTCTAGCAGACTTCATAATGTAGTTCTCTGCAAGAAACACACCTTTCTAGCTGTTAAGAAAGAGATAGTGTTACAGGTTACTGTTCCCCACATGCCATTCAGGTACTTTTAAACCTCTGAGAGAGCGATCTCTGCTTCCCTTTCCTCCCCTGACTGCTACTACTGCTGCTTTTTATCATACTTTTTTTTTTTTTGCTTTTTTTTTAGGAATGACAAAACTAGCTTAGGATTTCAACCAATTTGTCATCCTACAATCTTGCTTAACCAATGTAAAGAGGAGACACTTGAGGAGAAAAATACCTTCCTATCCTCTCTTATATGGGACTTCTGTGGCTGCACAGTACCCTTTATAAACCTGAGGAGACTTGCAGACTGCTTGCTTTTGTGCCCTCATACCATGATTCCTGATGATACTTGAAAATGGTGCCCACTCAAAGTAAAATGGTAGGAGCAAGCAAAAAGCAGCAACTGCATACTTGGAGTGGTCTGACATCTTTGTCCCTCATTCAAGGGGGGCTGCCAGAGGAAAGCAGTGTTTATGTACCTTTATCCAATCCACACAAACCCCATCGGTTTGAGGCACGCTTCCTTCTCTTGTTCTCCTTCCCTCCCTTGCTGTGTATGCCTGTTCTTCCAAGCATGAGATGAGGAAAAAAAAGGAGACCTGTTACATTTACAAACCAGTCAAAAGGAAAGACCTCATGTCTTTGAGGCTGCAGGGAGAGAACTTTATCTCTCACTGAGGTATTTTCATAGTGCACTGGCAAGAATATGGGCCCTTTTCCTATGCGTAACTGTCACAAACTTCAAAACTACCATACTTCACTTGCCACACACAAGAACAAGCTTCTGCTAAGACACACTCCATGTTGAAAATGAAGTGTTTTTTCATGTTTACCTCTCAAATTTTTTACATACAGTTGTTATAGCTAATATCTGACGTTATTTACACTAGAGAGACTTGATTTTTTTTTTTCTGCTCTTCTGAGATATTCTTTGCTCATTTGTTCAGTTTTGTTGTTTCTCATGGACAGCTGGTGACTGCTACTTTTGTCTTGCAGTTCTTAATCTCACACAGCAGTAGTAAAGGGAAAATGTTTCTTTACTGACACAGCTTGCTTATTTCTGGCTTCTAGCAGGATTTCTGTTTGTTTGTTTCAGACAGAGGAACAGCAGACAGATAAGGCAGATAGGTAAGTAACAAATTTAACCAGCATGCCTTTCTTAGTGTTGTGTTTTGTTTATTTTTTTTTCCCCCTGGACACAGCCATAATAGATCATCATACTAAGCCAAAATTCTCAGCTTTTCCTCCGAGGTTGTGCTATGAGGTCTTTTCTGATTCCTTGCTACCTTTTCTCTGCCGGCTACACTGATGTTTCCCTGTCTCTATTTTGTATGCTTAAAATAAGCCAGATAAATACAATATCAATGCATTTGTTATCGGACGTTTTCAATCTCTTGACTCAGCTGCTGCCAAACTTGTCTATGGTCAACTTCTTGAGTGGGGTGTTTCTTCATGATTTCCAGCTGTCAGCACTATGAAAATGGATTCCTCATTTAACTTGAGTGAAACAGCTCTTATGTCTGGCTACCCTAGTGAGATGATGGATTGGCCCACCTTGTGCCATGAAAAAATAAACTTAAAATGTTTCTTCTGAAAGAATACTCAAGGACACACTTTGACATAGTACCAAAATTGGTCTGTAACTCCTTTTATAAGACTAACAAGAGGTCAGGCTGGTTTTTCTAATCAGGTTTTCCAGCAGTCAGGTCTTGTTTGTTCACAGTCCTGCTTGCAGTGTGAAAAATCCAGTTGCTTGTCTTTTAGGATGCTCTAGGAAATCTTGAGTATTTAGCAAGTTTTGTACAATGGATCTATCTCCTATTCAAACTGAAATAGGGTTTTTACTTCCACTTTACTTCTGAGACTTTCTTCAGGACTTCTACCCTGTGGTTTTTGGGTGGCCATTAATTTTCATACATTTTATTCTGCCATATCTCTTACATGAATACCCACATGAGTCTCATGAATATCTATATAATGTTTTAGTAGCAGGGATCTGTGGGCCTCTCACAGGCATTACAGGGAGTTTTCGAAAACTGTGTCATATTTGTTTGCTTGTTGGCAGATTGAGGGGTCATGGTTCTGTTTTGGCACAAGGTATGGAAAAATTGTTTTGATTTGCTAAGCCCTCTTAGTTCAGACGAAACCACTACTAAGTACTTCTGGATATTCCAATTAAAATTAATGGTTTGATGATGGCAATCAGATTAAGATTACAATCAGCCAACAGAGTTGGAGGGAGGTGAAAGGATCGAACAAACCAAAAAATCCCAAAGCATTCAAATTCCCTGTAACTACCTAAATTTCTTCTAGGCCAGAGGATTTTAAAATTTGCTTCCGGATCTTGATTTCATTGCAGGTGTATCTGTTCTAGTTTACAATTAGAAAGTCTAGTTTCTATAAAAATTTATGTAAATGTTACATATTTTTAAACAAATCAAGCAAACGGATGCTTAGAGGAGTTATGTGTGTAGTTCCTTGGGTGGAATTGTGTTTCCAGAGTGACCTAAACACTAGTGTCACTTTCTCAGCTGTTTTATGGAAGGAAACCTAGCAGCTGCTGTCTCATACCGTAAGATACTTGTGGCATGCTCTGAACTTTTGGCAATAAGAATTAATATGCTGAACCAATACTGTGATTTAAAAGTATATTCATTTCCCTGCACTGAATAAAAACCTAAGTGGAGTTTAAATAATTATTAGAGAGGTCTTCCTTATGCTCATTTAGAACAAAATTAAGACTATATAGAGAGAAGTATGATTAAATAGGGACACAGGTAAATTGTCTTATTTTTAGCCTGAAATAAAACTCCCTAAGAATTATCATAAAGTGCTTGCTTTCCTTCTCTGGTTGTTATGGTCACTATCCTTTTAAATAGTTGTGGATTAAAAAAAATCCTTTCTGTTTTAACTCAGCATCTCACTTACATACACATGTTCATCCTGTTTAAATACTTTGAGTCAACATAAGAATTATGTTGACCAAGTATATTTGGTACTTAGTAAATGAGAAAGTATTTTACTTGTAGAATGTGAAAATGTAGATTGTATTGTTTCATGTTTTGAAACCTCAAAACACTGGGTTTGTCTGTATAATAAATTTTTTTTCCTAGATATTCTGAGAATCTTTTCCTTTGGTTAGCCAGTGTCAGGTGGTATTCATGAAAGAAGCCCTTCACATTTCAGATGGTAACAAAAAGAACAGACAGTTTAATGCTACCAACCTAGGGGTGTGTCAAATCTCTCTCAAGAATGATAAACTCAATGGAGTTGTCTATTTTTAACCTCCTGTTCTTCGCTTTTGGCAGACTAATCAGTGTTAGTTGAGCTGTTTCACTGAATGAATCCAAGCAACTCTGTTACTTTCTGAAATGAACAACGGATCTCGCAGGAGCATTTGAAGTCTGCTTTAATGTATGAAGTCCCATTTTGAAACACCATGTCTAATGAAGCCTGTTCAGAGCAGAAGCCTTCTACAACAACAGTCAGTTCAGTTGCTGTTCAGGCTGGGGATGCCAGTATTGTGATAGCTGTACTTAAGGTAAGGCAGCAGCTGCTACCATGTTTGTTCTTGGCTTTTTCTTACTCGGTGATTACTACTTCTTTTAAATGTTGCGTAATGTGCAAGTGAGTAGTTAGCATAAAATGATAAGGCAAGGTCATTTAATCAGTTAATATTTAATAGAGCTTTATTGGAAGTTAACATTTCTTTCTGTTCACAATTTTTGTGTTGAGATTTTTAATTTTTTTGGTTGATTGTTTTACTTCAGTAGAATAAGTAATTTGGCCAAAAATGTTTAAAAATTTGTTTAAAAATTAAGATATATGTGCACCTTCTGTGCTCCCCTCCCTCCCCCAGTTTCCTTATCTATCTATGCAATCTTCAGCTTAAAGGGGAAATGTGCTGAAGGAACCTTTTTTGGTTCATTGTGATAATTGTACTCGTCACAGGCAAAAGCAAAACCACAATCACAGTACCTTTTGGATAAGACTATAGTCTTGTATTTTGATACCTCTTTCAATTGGATTTTATATTATATTTGCTGTCTTCATCTGGCAATTGAGTATGTGTTTATGGGACCCCGTGTTCCTATGACCATGGAAAGTATGTGTGACCTGAGAGCCTGTGCGAGTAAATAAATGAAGGCTTGTGTTTTCTGAAGACTGTAATTGTTTATTACAGTGTGGAAAATGGGTGAAGCTTCAGCTGGCTGAATCAACACCAAATTTACTAGCAATTGGCAGCAATCAAGATGAGACTAAAAAACTACTGCAAGATCATGAATTCCTTCTAGCTAAACTTAAGGTAAGATGTGATAAGACTACACAAAAATACATCCAGTCGTTATATTTCAGGTACAACAGTTGACACAGCTGTCTGGGCCTCCTGTTGCAATGTGGTTGTTTGGTTAAAATCCACACAGAAAAAAATATGTTCAGCATTTGTCAGGGTTACAGGTCTGCGCTGAAAAGTATGTTTAATTTTAATTACTATTTTCTGACAACAGCAGTAAAGATGCACTGTTTTTTCAACTTTATACGTTACTGTCAAGTCAAGTGAAAAATTCCTATAGCCCTCAGTAACTACTAAATGGAGCAATGTCAATTTTTTGTAATTCTCCAATGTTATGAAAACTATGATTAGTTTATAACAGCTATAAACACAAGCAAGCCCTTTGTAACTGTGAAGTAGGTATTCCAAGAATATTTATTGAATATTAATTGATGTAATTTATGGTAAAAATGATATCATAAGATTAAATGTTGGTTAGCTTGAGATCAGAAGATTTTAGCTAAATTACAGACTCACAATCAGATTTTAGCAGTCTTGAGAGCAAATTATAAGTACAGTGTCATTTGGACAAAGTGACATGTTTGCATGAAAAAGCTGAATTATTTTAAATGTGGATGTTTGGTACAATAAGTGTAAAATCACCTAAGGGGATATTTTGTTTTCATGTTTTGATAGTGCAGATTGGCTTTATATCTGTAGGCAAATAAGTTCCTCTAAAATCTAGGAGCTCTGCACAGCAAGTTATCTTCATACATTCTGTCTGTTTTGTTTTATGGAGATTACATAAAATTCAGATCTGAAAGAGCATGCATGATCTGGATAGGATCAAGTGCATTTGATTTAATACTAGTGACTATGTGCTTCCCCAGTCATAAATCTCAAACATGTGTGAGGTAATTTAATATAGTGTATAGAGAATGTAATCTAATATGATGCATATTGTGGAATTTGTATAGTTTGAAGAATAGCATTACAAAACCAAACCCACCCCAAAATATAAAAAACCCCAACCTACTCCAAACCCCAGAGTGGGTGGTTCTGTTATCTTGACAAGACGAAAAGTATCTCATCTTTATTGCCATCAGTGCTGCACTCATGAATTCTTGGAACAGGCTCCTGTATCCTGTTCAGAATTAACTAAGTTCTTAATGACCACAAGAAGAAGCTGAGGCTTGTCTCCTAATTGTAAAAAAAATAAATTTTAAAGAGTGGGGAGAAAAACCATAATTCTTCCAATCTTTAACAGAAAAATAAAGTTTTAAATAACATTTTGGTATTAAGTCAGATCTTAAACTGTTATATATTTGTAGTAAATGTTGTTTGTTAAAGGGAAGAAAATGATACAAATATTGTTGTAAGAGACACCTTGTAGGTGTTACTGAAAACTTGTAAGGACATCAATAAAGTCAATAAAGACAGTAAAACAATTAAGTCCATAGACTTCAACTTGAAATCATTGTATTAAAGAAAATAGGAAAAAATAATTTCTGGTAGATGAAATCTCTAGATGTATCCAAAAGTTGCTATTCCATTTTTGGTCTAAAATCCAAAACTAAAATTGTTTTGGATATGTTTATCTTAATTAAAAATTTGCTTAATTAGTGAAAGAAAATTAAATAATCCAAAAGCATTTCATGCTCTCTGATGCTCATTCAAATGTTTGACTTCCTATTAGTCTAAATGCATGGAACCTGATGTTTGTTTTTTGTTTCACAGCATTTACCTGGTTTTCTGATTACAGTATTATTTCTTTATTCTTTTACTCTTTTAATATTTTAACATTGATGAAAATGCTAAAATTTTTCACTCTATTTACGACTGATTGTTTAAACCCAGATATTTGAAAACTACTGTTTTTTCCTCAATAACTTAAGAACTGTGATAATACAGGTCTGCAGTGTCATTATGAATTGTATTGACTCTGCAATTTTCAGACATGGCCCTTCCTGTCAGGTGTTATCACTTGTCAGTAATTATTTAGTGTTAAGTTGCTAAATCCTCTTACCAAATTTTTTACAAGTCTTTGAAGTGCTGAATATATTTTTTTTTTTTCTACTTTGTAGCCTCTGGAACCCAGTTTTGGGGCGCATAGGCTACGGGGACCTGGTTCCGTGAACACTATGCAGCTCACTTAATGGTTGCACCTGGCATTAGCACGCAGACACCAATGTGGTGGACGCAAAATGGCGTTTATTGCTGGGTAACACCGCGTTATATAGCCTAGGTTTACAACATCACATCCGTCTGCTAGCGTCATAAATCAAATGCTACTGGCTATCTAGCTGTCCCTGTCTTTCCGTACAACGCGAGGTCTTCCGAGCGCCGGGCCTTAACCACAACACTACTTAGCCTTTGTTAATGAATTATGCATTAGCTATGTAAAGATGGTTGAAGAGGGAATAATGTTTCAGGCTCCAAAATTTATGGACATAAAGGTTTAATTGCTTATTAGAGAATAAGAAAGAATTTGAAATGTGGGCAGGTGAGGGGTTCAAAATATCACACAATTGCACTTGTTAGGTGGTCTTTGTTTTGATGATGTCCAGTATATAGAGTTCAGTTCAATCTTTTACCCCAAGTGAGCAACGTAATTTTGTAAATTTCAACAATAATTAATTATACAAATACCTGAACATTCTCCCAGCTGTGGTCTTATCCAGTGCAGTTTTAAATTCTTCCATATTGGCTACAAGTTACTATTTTCATTGACTATCTTGTTCCAGATAATTCTATCAATGATAGTCCATGGCACCTTGTAGCATATCTATATTTGTTCTTTTGTCTAAAAAGAGGTAAAGATGAAGCGAAGGTCTTGTGCTTAAGTAAAACTTGTTCCAGTTATGTGGAAACATTGTGATATTTCATCTCAGGTTTACGTATCTTTTTTAAAATGCTTATATATAACTGTAGTAGTGCTATTACAGCATATAGTTAATCAGAAATAGAACAGCACATTTATGTAAATGAAGGTTTTCATAAGATAAATTATGAAAATAAATCACAAAAGATCCTTTAATTCAAAATAGTGTATTTTTTACCCTCAGTATTTATATTGAGGATGATTTTAATTGCTTCAGTGATTAAACTTATATGAATTTGAAAAGCTGCTGAATGCCATATTAGATTAATTTGAATTTATCCATCCGTAACATTTCAAAGAGTAGAAGTTGCAAGAGGAAGAAGTTTATATTTGTTTTTCTACTGTGTTTCATTAAAAAGAAGGGAGGATGGAATGCTTATATTTCTATAATTTTAGAGCTAGAAATAGTTTGCAAGTAGAAAAAAAAAAAACTAAGAATTTCTTCATTTTGGATCCTCTGAAATGGGTACTATATATATACACTGTATAGTCATGTGGTGAGGCAGCTTTGAATTGTTTTTTCTATTCTTTTTTTTTTAATACAACAATAAGTAATATAAATCATGTTTCCTGACAGTATGAATACTGGATACACCTATGCTTAACTTTGTTGATTAGGTCAATCCAATTCAAAGTGACACATTTCTGTAATACGGGTGAAAATTCTTGAACCAGCAATTATTTGAATGTGATAGGGAAGAGTTAGGTAATTAATACATAATAAATCTTTGGAATCAGTGCTGAAGAATCTATGGACTTTTAGCAGATAATTTATGGAATAGCTGACCTTGCTGTCATTATCCCATGTTATTTTGCAAACTCATTTTGGTCTTGATTATCAATTTGCTTTTTAGCTTCATTATTCACATCGCAGTATATGTATTGTAAATTATAATAAAAATATTCAGGCCAGATTCTTTCATTGACTTCATATGATGAAGGTTCATAGGTGTAAGAAAGAACAAAATTTGGGACAGTGACCAGTGATCAGTTCATATTATTTCTGATGCTAGAGGAAAAGGATTGTAATCCAACTCACTATTCCAGGGAATTGTTTTTGATTTAGCGATGTGAATAGGAGTTAAAAAAAACTGAACAACCAGTTTGACAATCATGAAGCACATGGTGCTTCAAAGGCTAATAGGAACAGACCTGTTGAATGAGAAAGCAGTAATTTTTAGAACATTACTGCTTTTAATGTTCAGAATTATTGTGATAAAAACTGGTGTGTGTATGTCTTCTAGGGCATAAGGAAAAAACATTCCAAAATAGTTTCCTTTGATAGAATGTACACTTTTGTTCTTATCACTGATTTAAATTTGTTCCATTCAATTTGGGAAAAAGGAACACCCTACTATTTTAATTAAAAGTAGAATACAGGTTTTGAAAAGGTCTTAATTTTATATGTTTATGGATTAGGAAACAGACATGTTATTGTTAATAGAGTTGAAAAAATAAATGTGGAACAGGGAATAGTAAAAGTGAAACTTAAAAAAAGTATGTACATGATGTTTTCAACATGATGTTAAAATTCCTTTTAGTGCTCTTGAAATTTCTTTTAATTCTGTAACACATCCTTTATAGCAGAAATTATTCTCATTTGATTTTGTTGAATTGTCATGCTACTGCCCAGAAGATTAATGAAACTTGCTTAGCAACAGTGATTTACAAGGTGAACTATGTAGTTAAATTTCTTAATTTTGTTCAAGGACTCCTAATAGATCAGGAAAATTTGTATATTCTAGGCAAACATGGATTTATTTTTTCCTTTGAATGTACATTTGGCGCTTGTAAGTGTTAAAGAATATGTATTTTTTAATTGATATATTTGACAGGTAGGTCTACATGCTGCCAATGCTTATATGCGTTCATTGTCGCAGGTTCCATGATCTGAAATAAAATATTTCTTTTGAACATGATGAAATTATACAATACAAATGGATATTAACTTTAAGTCCCAGAAAGTACTCAAAAACTACTTTGAGACAAATACTATTTCAAGACTGAAACATAAAACTTTTCTTGTTTGGAATCATAGCCCTTTCTTTTTGTCATTTGTCCCTTCAGTAGTTTCAACTAATATTTTGTGATTTCAAACTCATATAATTTGTTTCTTTTTTGCTAATTTAGTTCATATTAGCAGTAACATTTCTGTTGAAACACCAATTTCTGTACTTTCATGCAAGTTTCCTTCCCAGTATACAGCTCTTCCTTATTCAGGTGACTTTCAGTAGGTTTATATATTCAGGAAATATAAATATGTGTGTGTGTTGGTATCTCATTCTTTACAACAACAACAACAGAGAGAAGAATCAAGACCAGAAAAATCTGAGACACAAAGCTTTCAGCAGGTAAAATGATATTGACTGTGTTGTGCATAGATGTTTCTCTATCTTCTGTTCTCTGTAATTCAATTCTTTCCAACAGAAGCCCTACGTGGAGATAACTTGCTTTCTTAGTGTTTGAATATTCCAATATGAATGCTTTCTGGATCATTTCTTTAAAAAAGACCGTGGGCATGTGTTGCTATGCTTTTGGCTATGACCATGTTAAAATCCCCACAAATACAAACAGTTGTATTCTTGGTTTGCTTGCAAAGTTCTGTTTTTTGTCATGGAATAGCCTGTGACAGAACCGCTACAAACCAGAAAGAAGTCTGGCATACAACCTTAAGTTTCAAACCAGCGCTGTTACTAATCTGGCTCATCTGAAGATTGCTCCTAATTATTTTATTTACTTCAATTCACAGAGCATAAATTGAAAAATAGTAATTTATATGCAAATATATATAAAAGAATTAGAAAATTACTTTTTTTCCAAAAGCAGTAATATAATATGCTCGGGTTTTTTTGAATCAGATATCTTTTTAGTAGTCTTTCAGTTAGTTCAAGTAAACATGTTATCATAATAGTTATTTTTCAGTAAATTTGTTATGGAAGAAAGTATTTGTTAGTATTATTCTGTATTTTTTAAAATTAACTATTGAGGTGCCCAATGGTACAATTAGCAGCAAAGTTCAGCTGCATTTTCATCAGAAAGCAGAGCTGTTTTTTGCAAGTGATTTGAGGGGAAAAAAAAAAATGGAAAGGAGGGAAAAGGTAAGATTAATAATTTTTTTTCAATGTTAGTTCAAGTCACCAGTTTCAATATTGACATAAAATTCGCTACTGAAATAGTGTTTATCTCAAAGTAGTTTTATGAGTACTTTCTGGGACTTCTAGTTAATATCCATTTGTATTGTATAATTTCAGCATTACTTACAAACAAAGATTAACTTTAGCAGCATCTTGGTGAGGAGGATAGTTTACACCTCCAAAAATTCCAAGTTACAGTGTTCACTATAAGTATCTGAACCTGGATCTTTGTAAACTGTAAAATAAGAGCTGAAGTGTGAAATTTGGACCAAAATAGTAATGAAAATAAATATAGTGTAGGGAGAAGGAAAGAAACCACTGATCAGGATCAGATTTTAAAGATAAAGTAAGTACAGTTCCATAATTCTGAGAGAAATGTGTGATCCGGTCAGCTGTGCATGTCAGTCTGCTGAGTTTGACAAATCCTACCTGATTTTCAGGAAATAACAATGACAGAAACAGAGGGGGGAAAAAAGGGAACAAAAGGCACAGTGTTTTTCCAAAGTTCTTTAATTCGAAAGTAATCCGATATCCAGTTTTGATGAGAATATTGCTCATTGAGAGCAATCTGATCATGAATCTCGTCATGAAATGGTGAACCTGAACCTGGTCATGAAAGGAAGAGTGTCAGGAGGAAGCAGATGAACTCCAGTAGTATAATAACAGAAATATTTTAAAGTTCAACAATCCAAATATGAAGCTGTGCAGTTCAAGTGGCTAGCAAGCATTTCTGTTGCAGCCTTATGTTTACTCCTTGATTTTGGAACAGCTATTATCCACTGTGGCTGTTGGAAATAGTCTAGGACATGTTACTTGCAACTATTCTGAAGAAAATTAGGAAGTATGAGTGGAAATTTAGAGTTCTGGTCATCTATACTGAAAAAAACAGACATCAAAATGAAGGCAGGTGCCTGGTAGGGGTATGAAAGGAAATGGTATCATCTTATTTTTTATAGCATACTATTAAAATGTTTGTTTTGGATTAGACTGAGATTCTCATAAATGTATTGCCTGGGTAAATAACCACTGGATAGGAACTGCTTTATGTTGAAGGCCACTGCTGGCATAGGAATGGATGTAGCACATGGAGATTATTGAAAGAGATAGGTTGATAAAGGTCTCTAACTGTAAGAGTAGTGTCCCATAATAGATTTTCTATGGGAATAAAAGGGGCAAAAGTCCTAGATGATTTTGATTAGCAGTAAGAATATTTGTAAAAAGGACTGTATAAAATTGTTTCTAAGACTGATGGGCTGAACTTGATGACTCAGGTGTAGGGTAAACTTAACAGAGGATGAAAATTCATGGATTTTTATTTTATTGAAGTACTTCACTTCTGAGATCTTGATTGTACTACAGCTAATAGTTTAAATATATGTTGTTTATGTTGACATAAACTTCTGAAGATTGTGAATTTTAGTTACAAATTAGATTCAGAATTTGCTGCCTGTTTAAGGAGAAATATTGGAAATATTTCAGAGGGAAAAGCATATTTTATGGTGACTGGATTCAGGAAGCAAAAGGTAAAAATTTTACTGACATGCAATTTCTTTATTTGAGATGAAAATCAGCAAAGAATTTCATGAAGAGTGAAATAAATTCTACCTGCAAAATTATGACTGTACCTAAAATATTTGCCTTTCTCATTTTAAAAATAGATAACTTTTTAACATGACTGTTCTTTTTGTAATGAGATCAGTAAAATTAAATTTTGCAGATAACTGCCACTGATGGAAGAGCGTAAGTGCAGAATTTTACCTATTTTTAATTGATATATTTTCATCTAATATTCTCTTCCAGTTCTGTGTTGTGCTACTTTATAATTCTGTTATGCTATGTTTTCATTCCTAATATTAACTAGGCCTAGAGTATAAAATTATAGTAACTGTACCAAAATACAGTGACTCCAGTGTTCCTTAGTACTGTAGTAACTAAACAAATATGTAAAGATTTTACTAAATGATTTATATTCTTGATCATGACTACTTTTTTTACTGTGGTAAAAACTGTCAAGATTTGCAAACACAAGCAGTCAGAACCAACGAATGGATAACTTCAATTCTGTGCTCCCTCAGTCTGCAGGGTCTTCCAGTCTCTGAAGGCCTTTGCCAGAGATTGTGTGTGCTAGAGCTCCTCATCAAAACTTGTACCTTGGAATAATGTATTCTTCCTTCCTCTTATTTTTAGAAAGGATCATTTTTTTATGCTTTAGTTGAAATTTTTCAGAAAAATCCAGCATGGCATAGATGACATGAATTTTCATTCTGCCTTGTCAAATTCACATGCTCCCTTCCTCCCAGGCTTTGGAAGACAAAGTATGGGACCTGCTGCATGAAGCAGACAAGGCTGCAGAGGAGAACAAAGAAAAGAGTCAGGTTTATGATGCCATGGCAGAGACCCTTGGGGATGCATGGGATGCCCTCATCGTTATGTTAGAGAAGCGACAGGCACTTCTGGAACTTACTTCAGTGTTCTTTGAAAATGCTCTAGAGGTTTGTATTCAAATCAAATGACTCTTAATTTGAAACCTCACCTGTATTATGGGTACTCTGTCCACTGAAATTTTACTAATGTTCAATGCATTACTAAAGAACGAAAATGTGGAACTATAGAAGAGACAGAAAAAGCAGAGTACTTGCTTTTCATCTTTCTTAATTTCACCATAGGTTTCAACATCTTTGCTTATGCTGAAGCACAAGTTTAAACTCTACTGGATTCTTCATTATTGAAATGAAGTAGCATTGATTAATGACTGTGTAAGTTGCAGAACATAGAACTTTCTGAGCTTCTCATCCTTGGAATTGCACCTGCAAAGGGGGAAGTTGAATGAAGAATTCTAATATTAGCTTTAACAGTCTCAACAGATTACCAGATGTGCTCCAGATCTCCCTAAAACACAGCAAGTTTCAATATTTAAAATATGGAACAATACAAAAATGAGCTGGAAAGTAGTAACCTGCGAGCGCCCGGCAGACCTCGC
>VWZY01005582.1:43759-58630 GCA_013399075.1 Chloroceryle aenea | reverse complement strand
GGGTGTTGATTGACGAGAAGCTCTACATAAGCCAGCTGTGCACTCATGCAGCCCAAAAGGCCAATGGTATTANCATATAAAAGTACTGTGCTGACAGCTAATAAACGAAGTTCGCTTACCAATCACATTGATTGACCGCGTCTTCCCTCGCCGCTCTGCAGAAGGGATCCTGCAGGAAGGCTGGAGGGGGATTCCTCACAAGAGTGTCCAGGGATAGGAAAAGGTTTTAAACTGAGGGAAAAGGTTTAGATTTGATCTTAGGAAAAAAGTTCTTCAGTACAAGGGTGGTGAGACTCTGGAATAGATTGCCCAGAGGGGCTGTCGATGCCCTCTCCCTGGAGGTGTTCAGGGTCAGGTTGGATGAGGCCTTGAGCAACCTAGTCTAGTTGAGAGTTGTCCCTGCCTGTGGCAGGAAGGTTTGATTATATGATCTCTCAGGTCCCTTCCAGCCTAAGCCATTCTATGATTCTCAGTTAGGTCCCGAGGACTTGTGTGAATCAAACCCTTGGCAGTTTATCACTGACTTCATCCTCACCCACTACTGGCATTTCTTCTCCTTCCTGAACCCAGCCTCTTAAGCACAGAGGCTTGAGAGAACTGGCTGGTGAAGACACAAAGACAATATCTCATACCTTAGTCTAATCTTGTCTGTTGTCACCAAGTCACCCACCAACACTCTGCTGCGGACCCACTGTTTTGTTGATCAGCCCTTCTTCCACATAAGTATGCAATACGTAGGGTATGCAAGGTGAGTCTTTGGGATTTGTAGATGTGGAGAAGAGCTGTTTGAGGGGGAGCTTTTTTTCCCCCCACTTCTTACTTTTTTATTAAACTGTATCTTGAAGAGTTATGTCCTGTTGTACTGACATGAGCCACCTGCTTCTTAGATTTGCTACACAAAAGAAAAGGAGAAAAAAATTACATAAAATTAGAACACAGAAAAAGCAGGAAAAGAAAGAGATAAGACAAAAAGCTGGAGACTAGATAACAAAAGGAAAAAGAAGTAGCAGAAGTGAACACATTTCAAGCTATTTTGCAAGAGCATAGATCCTGGAGCTGCACCTCTAATCTTTGATAAGAGACAAGAAAAGAATGGAGTGTTTGAGAAATGACTGATGGCAAGGCATAATCGCTTCAGCCAACCTGAGTCTAATAATGCTGTCCTGCCGTGCTGTTTGAAAATGGCTGACAACAGCAGTGGTGCCTGTCAATCTGCTCCTTGGCACAGGGTTTTGGGTCTTTTTCTTTTCTCAAAATGTAGCAAGAAAGATCCCCAGAAGAGACATAAAATAAAATGAGTAGCCAATAGGGCCTGGGTAATATCAAGTGATAAAAAGACAAACTTGCTAGAAATGAAACAGAGAAAATAGATTGTAGCATTAAGAACAAACTGCAGGAAAAAGAAATATAGACTAAAAAAATAATGAACACTCCTTTCAGTACATGTGAATATCTCAACTCTAGTATTAACACCAGGCCTAATCTCAAATTTTCTCTGTCAATATTTAACAGACACCAGGACACACATATATAGTTACATAAAATCGCCTTGCACTCCCCCAATTCTAAACTCTTGAGGTGAAAGGGCACTGCCCAATGGCTCCATCACCAAAATACCAGCCTGTAGAACCAGATGTAGAGTCGGTGCTGTTCTGGGATATGACTGCTACATATCCTTTCTTCTATTCACCAGTTTTACCAAACAGAAGGATGTGGTATCTCTGCTAGATCTTTAAAGAAATATGTGACTATCTGGTAGAACAATCCTGGCAACAATGATCAGCTTAGGAAAATGCATGATGAATTTTCACATGAATATAGGTATTCTGATATTTTGGGTATGCAAATCTCTGTCCTCATTAGTCAGAATGTATTGACAGTATGCCTCAAAAGTTATGTATTCTCTCAGAGAATATGGTTCCTTATGTGCCATAAAATAATGGGAGAAACTACCAAAATCTTTGCCATAATGACCCTTGCACATGGCTTTCCAAATGGAGTAAAAAGAAAGTAATCATTGTATGAGGGAAAAAAAAAGGATGTAAGACTGTTTTAAAAAAAACAGTTATCTAAATGTTTAATGTCAAAAGTATATATCCTACTGCACATTCTGGGAGAAAATAAGGAAGTAATCTTCATAATTAAATCCCCTACTTTAGAAAAGAAATTCTAATCAGGATCACTTGCTTGTAGCTCTTAATAACTTACCTCCTTTTACTTTCTCCCTATAATCCTCCTTTATAAAATCCTTGTGCTGTAGACTTACTCAAGAGGAACAATTTCCCTTTGTGTTTATAATGACCTGCCTTAATATCAAAGTTGATTCAAACATAAAACTCCAGTAGTTCTAGCTGATGAAAATACTAACATTACCCTGAGGATGTGAAATTCAGTAAGTGCAACCAATTAACAAGGTGATTCATTTTAAACCTTTTTGTTATAATTTATAATAACATATATGAAAAGAAACAAATCATCTTTTAAAATAAAAGCTTAAGACTGTGGAGATTTCTTAGCAAGTACTGTTTAGTAAAGGCTTTTTTTCATGAAATGGGAGTGTCAAAAGATAAGAATTAATGAAAGCTTCAACTCCTTTGCATAATATCAAAATGGTTGTTCTTGGAGCATTACACTGTATAATACATTAGTCAGAACTTGGTTTAAGTCAAGTAGAGATTTTCTTTGAAATTTCATCCAAAGGAAAACAAAAAAAGGTATAAGAGCTAACAGTATTATAAGTCTAAGAACAGTTATCACTTTATGTCACTTTTCATCCTAGCTGACATTTTGTTTTATCACTCTGTCCTTCCCAAGATGATACTTTGTCATTTATTTTATATTTGGTCCAAATGATTGTCCTAAAGTGGTGTAAAATGGGAAAGGAATCATTGATATCCATTGAACTGCAATGGCTTACACCTGCTGAACTGTTAGATATACTTATTGCGAGGAGTCCAGGTATAGAAGAAATTACTCAACTAAATTTCAAATTTATTCAACTGAAAACATTGGGTCATTGCATTTTTTACACTCCTGTGCTTGGGTATTTCTAACTAAAACAATGCTATTATCCTAGTCATCTCAACAGTGACACAAAACTTACATGGTGCAGAATATTGTATCTACAGTTGACTGCAATTTACTATTGATTTTACCTTACTAGGGTATCTTCTGTAAAAGAAACTAATCAATACCTGACTATTAGGTATTGATAGGTATATTAACAACTATTGCTGTTAATTCCAGGCAGAGAGCTTCTGGGGTGCATCTACAACAGAAAACATGATTTTCAAAGACTCGAAAGTTAAGCAGACATTATCATTATGAACAGCTTATTATCAAGTGTTTGCAAGTAAATTAACATGATTAGAAATTCTTTGAACCATTGAAAGCAACTGCCAGTAAAACCTGGTCGATTTTTGACTTACCTTCTTACTTCACATCTTTCTTTTAAGTTTAGAAACATTCCACTTTTGTTATTAATGTCAAATCGATTTTTAACCTTGAAACTAAAAGCACATGAAACTAAAAGATCTGAGAAAGTAAAATGAGATTACGGTTTTTTTTATTATCAAAGGTAAACAGAACATCTTACGTTTGTTGGATGTTGAACAAGCCTTTAAATTCTGTTGCTATTCACCTATATTTGTGAAAAAAAAAAAGTTTCAAAAACTCACATTGGACAGAAAATTTATTACCTCTGTAATGGAAACACAAATACTGCTCTTAATTAGCTAACTAAGTAATAAAGGATAGACTGGCAGATCACATACTTTTCTGATGCAAAGTGATGCTCTTTGCATCCTCTGAAGGTGTAGTGCCATATTTGGAACATACACTAATTAGAATTTTATTTTAAATATACTATCCTAGATGCATTCTTATGTGATTATCATGAAAATCTATCCAAACTTAAGTTTTAAAAATGTATTTTCTGTTATCCTCAAACTTAGCACAAATTAGGTATGTTTGACTGTGAAGAGGTAAAGTCACAGGCTTTTGACTGAGACTGATGAAGTGCTATGTTATGGACTCCAGGTATTTTTTTTATGTCTATATTATACAATAATGGAGTGAAGCTTCTAATCACTCAGCCCTGTAATACAGTACTGCCATAGACAGTAACAGGCTACAAGCTTTGCACTAAAATTGCAAGGCCCCAGAACTAGGTCTGTCAGACTTGCTCTGCCTGAACAAGTCATGACTTGCCTGCAACTTGATTTTACTTGGTTCAGCTGTGACAGCACTTTCTCTAGTTGACCAGGCATCTGTAGCTAATTTGTTTTGCTTTTGTTTATCTTTATTTGTTATGATTATATTTTTATAGAGATAACAGGAACAAGCTGTTGTTCTGTGTAGAAGAAGATACTTGCAACTCTAACATAATGATGTAGTGTAGAGAAATACAGCCTTGGTACTATAGCAGCTCTATACCGAGTAGCAGGGACACAGGATATGGCACAGAGTTCTACAGGCATGGGGTGAGAAGAGATGAGGCATAGTCTTGCAGTGAAGACTCCATGGCTGTAAACAACTTGCCAGTGGTCAGTTAAAGAAATGCGGAGTTGGAGCTAGGCAAAACCAGTTGCTCAGGTATCAGAACAAAGAAGTAAGATATACATCACATATATGTAACATATATATATATGTTATAACATATATATGTGTAACATATATGTAACAGATAAAAGATATATAAAAAAACATAGATAATACAGTAAATTTGGATGTAACATGGAGCTGCAGAGCAATGAAGTGTAAAAGCATATTAGCAAATGTGAAAATGACCTCAAGTGGATCTCAGAAGTGGAAGAAGATACCAGTGGCATCATCATCATATTCATCCCAGTGAAGGACTCCAGATACTGATGACTTATGCTGTTAACCTCTCCAACTGTGTGCTCACAGAGAAAGAATGGAAGGGTGATTATAACCCAAAGAAAGGGGATATAAACTAAGAAAGTGTGTATGCTATTGTCTTAATTGTATTATTACTGTTATTGATATTTTTTCTGTGTATAAGTACTGCCACCTTGCCCAGAAACAAGATATTTTACCTAACAAGCTCTGGGCTGAGCCCAGAACAGCTAAGAGCTCTGGGACACAAACCTCAGTGCTGCCATCACATAGTGCAATAGCAATTTCTATCATCAGGATAAGTTTTCACAGACATATTGTCCACAACTGTTAAATGAATCTGTTCTCTAGTATTAAAAACTGCCACAAAGCTGTGGTGATCACCACAAAGCTCTCTAATGTTCCAATCTCATTTTACCTCTTTCTTTAAACCAGAGAAATATGTTTTATCATAAGAAAAGAAGCAGATCATCCAAAACCTAGCAATGGAAAGCACTCCCTTTATTCATAATTCTGTCTTTGAGAAGAAGTTGAGAGAAGGAATAAACTACATGATAATGATGTTAGACATAGAGTGCTATAACAAATATCCTTTGATCCTGCAATACAGAAGCAATACAGCCACAGTGTTTCAGCCACTTCTGTTGGTGGTGAGACAACCTCAAACAGCATTAGTGTTTAAAAGCTCCATATCTGATCTGGAATTGTATTAGCTTTTGTCACCTATGACAGAAAACTGTAAGCATATTTCCCATTACTTGCCCCTTTGTTTCAGAAGCTTAAATCCAGGAATACAGGTGACAGATACCTATTTAGGTAACACAGAATTAGAGATGGACAATTTCTTATGCTCTAGCCCGGATTTAGATGTCTCTATACTTGGCATGAATTTAGTTTGTTTCATCTTGGTGTAATCCCCGATTTTGTATATGTCTCAGATGAGATTATTCTTGTCTTAAACAGGCAATTAAATGGTCCATGGGATGGAAACACAAGTTTGTAATCGGTCTGGACCTCTGGACCTGGAATTCAGAAACCAAGGACATATGGATAGAAGATTTTCATTCAGGGAGAATCCAAGAAGTGACTTACAGAAACTTAGTTTGTAACAATAGGGAAGGAACCTGCACAGTGATTATGGAAGATTTTCATCCAAACAATTAATATTACTTATTATTTTCTGACTTTAAGTAAAACTAGTTACAAAAGGAACTGGTAGCTTGGCAGTTTGTGAAATATATGTGTTTATAGTATGTCATTATTACAAGAGAATGAGACATATGTGATAATTGCTTAAATAAAGTAAAATTCCCAGGGAAAGTGAATGTGATAGAAAGCAACGTAAGTTTCTAAGGTGATCTGTCCAGTAGGACTATCTTTTAGGCTGAGCCTTTTCTCACAATAACTCCAAATATGGGTAACCTAATCCTCTCAATTTCATGGCTTTTTGTTCATTTTCATATACATCATAAAGTGTGTGTTTGATTTGGTCTCATCACCAAGGCCAAAGTTAAGCAAATGTTTTTTGAGCTCCTTATAACCTATGCCACATATTGAAGTAGGCATCTTTTCTGTGAGTGCTTAATGAAGAAAAAAGACTCCAACTAGCTGTAGTATATATAAAATCATAGAGAAGATCTTTGTTCATTTCCTAATAGCAGTTTGCTCTCTGCACACTGCAGCTGCCATCTGAGCTCAGAGCTGGCTCTCATTTGCTGTCAGGAACATGCTCACAAGCCAAAGTTAGTTGCCAACTTAGCACTCAAAAGATAAGGACAACTCTCTGTTCTCTGTGCTTCTCACAGTGACAGTTGCACACTCTTGCAATCACAGGGGTCTGGCATAAGAAGAAAACAACATTTTGGCTGCTAGAGGCCAAAATGCTATGTACAAACTAACACTGACACCAGCTGTCAAAAGAATAGAGCTTTTCCTAAGTACAGGTAGAAACTAACCACATACACATTTTTAATCACTCAGTCTTGTCATAATCTATGAAACACAGGCCCTTATACAATTCAAATGCTATATTCTGGATTATGCTAGGTAATTCTTGAATTAGTTTTAAGAACTGATATAAAATATTAATAATAATGATAATAAGAAGAATTAAAAGGGTGATGTTAGGAGCCTTGAACTGGCACTTTGATAAGCAAATAATGACTCCTTAGTGGGACATACACCAGCCATAGTGCAATGCTGAGCACCAGTACAGATGAAATACACAGTGTGTCCAGCAAGGTTGCATTCCCTTTGTATTCAACCGATGTTAGATAATCCAGTGAAGTTTTGTTATTGGTCTCAAGAGGTTTAAAACAGGATCCAAACCAGCTGCTAATGAATTTAGCAGCAAATGTTACACATTATCATGGTAGAAAAAAGAGCGTTTGTTTTTGTATTGAGGACGAAGGAATTAGACCATTAAAAAAAAATCCTCAGGCTTGAAGTCCAGCCTAGCACGCTTTACTAGTACCAGGTACTTTAGGAATATTCATCTTTATGTTCACAACTTGTCCACTTAAATGTCTAACTCCAGGACCACCCACAGCCTTTGTGTACATAAATGTTGACCATAATTCACACTTTAGCTATAAGGAGTTTGAACTCCCTACCCCAGCTCCAGATTTCCATGAAGCTAGACTCCAGAATTTAGGCTGTCATGCATTAATAACTCTCCACACAATAGCTTTGTCCTATGCCAAAAAGGAATTCAAGATGCATTACAACAAAAGCTGTGTTCAGACCATACCCTGTGATGAGAAAAGGAGTCTTGAAGCTACTTTACTTTGTAGAGAACAGTTAATTATTTGATGGACTAAGAGGGTCAGAAAGATATAAGTGAACTTGTCTACTTAGTCTTGTGATGAAGCATTCACAATGGAGCTGAGTTGAAGTCTTTTCTCCAATAGATTTTCAGTTATTATAGCAGTTGGCTAATATACTAAACAGTCAGTTAAGCAAGATTTGAGCACTTCCTCGGGAGTGCTGCAACTAGTGGGTTTCAAAGTCACGATCCTTTTCAATTTTATTTTTATTTTTTTTTTAATCCAGATCAATGATATTAAATAATTTAAAATATGTGGTGCCTGGACAATGGCACATCTGCAGCTTCTAAAGAGCCAAAGTTTTGCCCCCCTTTCATATTATGTTTCTGCTAGCCAACAGGACTCTTACTAATAAGAAAAAGCTCCCTTGTATTTGGGAAACATGTCATGCTCATGTATGACAAGGTTTCAGGAGCACAATGGTAAGCTGTTCTATAGACTTTCTGGAAATCCACAATTCTGTGCACAGTAAACACTCAAATAGTACAGTCTGCCATAATGGATCTACCTATCCCCTGATTTGTCAGGTTACTAAGAATTAGCGTAGACAAGATGAAAGGATTCAAGAAAATATGTATTTGTAAAACAGTTACGATAATGAAACATCAGTTAGAAACTTATGATTAAGATTTAAATATAAGCTTTTTAAATCTTTCTGTTTCCTAATCTAGCATCTTGATAAATTTGTAAAACCTAAATACTAGCTATGGAAGTCTTACGAAGCTGGAATGTCATGAAAAATTCTAAATATTTCCTGTTTTCATAGTTAGAGAAGACTACCTCCTAGAGCCACCCTGCTGATATGCCCCTGCTTTATCCCCAAAAGTAATGGCATATCATAACTCATTTGGCTTTCACAAGAGATAGGAAAAAGCAGCCTTCTTATTTGGCAGTGATGTGACATGTAGCAGTGCAGAAGATTCTATTATTTCCTTTTTCCTCTCTCTACTTCTCAGTAACTCTTAACATTTCTCTTTGTATCTTAATTAGACTCATCCTGGCATCTGGCTTGAAGGTGTTTTCCTCCACATACAGGCCTTATGAAACATAATAGTACAACTTCTCTAATTAGATGTCATGACAAATATTGATTTACAAGCTTCTTTCATGTTTGTCATGTTTAGCTTCTGAGGAGCTTTACATGAAAACTGAAAAAAACAAACCCTGATGTAAGAAAGGGTGTGCCAAGCCTGAACACTTTGCCAAGCCTGAACACTTTGCCAGATCTAGGAGAATATCTCTGGGTCAGGAGGTGGTTTCAACAGAAATAAGGAAAAGTGGCCTCACCTATTATTTGAGGTTACATGATCTGTAGGAGCATCAGTGATACAGATTTATTCCACGCTTACATAGGGGAGGTTAATAAGTAGTTAGGCATTCATCATAGTCAAATATCTAAAAAATTAAACTATTTAGTAAAAACAGTCCAAGTGGCAGCATTACAAGTGATTATGTACTTCCTTTCCTTTAGGCAAACAAAATTCGAGTGTCAGTTCCAGGGTGAGTTGTAGGCTTTGACTCCCAAGAGGATGGTAGCATTCCCTTAAGACTAGGAAAGAACACTGCATGACCTAGTATGCCTAGGTTACAAATCTGTACAGTAAAATTGCAGGTGTAGTTGTATTATTGCTATTTTCTTTAACATAAGCAAGAATAGAGGAGTTGATGTTCAGTAAGATGCACAAAAGTTTTTGAGTCCATTGGTTCCTGCAGGCAAGAGCCTGTATCAGCAAAGCATTGTAAGGAATATAAAGGAGGTTAGTTCTCTAGGAATTTAATCTTCTTCAATGATCAGGAAAAGTTATTTTTATTTCATATATGAAACTCAAAAGGTTTCATTTTTATTCTTCATGCTGTTACATTTATGGTGTGATCATGAATTGCAAGTCAGAGTTGCTTGCAGAGATTGATGTGCTTAAAAAAATTTCACTGAACGCAAAACTGGTCATGAGCTCCCATATAGGTCACAAGGATCAGCTGTGCTCCCTCTTCTTTACAGTATGTCAAAAGACAGCAAGTATTTTAAATCTGTTTATTAGAACACTGAAGTCACACATACTGCAGCTTTCCAAAGGAAACACTACTGCTGAATGGGAAAAAGAGAAAAAAAATCATGAAAACAAGTTCTCTTGTGTTCTTTCAGGAGTAGTGCTTTCTGCCAGTCCTTCTTTACAAGTTCTATATTTTTAAAAATTTCACAGTGCCTCCTGTAAGGCAGGGAAAACTACTTTTTCCTCACATCTCAAGCTTGACTTGGGAACAGCCCTGTAGAGCTGGCAAGCAATACAGAAAAGCAAGGAAATCAGTACGCTTTACCATTTTGTACAGTATGAAATGGCAAACCAATATCTCTCAATATATGGCCTATATGTCATTGTCATTTCTGAAAATGACATCACCCATGACATGAAAAAGCCATTTACATAGCAGTTCTGTAGGAAAGAATGTAGCTGAAAATGTCATGTCTGAGGCATGACTATAATAAACCTTTTATTGCTAATATTGGCTCTTCAGGGCTACAAATATGATTGCACTACAGTGGACTAAAAAATTATTAAATTATTTCAAATGTATATTTAAAAAAATATAAATAATTAGGGGTTTCAATCTTTTGTCATTTTAGCTGCAAAACTTAATATTTCCATTATTTTCCCACAAGTTGTTTGAAATCACCCTTATGTATTTAAATATGTGTAGAGATTCGTATAATTCCCAGAGCTAAGGTTTCAAATAAAGTGCTTTCATCAGAAGCTTTGGAGATATTTATGAGTGATTTTTATAGGCTGATTGGTGTTTCTCAGTGCAAGAAGTATAGCAAAGAAATAAAAGATGAATTCTTAATGTTATCACTTTCAATATACAGTTTTAAGTTTTTTCATGTACATTTTATCTTCTGTACATCTACCCTGACTTAAGAAAAAGAAAATTTAAATATATTTTTTTAGGAACCTAATCTTTAACAGGAAATGCCAAACCCTTTTCTTCCCCTTGAATTAAATATGTTTTGTAAAAAATATAAGAAATATAAAGAAATTAATTACTTTTTGTGGGTTGTTTTTTTTATATTGTTATTTGAGAGGATATTACATGTGTAAAGGATATTGACCCATTGAAGACAGACAAAATTAAATCAGTGCCAGAGAACCTTAGTATAAGCAGTGCTTGTTTGCATGAAGAATATGAAGCTAGTTGTTTGCCAAAACACAGAATTAGGTCTTACTCTGAAGTATAAAACATTGATCGAGTAACTGAAATGGTTTAATAAGGCTTGACAAGAATCAAAGGAAAACTAGTGGAGCAAGAGCTAGAAGAAGCCATTGGATTTTATGATTATGGATTGAGATTATTTAGAAGGGACATCAGTTTAAGAAAACTGGTAACACATCTCCTTTTAGTTATCAAGTTTCAAATAAATGATTCCAAATATATGTCTGAAGAGTATGCAATACTCATTACTGGGGATGTATTATGGGCAGAGAGATTTCTGTTTGTTTTTTGGCTTGTTAACTTAAATGTTATTTAGAAGAATAGTCAACAATAAATAGTGAATCTTTTTTGCATACATAGCAGTATATGCATTCTTTAAAAGTGCAGCCATTCTTTCAAATTGCTCATAAAGAGCAGATACAAAGGGTAAGTAAAGCTAAAGCCTCTGTATTAAAAAAAAACAAAACAAAACAGACAAGCTCCACAACAACAAAACCAGCTGTTTGAAATTTGAGCAAACACTTCTGAAGAATTTTTGCATCATCATTCAGCTAGCTATCTTCATCATCTTTAAGAAACCAGATTTAGCCTTATAGCTTTGTATTCTAATTTGAGTAACACCAGGAGACAAAGCAAATCTGCCATCACCCTGTTCAAGGACACCATCTTTTAACTCAGTTCTCTATCAAACATTCTGTCTAGATCTGACACCCTTATTGTAATTTAATTAGAATTCTGCTGCACTATCACAATTTAAAAGAGGAAATGGGAACGAAGGGAGGAACAAATCATTAGGAACATGAACTGATAAAAGGAATTTCTGAGTAGAACCCTACTCTCTCCCAAACATATACATATGCATAGTAAACCAGCACACTTAGTAATGCTGCAAAGAAGAAAGATCATGATGGTAATGACATGGCCTGCAGCTTTTTCTTAATGAGAACATCTATCAAACGATCTACATAAGAAATATTTCAACTACCCATGCAGTGAGTTATTGATAAATTTGTTTAAACATCAGACAGAGCATGGTAAGGTATAGCTGTCTAGCATCTGCTACTCCCATGCAGTGCACTGTGATGATGTCAAAAGCAGGAAAACCTTCATCCTGATCACAGAATGTCATTTCAAGCCTATTATTATCATGAACAACTATGAGTTAATTTACTGAATGAATGCAAGTTACCTTTTTTGACAAGGACTTTTCAGCACAGATTTATATTTAGGCTAAACTTTTCATGTTATTTTTTTCTACTTTAGCTAAGTATTAATGCATCGTATAAAAGCAGAGCACTCTTGTTTAAAATTAAACAGGTTCTTAAATTAGTATCACTAAAGACTGCCTCAGACATAAACTATTTAGCTCTTCTTCGGTAATCGCCAGGCTTTCTAAAGCATAGATCTTTCTGCATGTATCCAGAGTGACTGAGCTACTTAGAAACTGCCCAGTTTATGAGAGCACCTTGCATAGCCAGATGGTGCTTATGTCTGGGGTTTCCAAATATATGGCAAATGTTGATGACAGCACCACAGCTGCTGCATGCTCACACAAACTGAGCCATCAATGGGAAATGGCATGCAGCACATCCCAATATCCCTGGAAAGGAGAGGAGTTTTGTGAGTTCTGTGTAAAGAAGGTTTTTAGGTCCCAAAGGTAGAAACCTGAAAGGGAAAAAAACCAACAAAAAAACAACAACAACCACCACCACAACCACCACAACAAACGATTTCTAACAAAAGCAGAACCAACATTAAGAACTTACAGCCTTGGGGGAGGAAACTAAGACTCCTATTGCACAGATCTAAACCTTTATATTCAAGTCTCTCAAAAGTAGTCTAGTTCTACCCAAGAGTAGAAATGTTCAAATTGAAATTTGGCAGAGACAGTTCCTAGAAAGCCAAGAAGTGTCTGGAGACTTACCAATATATGCAGGAAATCAACAGACAGCTTCACAGAATATTCAGACCCTGGATTCAGATACTGAAGTCTTACTTAACTGTCTGTGTGTGCAAATAGAGGGCATAACACTCAAATTGCTTAGAAGCAGCTTCAACAAAAGCATAAATAATTATAAGCCTACATGGAGACACCAAGATAGAAAAGGTAGAAGCCATTTCGCAATTGTTTTGTGAAATCATGACCTCTCCTAGGTCAGGCAGAGTATTATGACTTGTTCATGAAAAATAGTCAAATTTGATATTTTGTTTACTGAAGTTCATACACAAATTCATCCTCAGGAAAATTAAGTAGTAACATCCACAGAACTGTGGGTGAAGAACTACCATAATGTTATTTGACAGCTGACCCAATTGCCATCTTAGTAAGTACTGTGGAACAAAGTAAGTGCTTTGCCTGGATAAAAGCTCCAAGATGCCATGCTTTGGAGGTCAGTTCCCTCATGATGGACTGCAGACAAAGGGGAAAGGAATTTGTTTTTTTAAATATTTCTTCGATGGACCTTTAGAGCACATTACTGTTATAGGATAACTACTCAAGTCAGTTCAAGGATTTTTTGGAATTAATTTAATTGAAAATTGCCAACTATATTGATTGAAGATTTGCAAATACAAGAAGCATTTTCAAGATACAGTCAATGTTTATTCTCTTTATATATAGACATGGTAAACTCCTGCACAAATTTTTTGTTAGAAGCATATTACTGCATTGACTTTATACTCACTGCAGAAGCCTATCTCTAGTAATGTTAATTTGCTGGACGTGAGATCTCCTTTTTCTGCCAGCATTGGCACAGTTGTTAGAAATACACCAAAGTTAAATAACTTTATGAACTCTTGGCACCTCAGTTTTATATTTGGAAGCAGCTAAGATAGCAAACACTTCTAAAAGTGATGATTAGTCTGGAGTGGACTGTAGAAGCAGCAAACAGCTGGGTCCACATGGTGTACAATACACTCAACAAGATAGAAGCTCTGCCAGGCGACCTTCAAGAATAAAGAAGCGTAAAACAGCCTTCGGCAGTATGGAAGGAAATACCAAAACCTCACTTCAAAGTTGAAGGCTTCCATGTTTAGCACTATTGAAAAACATGAAAGATACTCTAGTTTAAAATCTTTCTCTTTAAAGACATCATTTGGCACTTAATTTGATAACTTTTTTTTTTTTTTTTTTCATGTGAACTATTGTTTTTTTCTTGAATCTTCAAGCCAACAGACATCTCTTTACAAAGTTAACCGTATCATTAGGCCCCAAAGCTCAGGTCAGCTCACAAAAAAATGAAGAATTCTAATGAAAGCTATGCAAAGTCCTCTTGGCCCTTTAGCTAGATTTAGAGAGTAATTAAGATAAATATGTAAAGGATTTAACAATTTTCTCAGAATACACTTTGCACTCTAAATGCTTCTTCTCACAAGATGCATAAAATAATTGATGAGAAACCTTCCGTTTTTATCTCTCAAAAAATACCAGACCAACACAAAAAAAAAAAACATCTTGCCAGCTCTGTCCAATGGAAAAATATAGAAAAAGAAAACAAATATGAAACATTCAGTCAGCTCTAATAGAAATATTTTTTTAGTTTTCCACTTTGCCATTTAAGAATATTCAAGTTTTTTTGCTTTCTTTTTTTTTTTTTTGAGGATGTTTCTCAGGAAATCACAGATTTCATTCTAACCCTGTATGATTTTAACATGTTTAAATCTTAAAGCTTATATATGATAACCAGCTACAGAAATTACACCATTTACTTACTATGTGTTCGTGTTTTACTCAGGTCTTTTAAGCTCAGTTCTCTCTGCAATCCCAGTGTATGTAAAAAGGGAGAAGGGGGAGGGGTAAGCAATTAATTCACATCCCTTCTTCCCAAAGGGATAACATTTCATATGCTAACTTAACCACCTTTTATCTATTCCAAAAATAGCACAATGCTGAAGCTCAGAAAAATCCTACTTTCTGAATTTAGAATTTACTTAGCTTTCTAAGACTCAGGATTTTTAAGCTCATATACCACTAAGATGTACT
>VWZY01005582.1:29816-43745 GCA_013399075.1 Chloroceryle aenea | reverse complement strand
ACTCCTAATATTTTTCCCCTCCTAACTTTTCAAAAAAAAATCTTTCATACTGCAGACTTACTTTTTTAATACCTTTACCTTCACAGATAGCTGCAGATTGTTTCTCTTTCCTCCACACTCATATCTATAACATAATCTCTTTTTCCTTACAATATTCACACAAAACTTCTGGCTTTATGCCATATTTCATTCTGAACTGTTATCGCTCCTGTGTGTCATCATGAAATGCAGGATGGAAGTATTATCACCACTTCACAACCATCTCTGGGTGTCTAGGAGGGGAAATATGTGATCCTAAAATCTTTCCTCAGACGCTAGCAAACAAAATTGCAGATTAAGAGAGAGGAAAAAAAAAAAAAAAAGATTCTAAAGTGTGGGACCCTAACCAGCATGAGTGTTTTCTAAATGTACCATCTTCACATTGGTTCTTTAACATGGCAGAATCCCCCTGTAGAGTATAAGCATATCCTCTGCTCCCACACCCATTTTAAGAGGACTCTGTACTCGAATAAAAATTGCCTCATAAAGAAGGTACTGTAAGCGCCATACTTCATTTGCGCTTACTATATAATCAATATTGGAGGCAACTGAGAATTTAATTCCACCAATTTATAGTTTGCTCCTAATCTTTCTCTAAATCTTGGAGTCAGACCTTCCTAGTTTAGGCAAGACACACACACACATACAGAGTAGAATTTAATTTAGTCCTGTCCACATTATGTAAATACACAGACTACAAACAATTCTTCATGTTGTAATATTATTACCATTTACATGTACACACTCCAATTTTAGGGATGTCAGCTAAATATGAAATTGAAAGCCTGCTACTTTCCTGGCTCTTCATCCTTGTTCTTTGGCTGGCAGGCATGAAGTCTGAACCTGTCAGTTCTTACAGTGCTCTAATTTTTCCAGGACTTCAAAAGGTTTATTGATACTTCATGTGTCAGTCTACTGAATGTATTGTAACAATTTAGTTGAATGCTCATTCAGATTTACAAGGTGTTCATCTTACTGTGTCTTTGAAAGAACTTCCCTAGTTCTTCCTGTTTTTCATGTTTTTCCAGTGCACTTGAATACAGAAATACCTAAAAAAAAAATGGTTTGTGTCATATTAACTAAAATGATAGCACAATGCAAAAGGCAGACAGCTACACTAACTCACTCAGCCACTGATATAGTATCAGATTTCTGCTCCTGAGGTTTTGGTAGCTATTAAACTCCATTAAAAAATGTAGTAGCTATTAAACTCCATTAAAAAAGCAACAAAAGGACCCTGCAAAATACCTTTCAAAATCATAGAGACGTAAAAGTGTATTGTTGGCTGTTATTTATTAAACAGTCAAAAGAGTAAATAAAACTCACAAGAAGGCTTTCATAGAATCATAGAATAATTGAGGTTGGAAAAGTCATTTAAAATCATTGAATCCAGCCATTAACCCTACTTTACCAAGTCTGCCACTAAGCCATATCCCCAAGCACCACATCTATATGGTTTTTAAACACATCCAGGGATGGTGACTCAACCCTCCCTGAGCAGCCTGTTCTAATGCCTGACAACACTTTCAGTGAAATTCAGTGAATTTCAGTGAATTTTTTCACCTCCCCTGGTGCAGCTTGAGGCCTCTTGTTCTATTACTAGTTTCTTGTGAGAAGAGACTAGTTTCTTGTGAGAAGAGCCCACCTCCTTTCAGGTAGTTGTAGAGAGTGATAAGGTCTCCCCTCAGCCTCCTTCAGACTAAACAACCCCAGTTCCCTCAGCTACTCCTCATAAGACATATTCTCCAGACCCTTCACCAGTTTCGTTGCTCTTCTCTGGACCTACTCCAGCACCCCAACGTCTTTCTTGTATTGAGGAAAGACACTGACTAAACTGACTGGAAGATAAGGCTTTAAGGAATTTTTTATCTGGGTGGATCAGGATTATTATTATAATGAACCAAAACAGCAATATTTAAACCCAACCTAAGGATGCTCCTAAGAATTTCTAGCAACTGAAATGAGTAGGTTTAAATTCGCACTTTAAGCTACACAAACAAAATACAGGTGTGCAGCAAACTCTATAATCGAGACTCCTAATATTTATTAAATATTTTACATATTAAAGAACACGCATAATTAGTATGCAAATTTAAATTCTAGTGGCATAAATGTCAAAACTAAGTCTTCAGAATTTTTATTTCCATGGTTGATATCTGTCATTCTACAAATTCAAATTCCACATTCAGTCTGAAAACTTTAGATACCTGTTGCTCAATTTTCATTCAAAAACTGAAGCATTTATTTAATACTTCGCTAACTGATACAGATGTCATAGGAAAAAGCTGCCAAAAGAGTATTAATACCAAAACTGAATCAGCACACACAGGGTTCAGATTCCAGTCTGCCTTCGGGCAGTTCTTAAGGCACCTCAGGAGTGTGAGACACATAACCTGCCTGACAGCAGTACATTTTTCCAGAGCCTGTCAGTGGATATGAATCTGATATTGTACCTTTTGATCTTTTAATCACAATAGTTTATGAAGATGAAAGTACATAGACAAACTCATAGCACCCTGTCATATACAATAGTCTCTTCCTCTTATGCTTCTTCTGCATTCTTTGGTCTATATGACACTGCTTTCAGAGAGAACTGAACTGTATGAATCAAAATGAAGAACCACAAAGCACAGTTTTTACTCAGAAAGAATTGCAAAACGTTTAGAAACACCTGCAAATGAGAATCAGTTCAAAATCTTATTAACTCCTCACTCTAGATTGAATTCTTGTTGATATTTAAGATATTCACATATGCTGATTATTAATTTTGAACAGTTAAAAGATGCTGTATTTGCATTTCTGCTATGGTAGTCAGATAGCTGACTTGAAAGAACAGAAATTCACTAGTTTAATTTTGCTAATGTTGTCCTCTCCACACCTTACACTGGAAAGTAACAATCTCCTTTCCTGCTATTCCAACAGATTGCTTCAATCTCTGAAACTACTTTGCAGAGTCTCAAAACCACAAAATTACCATGACAGCAACGGATACATTCCTAAACTTTGTTATTACTGACATAAATATTTTCTGATATTAAAAAGGTTTACAGAGGAACTGAATGGATGAAACTGAGATAGTTCTCTAGTGCAGAAATCTTGCTTTTTAAAGTTAAAATAGGAGAAGCTATTGATTTTTTGCTTATGTGTGGATTTTGTTGCTAAAGCTAATGCTTACTGAGGTATTTAATAAACTTAGAAACGCTATCAATACATCAGAAACTTGTTCATTAGAGGCAATGTTTGTATCTGGCTCTGCCATAGTTTCCAATAGCATAGCATAAATTTGTGACTTTGGATTTATACAAACAGAATTATCAAAGATGCTAAAAAGAAGCAAAATCCAGTCCCTTGTGAATGTATTTGCCTCTGAACAATGAATGCTTAAGCAACTGTCTGAGTATTATGGTACTGGCTGCCCACATCTCATGCATGCTCTCTTTAACAAACCTTGTCAAACAGCTGTAGTTTGAGCCCTCCTTAAAACTGTGAGAGTAATGACGCAAAAGGCAGAAGGGAAAACAACCAAACCTATTGTTATACTTGTCAGCCCTCTACAATACTGCTGGGAAAGCTGAGAACAATTACTCCTCTAAGAATAAAATCTAAATGCAGTAAGCATAATACATTGATCTTTTAACTGTAAGAGAAAGGAAAGAAGATGGAAATAACAGACTAGTTTCAAATTTCAAAAGTAAAGAAAAGGAAAGTAACAAGAAATTTGCAATGAGTATGATGCCCTTAATGAAAACCACAAATATCAAAGACAGGAAAACTGTTTCTAACATACTTACCTTCATTTTTTGCTTAGTAGAAAAATGTTAAGTCATTATTGGTCCATGTTATCATAATATTCCTCTCTTGTCTATCTTTTATAAGTGGTAGAAAAATAACCAAACACTTTCCATTTTATGCTTATCTTCTATCCCTTGTTAATATTCTTGCCACTTTATACCTTTTTGCTACAATTGTCTATAGTGGCAAGCTGGATAAATCAGATTTTTTTGGGGGGGAAAGAGGAGAGTGCGAGTGAAAGAGTGTTTTGTTGTTTCTGAAAAAAAAAAGAAAAACCTTAATGGTTCGTATAGTGGGAGGTAGAGATATGGAGCAAGAGCCTGAACTACAAGGGATGCCAAATCTTTTCAGAAAAAAATAAACTTCTTGCCAACCATGAAAAAATGTGTTCAGTATAAACCTCTGAAATACACTGTATGATCTTCTCAGCAGGATATCACAGATGTTGGTTGCTAAGTTCTAAAGATCTCAGAAGATGCCACCTGCACAAATCATGTTCTGTCCATTTGTATCTCCTAACTGCAACTGTACAACACACAGAGCATGTCCTCAAATTAAAACGAGTGTTCTTACTCCAGCACAACATGATAACTATGAAATTCTAGGTACAATTTACCTAGAAAGGCTATTCCAAATGCTTTCAACGCAGGCCCAAAACCAAGAACTGAGATAAGCAGCCCAAATGAGATGATTAAGATCAAGACTGCTGATGAGAAATATGAAAAAAAATAATGGGGGTTTGGAACTCCTACATGCGAGAAAGGAGCTAGAAATGAGAAAGAAATGAGCACTAAGGAGACAACAAATCAAAACATAATGGGCAGAAGGTTTATCCACAACAGAACATATGCTCATCCAGAGATTGAGTTCAGAAACTCAACGCTTGAAATCTTAGCATACTTCTGCAGTCATCAGATATCTGTGAAATCTTCTGGAGAAATATGTTCCTCTGTGATCCTGCTCAGATAATAACTTTCTGACCCACTAAAATGAATGACAAAAGAATTGAGGCCAGAATTACAGATTTTATATTTCAGTTACAGAAATTGATCTTTAAAATCCATCTCTAAAATAAACTAATTGCAAATATTGCTAACCAATTACAATAAATACCTGAAAAATGCTTCCAGCATACTGCTACAGAATAACTGCTGTGTGCCAGCACAGACAACAGGCAGGTCTTTTCTCTTAATTTTTGCCTACTGGATTTAAAACTTTACACACTCTGTGTTTTTTGGTACTTGAGGTGTACTTTGCAACTTTTGAAGTGACCGATAAGTTCTACCGTGACTGAGAGTTTGTTGCTTTCCAGGGCTAAATTGGGAAGGGTGGAATGAAAAGCAGAAAAAGAAGAGAATATTCACAACAAAAACAACCTATAACAAATGAAGAATGAAAGTACTTGAAATAAATTCATCATAGGCTAGGACAGCATGACTGAATAAAGAGCTGAGCACCCTCATTGTTAAAATGTTTGCAATCAAGGGGACAGTAAGTTTTGAAAATCATGATCAAGACAGACAAGACCCAATCCTGGCACAGTAGCAGACCAAATGCAAGCTGAGGTGACGTGAGTCTTAAAACTTACATTTTGACCAAAGAATCTGATTTGTAATTACAATATATATGTATGTATACGTAATTATGTATATACTCTGTTCCACCTAGATCCCATCGGAGGGATGATCTCCTTGGCTTCTTCATTAATATATAACATTAGCAGAAACCTATGTAACTCTTTTTTTATATAAAAAATATTACTTTGTTTTCTTTTCCAATTTGCAGAAGGTAATAGACAAATTTTGATGAATTATCTATTTTGAATGATTGATAATACTTAGTAGAGCTTATAGATGGTTTTCCCTTGCACTTTATGCATTCACAATTTTCAGTACATTTGAATTCCATGCTCAAAGGTACAGCTTATTAAATCTTGTCCCCTTGCCAGTGGCATTTTATAAACTTTGAAGCTGCTTTTTGAAGGACACTCTTTTCCAAATGAATAGAAGATCAAGCAACAAAAAAACAGATAGATGTAGATCACTGTACTAGCAAATGAAGTGTAAATCTACTGCTAATATTGACTACAAAGTGAGAAGAAAATCTGGCAGCAGTTGAAGCTATTCATAAATACCATGGTTATCTTTAAATTTGCTAAGAAAGCATACAAATCCATGAAATACTACAGCTGAAAGCTTGCATTCTAAAGTTATGAAAATGAAATGAAGTAGTTTGAATTACACTACCTGGAGTGGAATTCCCTTATTAAATATCACTGCATAATCCCATATGACTAACGTTTATGTATGAAAGTAAAGTAGTGAAACATCAAAGACACATATATTGAAGAGTACTCTGGAAGCCTTTTTTATCCCTCACATGCTCTCTTTCTTTATAGCTGTAAAACCTCTGACCTGCTCATTTCCTTTTTCAGCATGTACAATTTTCATCTGCAGTTGTGCATCCTGAAAGTTCCTACTGATGGTTAGGAAAGCATAAATTTCATCCTTCTTTTTACTGTAGAAAGAGAGAAAACTGAACTGTGGAGGAGACATTTGTCAGGACAAGAGGAATATTTGAAACTCAAGGAAACTTGTGGCCAATTCCCTTCTTTAGAACAAATTTAATGTGTAAATCTTGGCCAACTCAGTATATTTATACATATTTTCTACCATGTTTCCTTCCTTAGGGTGGTAATGCAGGCATGACATTAAGATGACTTTCACTGACATAGCGGTATGAACTGTGTATCTGCCTTAGAGAGATCAGTTTTTAACTTCTTCCCAGACACACAATACCCTACTTCTAGCTCCTACTTGTACATCCATCTTATTCAAATACTTTATTCTGACTTTGAATCAATGAGAGAATAACTTTACAAAAAAAAAAAAAAAACAAAAAAAAAACCAACAAACAAAAAACCAGCCAAAAACCCCACATCACCAAAATCAACATTCAGATCTTATAGTTAAACAAAAAAATCTGATGTTCTCTCTGGGGTTGTCTCTGCATATTGCTTATGCCTTGATTGTTTGTGGCACTTGGACAAAATTGTGTATTGAACTGACAGAGCACATGTGGGACAATGGATTGCTTGGCATCTGCAATAGGAGTATATGGTGAGGAAGGAAATCACATCCAGATCCACAACTTCAATTAATTTTCATTCATTCAACTGAAAAAAAAGCTGATACCTTCCTGGAACCTCAAAGTAAAGGTTAGGCTGATTACAACTTGAAAGAGAGCAGAGCTCCCATTTCTTTCCTATGTGTCCTACAAAGTAAATGACATCATCTGTCTTAATCAATGCCTAGAAGTATTTTACCTTATGACTGTTCACATTTTTTTTGTCATTATGACTAATAATTTTTAATTTACTGATAGTGGTATGAGACTTCTTTAAAATTTTGAGAAACAAGGCTGACTAGCAGCCTTAAATGTCTCAGACATTTGCCTTCAAAACTGGATAATTGTATGTAAAATGCCTGATATTTTTTTATCAGACTTTAAAAAAAAAAAAAAAACTGAGGAAAAAATAATTGTGATGTTATGGTACATCCTGTGAAAAGAAGCCAAGACAAATACATGTGAGTTCCTCGACGCAGTGGTTTGCCCTAGTAGTTGGATTTCCTATATAAACAAGAATTTGGAAATCATGTGGCAGAAGTGTGACTGTTCACTCAAATCTTGCCCAGATTTTGGCTAAAATGCAGCTCATGCTAAGGGGTGATGCATGCTTGAAGAAGTGCCATTAGATCAAAGCAAGGGCATCATGTAGGAAGGACGCGCTTTCCAGAAAAGAGTAAAGGTCATTATGCAGCAAATATCACCTGCAGCTTGTTGTCTCCTGCAGCTATAATCCTTGCATACTGATTGTCTGGCAGTTTCTTCAGAATCTGCTAACTAATGGAAAACTTCCAAGCTGGAAGATATAAATCCATGAGCTTATCCCAAAAGTTTTTGAAACGGATCCAACAACAGCTGAAATGAAGCTTTTATGCTTCCAGTGTGATACAGGGAACACTTGAACCATGATGGGGATAAAGGATGACCACTCCCACCATCAGCTAGATTTTGCTTATAGGTACACAAGTTGCCGGTTAGAGAACTTGTGTATTGGAAACCTCATTAAGTGATGGATTAGAGAATTCACATATTAGACTACTCTGTACAAAGGGATTTGAGATGTTGGATATTGTGTTTGTTATCTTTCCCAATGAGCTCACAAAATAAAGTTTAGTTTATAGAGTATGTGGTCCCATAAAGCTGAGAGATCCAAATAGACCACTACACAGGACAGTACCTATGTTCAGCTACAACATATGACTGGAGCCAATTCTCTCAAAGTACAATACAATTAAATTGAAAGTGTTGGGTGTAAAACTTTGCTTACAACACATTTTCAAACGTGTTGCAATTTGATAGGAAATCATCTTCCTCTATTATAGCTTTTCTAAAAATTAAATGGAGAATTACTGTCAGATGGAAGACATCTACACCCCATAGATCAACAAAGGCTATATAATAAGGAATGTAAAATTTCATTTGAAAACCAGCTTGTGAATCTGTTATTAAACAATGTGAAATGCAATACAGGAATAAGCAGTGACGTAGTGGGGAATAAGCTTCCTAATGTATGTTAAATAATCTGTGTAGAAGATAACCGTTACAAATATAAAATTGTCAGTGTTTTAGTTTTGTATAACATGTAGAGTTTGCTTGATGAGAATAAGTATTAAAGTATTCTGAAATAAAACATAGTACTCTTAAAAATGTACAGAAGTAGTAGTTCAATTAAGTAATCTCTTAACAGTAATATTTCTTCATATTAAAAGATCTCAAAGGATACATTAATTTTGTGTAAATCAAAACAAAGTATGCATGCCCTCTTTTGTATAATTACATTAATATACTGATTAATTTTTTTTTCTTGATGATTATTAATGAATGATCACTCAAAGGAAGCAATTAATTATACAAAGGATTATAAATTGAATGTGATTTGAAATCCATTTCTTAGTCATGAGTATTTCTGGGTCAGTGGGCTGCAGCCAATGGTATGAGATTCAACAAGGCCAAGTGCAGAGTCCTGCACTTTGGTCACAATAACCCCATATATCACTGCAGACTGGATGATGAGTGGCTGGAGAGCGGCCTGGCAGAGAGGGACCTGGGAGTGCTGGCTGATTACCGGCTGAACATGAGCCGGCAGTGTGCTCAGGTGGCACGGAAGGCCAATGGCATCTTGGCCTGTATCAGGAACAGTGTGGCCAGCAGGACTAGGGATGTAATTCTCTCCTGTACTCAGCATTGGTGATGCCTCCCCTTGAGTACTGTGTGCGGTTCTGGGCACCTCACCTCAAGAAGGATACTGAGGTGCTGGAGCGGGTCCAGAGGAGAGCGACAAGGCTGGGGAAGGGACTGGAGGGAAAGTCTTATGAAGAGAGGCTGAGGGAGCTGGGGTTGTTCAGCCTAGAGAAAAGGAGATTCAATGGGGACCTCATCACTCTCTACCTGAAAAGAGGCTGTAGTCAGGCAGAGTCCAGGCTTTTCTCCCAGGCAACTCGTGACAGGACAAGAGGGCAGGGCCTGAAAGCTGTGACAGGGGAAGTTTGGGTTGGAAGTTTGGAGGAAGCACTTCCTCACAGAAAGGGTGATAGAACACTGGAATGGACTACTCAGGAAGACGGTGGAGTCACCATCTCTGGAGGTGTTTAAGAAAAGATTGGATGCTGCACTTAATGGCATGATTTAGCTGATGTCATGGTGTTGGGTCACAGATGATCTCAGAGGTCTTTTCCAGCCTCAATAATTCTATGATTCTGTTATTATTTTTAAATGTATTTGTCCAAAATCAAACCGACTTCTGCTCCCTTTTGTTATGAAACAAACAATTCACCAGAATTGTACAAATTCAGTGCATCTCGGTGTTCTGACATTCCAGTATTCATTTAGTTAAGAAGTAGTAATTTAAATTGCCTTAGACACTTACTGACTTCTTGTTAAACACTTTGCCATTAATTTTAGCATTTAGGTTTATAGGACAGTAATTACCAGGAGTGCACTTTTTCCCTTTGGCATAATATTGACCTAATATTTGATGTTAATAAAGTGTTCTGTAAAATAAAAAAAATATTATTTAGAGTAGTATTGCATAGTCTTAATCTATCCACTTGCTTCACTTAAACAAGAGTGATTTTTATTTTTTTTTTCTAATAAGAAGCTATTATTACTTTCTAGTAGCTTTGGCTGGCCATATGTCAACACACATTAACAGAACTGATGATCCTTCACCTCTAGCTGCCCACCCTATCCAATGTCCCGACAGCTTCCCGTATGACAATCTTTCTATATGCCTAGCACATGCATCTCACCATAGTGCCCTTTGGCTGTCACACCCCTCACTGCCATGGCACAAGACTTCACCAGCGTCTATACTCTGGCTCTTCTGTCATTGCTGTGCATTAAAGGTACACAGCTCTCTATTATAGTCATCATCTCCTGCTCTCTCAACTGTCTGAGGAAAAAAAACAGCACAGCGTAGTAAAGTGAGCACAAAGGATAAGTGGACCAGAGCAGAGGGTTGGTGGATTAATTAGAAGCTAAAAGAGTAAGGGCAGGAAGCAGGAAAATCCAAAGAGGACAAAGGAGTTTATTAAAAAAAAAAAAAGACAGAAATATGGTTTAATACAGAACAAAGGAAGAAGTAAACTTGTCCCCAGACAGTTACTTCTCTATACCCACACAGACCGTATGTAATGCATGCCCTTGTAACTCCAGGTTTTTTTGACCGATGCATAGATTGTCTTGATACTAACTCTCAGATTCACACTAGATTCATACCCCTGTAAAAAAAAATTAACCTAGGACAGACTATGAAAGATGACTAGAAGTAGATTCAGTAGTACTGAAGATCTGTACACAGCTCCTGCTGCAGGGAGTACCAAATGCATTATTCAGCAGCATCAGTTCACTCATATTTGCACATGATTATACACTAATACATATTGGTGTATTTCTGGATGGGAAACTATTTCTGGTGAAAGACGGATATGATGGAAGGTGAACGCCTCAGGTACTGAAGAATCAACATAGAAACCAGTTAAAGTTTTTTAGAACATTTTACATTTTCAGAGTTTTTCCTCAAATTGGTCAGGGAGGTCCTTAATCCTACAAGGGCAATGCCAAAAGTAGGATGGGAGCTGATTCTCTAACCTGTCGACTCTTGTATTTTATTGTACTTGCTCAAATAGCCTGTACTCTTTTAACCTGTTTTGCAAGAGCTGTTTGAGTTGAGGTATTTCCCACAATGAAGTACAATTGTTTCTACTATTAAGACTGAGAGCAAGTTGGCCTCCTAGCATTGCATTAGAGATAAAGCTACATCCTGGGCATAGACATATTTTGCTTGGTCTGAAAAACTGCATATGTGACAGAGTTGTTTTCTATGGTTTGAGTTGAACAAAGAGGTACCTTATTTTATAGCTTGAGTTCATTTGATCTTGTAGCCAATATGGTGTATCAAGCACACAGATGGCCTCTGCAGAACTTGTTGACAGTACTGAGATGTGTGTAATTTGCAGCAATTTAAAAATAATATAGATAGAAGTCAGAAATGGATGTGATCACATTAACTTCTACCACAGAAGCTGTTGGCTAAAGCACTGCAAGTATGCTAATAAAACTTCAAAATCAGTTCAGGTATTTCTCACAATGCAGAAAAAAACCCTCAAAACAAGCCCATAAGTCTCCTCACTGAAGATAACAGCAACTCAGAAATGGCAGAATTTAATTGCAAACCATTTAATTGATCCAGCAATTGGATCCCAGCAGAGATCACTGATGAGGTGCTTAATTGTCATGTAATGTTTTAACTCTCAGATTGATTATTCAGTTCATACATATAGTAATATTAATGGAAAGTTAACCACTCAGATTCAGCAAAGGCTGAAAAGTATAAAGAGATGCTGCACTGGGATATGTCATTTGAAGACAGTTGGGACAATTCAGTGACAATGATGCTCAGGTGAATTATTTCTATAGCATGGTGAACACGAGTACTTCCCTCTTGCATTTTCTCTCCATGCTTTTTCTAAATTGTATACACTTTAACTTCCAAGTATATCTGTGTCCAGGAGGAATAAGCTCCAGTAAACATGCATTTATCTATTATTGAAATTCAGAGGTATACAGTGGCCTCATGCTCAATTTTTCTCCAAAATGAAATTAGTCCTGTCATGGACAGTTTTATTTTATACTTTAGCAGTATCTCTTGGATACTGTATCATTACAAGACAAACCAACATTAAAAAGCAATAATTAAGAGCTGGAAAAGCAATAACGGAAGAAAAGTAAAAGACATATTTTCAGATTAAATTCAAGTAATGATGTGAAATCACTGAGTTTGTTGCATATAGGGAAGTTCACTGTACTCTCAAAGTTTTATATAATCTTTGCAATGAGTAATAATACATTTTTTAGTACTGCAAAAACCCATGAGATTACAGTCTTTGTTGTCTCTCCAGCAGAAGGAATAATTGATCAACCTGAATGACCGCATTTGAAGCATAAAATGTAAACACTTAACCTCAGTTAAAAAAAAATAACAATTAGGCTGTCTCTAAGACTGTGAACAGACACATTAGCACTTAATCTATCACCTGTTTGGCAGTTCATGAACACTAAGGAATTAATGCATTAGCATATAAGGGTTTCAGTTATTAAACTTATCTTAAATTATTTTAAGAGTGATATTCTGAGAACTTCCTAGAGGATTACATTAAACAAGACCCCCCCATGTTTACACTATGAGTGAAATTAAATTTGCAAGAAAAATGAACAACAGTGTTCTGAGCACACAAGAGTCTAGCAATTATGAATTGGATGGATAACACAAAAATGGATGCAGCAATAAAACAAGCTAAAAGGTTGGGTGAAGACTACAGAAGAGATGAAGAAGAGATGGTGGTGTTTGGCTGAGGGCTGACAGCTGCTTCTGCTTTACAGTTTTACTCTAGGTATTCAAAATCTGGGTGGTGATACATAGTTTATATGGTAGAGGGATAGGATGCCATCCAGAGGGACCTGGACAGGCTGGAGAGGTGGCCTCAGGTGAACCTTATGAGGTTCAAAAAGGCCAAGTGCAGGGTCCTGCACCTGGGCTGAGGCAACCAACATGATCAATATAGGCTGGGAAAGGACATGCTAGAGAGCAGTCCTTTGGAAAAGGACTTGGGGCTACTAGGAAATGAAAACCTGGACATGAGCCAGCAGTGTGCAATAGCAGCCCAGAAGGCAAATTGAATCCTGGGCTGCATTAAAGAAGCATGGCCAGCAAATCAAGAGAGGTGATCCTGCTCCTCTACTCTGCCCTGGCAAGACCTCATCTGGAGTACTGTGTCTAGCTCTGGAGCCCCCAACAGAAGAAGGATGTGGACCTGTTGAGGAGTGTCCAGAAGAGAGTCATAAAAATTACTAGAGGGCTGGAGCACCTCTCCTGTGGAGTCAGGCTGAGACAGTCAGAGTTATTCAGCCTGGAGGAGGCTCTGGAGGGGCCTTATGGCAACCTTCCAGTACTTGAAAGGGGCCTATAAGAAAGCAGGGGAGGGTCTATTCACAAGGGTTTGTAGTGACAGGACAAGGGGTAATGGCTTTAAGCTAGNAAGGGATAATGGTTTTAAGCTGGAAAAGGATAAATTTAGGTTAGACATAAGGAAAAGGTTCTTTAATACGAGGGTGATAGGTCACTGGAATAGAATGCCCAGAGAGGTGGTGGAGGCCCCATCCCTGGAGATATTCAAGGCCAGGCTTGATGAGGCTCTGAGCAACTTGACCTAATCGGAGATGCCCCTCGTTATTGCAGGGTGGGTGGACTAGCTGACCTTTAGAGCTCCTTTCCAACCCAATACATTCTATGATTCTATGAATATGGAATAAGCTCTTTCCTAGGGGTCATACATGACATGTCTTTACATACACGTTACCAGGAAGGTTGACAAAGCAAAGGTATGAATGAAGAGTTAATTGTCTGAAGAATGTGCCTTTGTGGGGAAAAAAAGAAAAAATATTTTCTACTTTTTGGAATGCTTAAGAAGAAGA
>VWZY01005582.1:16083-29240 GCA_013399075.1 Chloroceryle aenea | reverse complement strand
GGACTTGGGGCTACTAGGAAATGAAAACCTGGACATGAGCCAGCAGTGTGCAATAGCAGCCCAGAAGGCAAATTGAATCCTGGGCTGCATTAAAGAAGCATGGCCAGCAAATCAAGAGAGGTGATCCTGCTCCTCTACTCTGCCCTGGCAAGACCTCATCTGGAGTACTGTGTCTAGCTCTGGAGCCCCCAACAGAAGAAGGATGTGGACCTGTTGAGGAGTGTCCAGAAGAGAGTCATAAAAATTACTAGAGGGCTGGAGCACCTCTCCTGTGGAGTCAGGCTGAGACAGTCAGAGTTATTCAGCCTGGAGGAGGCTCTGGAGGGGCCTTATGGCAACCTTCCAGTACTTGAAAGGGGCCTATAAGAAAGCAGGGGAGGGTCTATTCACAAGGGTTTGTAGTGACAGGACAAGGGGTAATGGCTTTAAGCTAGCAAAGGGTAGATTTAGGTTAGACATTAGGAAAAAATTCTTTAATACGAGGGTGATAGGTCACTGGAATAGAATGCCCAGAGAGGTGGTGGAGGGCTCATACCTGGANNNNCTGGAGATATTCAAGGCCAGGCTTGATGAGGCTCTGAGCAACTTGACCTAATTGGAGATGCCCCTCGTTATTGCAGGGTGGGTGGACTAGCTGACCTTTAGAGCTCCTTTCCAACCCAATACATTCTATGATTCTATGAATATGGAATAAGCTCTTTCCTAGGGGTCATACATGACATGTCTTTACATACACGTTACCAGGAAGGTTGACAAAGCAAAGGTATGAATGAAGAGTTAATTGTCTGAAGAATGTGCCTTTGTGGGGAAAAAAAGAAAAAATATTTTCTACTTTTTGGAATGCTTAAGAAGAAGAGTTAAAAAACCCTAACCTGTTACGTATGAGAAAGTCAAAATCTTTCTGGTCTCCAGCACACCTTCCCCCCCCCAAAAAAAAAAGTTGGGAAGTTTTATTAACAGTTCAGATGTATCCTTTTTTTTCCCCAAAATGGTTACAATAGTTAAGATTAGGAAAGAATCTTCAACCGAAGCATAAACACAGATTTTTCCTTAAAAGAAGATTAATTTCATTAAATGGTCAATACACAGTGCCAAATGATAATTTTGCTGATGGAACTGTTTTTTCTGTGGAATAGCAACACACATCAAAGCTTTTTCTAAGTTGTTTTGCTAGTATACTACAACGCTGAAGCAACCTACCTATATCTGAGAGAGAGGAAATTCAGCATGCAGCCTGCTTCATACCCAGGTTTTTTACTGAGACACAGATGGCAGTGCCATATTCACTACTGACAGCTTTGTGTAACTTGGCTTAATTGTTAGTGAACTCAATATTCTGTAGAAAGGTTAGAGAATGGTGGTATTTCTGAGCCATTCCAAAATAGGCAGTTGGCAGTGCAAGAAAGAAGGGAAATAATTGTTAGCATGAGTACAGACATACTATAAAGCCAATGATTGGCTTATGCAATTCAACATGGACAAATATAAAAAAAGGAATTAGATTTTTATTGGTACCAAATTTGCCAGAGTTCAAGGAGTATCTGGTCCATGCTTTTATTCATATGATTTAGTTTTAGGTAGTTCTGTAAGAAGCAGGATCTGTATGGGTCTTTCAATTTGAGATATTCTAAGATAAAACAAACAAACAAACAGATTTCCCTCAGTAGTCACTGGCAGACGAGCAAATAGTAAGCAAAATTATTTAAATGTTCCACCTCAAATCACTAATAATATTTGGGACACAAAGTTTGATGCTTAGAAATTAAAGGGAAGCATATTTGATAATTAGTCTTAATTATCAAACAGCTAATTATTCTACCAGGTTTCTGGCCCATTCTTCAACTCTCTGTTTGTTTTCAGAGAAGAGGCATTTCTCCTTATTGTTTATTTTTAATTCCTGAACTGAATGAGGCAAATGTCTCCAGTTTTCTCCTGTAAGATAAACACTGCATTTCTGTGCTAACCCTAATAACTAATAACTCTTCCTTGTATTCATGTACAGGTGTTTTTCATTTCTGGGATTTTTTTGTTGGTGGTGGTTTTTTTCTTTGTTTTGGTTTTGTTTTTTTTTGTTGTGTTTGTGTATGTGTGTTTGTTTGTTGTGGTTTTTTTTGTTGTAGCTGTGTTTTGTTTGTTTGTTTTTGTTTTTATTTTCTTGAATATGATTAACCAAAATTACAGGGGAAACTTTATTGTTATCTTTTTCTTAAAGGGAGTTCTGTGATAAACTTTCATAGAGCTATAACACATTCATGGTCATTACTTTGTGGTCACTAAACTGCAGACCATTAACATATTTGTTAACATTTTTTAACTTTATTTAAAAGCTACTGGGTTTTTTGCAACCTGTTAAGCCATCTCAGCAATGAAAGTGATCCACAATTAAATAATTAATATTGACTTTTACCTTTATTATTATTCGTATTGAAATTCTTTAGCTAGTTTCACAGAGAAAGAGGAGGAATACAATTGTAAACAACTTGATGCTCCTATCCAGAAACAAAAGCAGACATTATTTCTGTGTCTTACTCTAAATTTGGGAGCTTAGCAGCACAAGATAACTTTGTTGCTTTAGAGGAGGGAACAGGAGGGCATAAACACTCAGAGCTCCACGGTTCCTCTGTAACAGCTAAACAGCTTTTAACCTATTTCTGAAGATATCATCCACCATAATATGTGCACAAAACACTTTCTCAAAGGCAATATGTTACCCTGATCACCTCTTTGCACTGCAGACATCCTCCTGCAGCATGTGATAAGACAAGATCCTCATATTAACAAAGGCAGTGGTAAATATCAAGAATTAGAGGAAAGGCAAAGGTTAGTATTACTTCCTACTAAGTATTTCAGCAGTTGATAGGGACTAATTGTTAACAACAATGGAGTAATAGTTATAGTTAATATAACCGTTAAGCTTATAAATGGAAAATTCTGCAGTTTATACATTTCAGTCTGCATTGTGAGGCCTCAGTTAAAAGATTACAAATCAGGTATTGCTTCCACATTGTAAGCACTCTTAGAAATTACATCCATACCTAAGCTTGCACTGTTTGTATAACGATTGAAATGGCAACTTAAAAAATAAAGTTGTTCTCACGGCAATCATTAACATAAACATTTCTCTAAGAAAATCCTGACTCAGGACATTCTGAAAAGTTGGCAAACAATAGTCTGAAGTAGAAACTGGGACTGGATGTGTGCAAGGGTGACAAAACCATTCTTCCCAGCCATCCATTTTAATAAAAGCATTGGAACACATTTAATTTTAGTCCCATTATAGAATAAATCCATAATTTTGAAACCTCAAAGCACCGTGAAATGAATCTGTCACATTCTCAAGGCCTCTCTAGTATATAGTGCTTTTGGAAATCTGATCCTTAAGTCTTGGCTTAAAAAGACAGCTTGTTAAAATGGAAAGCTGAGACACATGATAACCAATAACACTCTAGAGAGACTTTTGCATCCATTTGCATAACTTTGCTCCCTTTAAAGGCAATAATGCAAACATGAAGCAGATCCCTTGTTATTTACACACTTTAAAACAATCAGTGTACATTTGTTTTTAACTTTTGCTCAATTAGCCTCAACTCCCACAAAACCTTTTGTAATAATTAGTATTTACTGTCATGACACATACAGGCATGAGCGGAACTAATCATCTGCAGGCTGTCCCTGCTGCTGAGCTGAACAAGCAAGCTGTTCAAGACTTCTTCCTGCAAAGGTTTCTGCGTCATAAATCAATGAGATCTTAATGGAACATTTTGCCTTCTTTTTTACAGCAACACAACCAAGATCCACAAACTCATTTCTGAATGCCACAGAAAAAAAGTAAAAAGGTAATAAAAGCTGTCTCAGCTGCATCTAGTATATTCAGAGACATGGGCTCAAGCAGACAGTAATACACCAGCATGACAGTTCAACTGAAGGTTTAATCTATAGAATTCATAATGCGTGTTCTGGTTCCTGCACCTGTGACAGATGGCCAACAGAGAAAGTTATCCCTATCAGCACTGCCGAGTTTTGAAATCCCAATGCATAAACCACAGATGGCACTAGCAAAACTGTTCAAAGAATTAGAGGTCCGAAAAGAAACTTTTTCTTTGCTCCACTGCACTCCTACAATGTGTTTGCATTATTTGCAAGTTATCTAAAAGCAAGCACATCTTTAGGTTAAAGCAATTTGACAATTTTCATTAACATACATGTTAGATGGTAGGTCAGAGACAGGATAATCCAATAGATTGTTCATTTTATTTATTTATTTTTACATTTCAATGCTTACAATTTCCGTTGACCATGGGGAATGATTGCAGCTCACAGAGCCTGAATATTTTTGTGTGGCTCACAGATACAGGCAGATGATCAGGCTTGGAAATATATTAATTACTGGAAAATATCACTATGTGGGAGCTGATACAGGTTCTCTGATCAAATTCTGAAACTATGAATGCTACAGAATTGTTTGGAGAGCTTTTCCAACTACATGTCTTGAGTCTGAGCCTCTAGATCCCTACACAGACCTACCAATACAAGCGTAGGATCTAAATCTTTACAGGTAAGTAAAAAAAAGCACAGGTTTGGTCTCTGACCCGAAAGGCAAGTAGCAGGCAATCCTGTGTAAACCTGATGAAACTCACCCCTCCTCAAAGTGGTCCTGCTTATACTGCTGCCTTAGAACAATCCTAGGCTAGAGTTATCCACAAAACTGTACTCGGATACTCTTTGCAAGAATACTAGTTGGATCAAAATCATGCAAATTAACATGCTACAAATTAAGCAATGTGGATAATTACACGCCAGTGCTTAAATCTTAATTACAACCATAGATGTGAAACATAGATGTAGAAGCCAGCTCCTTTAGCTCACAAAACAGCACTAAACTCCTTGAAAGTACATTTCATGCTTCCTGCTAGGTAGAGTATCAGCCCCAACAAAGCAAACATTTTCCCTGGGAGCTTGGAGGAAAAAAAAAAGGAAAGGGAAACCAACCCCTTGTCCCAAACTGCAAATACAGAATTTCAGAGGCATCTCCTCAGTCTTCCACGAAAGAATGCCTCCGTGAAGCCCTGGTTTTCCTTGGCCTTCTGCTCAGACTGGCCAAGCTCCTACTAATGCATGCACGGCCTCTTCTAAAAAGAGCATAATCTGCAAGAGCTGTCTCTGACTCCAAACAAATAGTAACCAGGCACCCAAGTGACTGCAATCTACATTGCCCTTTAACAACCACCAGTCTACTGATGTCTCTCAGAAGTCAGTATGCTATAAGGTACATGATGTATCACCCCACTCCCACTTCACGGAAGTTTTCACCTGCACCCAGTTACCAACTTGTTGAACAATAGGTGGAAGCAATCAGATGTTGCCATCACAACACGTCTCTCTAGAACGCAGAAGAGAAATATTAAACTGGCAACAGCTCTACTTATTATTTAGTTATATTTAGACCAGGCTGGTGGTAGCAGTTTACAACTGGCACTTTTAGCAGTAGTTGGCTTGTTGTGTTCCATTCTCACTGTGATTTAAAATAAGGAATAAATGCTATTATTATCACTATCAATTTTGCTGTATTATCAGGAAAAAAAAAACCAAACACACACATCCCCCAAAAAAAGCCAATCAACCACAGAAAGCCCAAGAGATAACAGGAGGGAAAAGTGAAATACTTTCTAGTGATGAACATTCAAACATAAGGTTAATAACACTGGCAATGTAAGTAGCAGAGTGGTGTTATGCTCAGGCAAATATTTAGTGACTAGGTTTCCCATCAGAGAATCAAACAACTGTAGCACCATTTGGGACCTCTATTATTTTTGCAGTTGTTATAATGAAGTCTTTAATATTATACATGTTTCTCAATATCTCAGAGAGGCTACATGAAAAAAACATACAGAGACTAGAGTTTCTGTGGCTCTTTTTTACTAGTCCATATTTGTCAGGCTGGAAGTTTATTTCAGAGAAAGCAGGTATATAGCTCCACTGCTATTACTACAATTTGTTTTTATGGGGCTCTGGGTGAAGTTTCACAGGGGTAAAACCTTCCCATAATTTCAGTCCCAGTCTGTATCTCAAATTATATTTCTGAACATGGGGAAAGAGTGTTCCTGGAGTCACTTTTAGAACTGGTGGGATGATAAGAGCAAAAAAATAGCTGTAGAGTGGAGCCTAAAGGTTTTGTTCAGCTGTAAGTGCATGAACAATGGATGACAAGGCTAAGTGGGTCTAAAAGGCTAGCTCATTCCCTCTTGCAACCAATATTAGAATTGTCTCAAATCTTCTCAGGCATATTTCATATGGTTTATCTTTCAAGTCCCAGCACCTGAGTCATAATGTTAAGGGAACAAGCCAGTGCATTCAAAAGTAAGTATAGAATTTAAACTTAATAGTTTAAATCCTATGGGGCAAATTAAAGAGCTCTGTATTTACTGATGTTTTTAAAAATATATCATGACTTCTAAACCAGCTGTATATTTAATGGAGTCCATCCTCATGAGCTACAAATAGGTATTTTTTTAGTTTGAGTTCTCACCTGGACAATTGTCAAGGTTTAGAGTCAGGGCCATACACTAGACCTATAATAGATGCTCTCTGTTAACCCCTCTCACTCCCCAAAGGGGAAGAGAAAGGAAATAAGGGAGAGAGACTTATGGACTGGAAAAGAAGACTAAAACAGCTTTAATAAAAATAATAACAATAAAATTAAATATAGACAAATATAGACAAACCCACTATCAAACCCCCACCCCCTGATGGCAATTACATCACCATCACAACTGATGACGTGGAGCATGCACTGGTGAAGTCCCAGACTGGATTCAGTGGCAGACAGGAACCAGATTCAGGAGCTGGATTCTGGAACACATGGATCAGGACTGAAGGCAGAACAGACAAGTGTCCTCTTTGGAACCTGGCCAGTGAAGAAGAGATCTTGACCATCGACATCACTCATCTTTATACTGAATATGACATATATACATGGGCTGGAATACCTCACTGGTCAATTTAGGGTCACCTGTCCTGTCCACTCCTTCCCACAGGTGTGGCCTTTTACTTTCTGTACCCCCCAACATGATACACAAGATTTAGCAGGGTCTTTGGTCTGCACCCCACACCTTGGTAGTAACTCTAAACACACGGTGTGATCAGTGCGAGCNCACTGCCTGTGAAAACAGACTGCTAATCCAGACTGTGCAGTGAATTAGAACAGCTGAGATGAAGAGTAAAATCACTGAACGGGATTAGTTCTGTTCTCTCTCAAAGCAGGGCAACAAACCAGACAGCTATATGAAATATTTCCTCTAAACTGATTTTTTTGGGCTGATATTTGCAAAGGTTTTGCCACAGCCTCTGTGGTTCATGCCTTTCTTATCACTGGTGATAATATTGTTTGGTTTTCTTCAGTAATCTTTGGTCCAAATTATAGCCAGGCCAGGATAGCATAGATGCTGAAACAACATACATGGAGCCCAGGATGGCCACAGAGAAGGTTTCATAATACTTAGACAAAAAAAATCATGAAAAAAAACCCCACCGTAATTTTCATTCCTTAAAGTAATTTTAGTGACAGAAGTGAGATATACACGATAATACATTTTTTAAATCCAATTACAGAATCACAGAATCATTTAGCTTGGAAAAGACCCATGGGAACATCGTGTCCAACCTTTCACCCTACTCTACAAGTTCACCCCTAGACCATATCCTCCAACACTACATCTAAGCGATTCTTAAACACATCCAGGGATGGTGACTCAACTGCCTCCCTGGGCAGCCTATTCCAATATGCCACCACTCTTTCCGTGAAGATTTTTTCCCTAGTCTCTAGTCTAAAGCTACCTCGTTTCAGCTTGAAGCCATTCCCTCTGGTTCTATCACTAATTACCTGAGAGAAGAGACCAGCACCAACCTCTCTACAACATCCTTTCAGGTAGTTGTAGAGAGTGATAAGGTCTCCCCTCAGCCTCCTCTTCCTCAAACTAAATAGACCTAGCTCCTTCAAACAGTCCTCATATGATATATTCTTCAGTTGCTTGACCAGCTCCATAGCCCTCCTCTGCACCTGCTCCAGCATCTCGATATATACTTCTTGTACTGAGGTGCCCAGAACTGGACACAGTACTCAAGGTGAGGTCTCACCAGTGCCAAGTACAGGGGGACAATCACCTCGCTACTTCTGCTGGTCACACCATTTCTGACACAGGCCAGGATGCCATTGGCCTTCTTTGCCACCTGGGCACACTGCTGGCTCATATTCATTTGCTTGTCAATTAGAACCCCCAGGTCCCTCTCTGTGAAACAGCTCTCCAACCACACTTCCCCAAGCCTGTAATATTGCATGGTGTTGTTGCGGCCCAAGGGCAGGACCTTGCACTTGACCTTGTTGAAACTCATACCATTGAAAATGTTTACTTTAAAATTATAAAATGTTTACTTTAAAAAACCAATAAATTCCTATCTCCATATATGTAGAGTGTTCCCTTTGACCCAAGACAACAGTTTGAGTGTACGAAGAATATTAATTGTAAATACAGATCTAAATAAAAGCTGCTGCTGGCAGGAGTACCCCACCAAAAATGGTGAGGTTAGAAGATCAAACACAGCTGAGTTCCTCTAAATTTCAGAAAAGGTGCCAAACAGGTAAGGCTGAGTTGCTAGGGAGATGACTACTTAATGCTCCTTGGCTGGAGAAACAATGTTTCTCCCAATTGATGAAAAATAATTTTAACAAGTGATTTTTTTTGCTTCCTTCACATACGAAAGAAAAAAGATGGGGAGAAACTGCATGAAGGGGTAGAAAACACTGATGATTTTTTTTTTTTTTCTTTTAAACTGTCAGAAATTATTTTAGCTTTTAGGCCCTCAGTGGAATGGACTAAGCCTATTACCTCCATGAGACCAGCTTTTGCTCCTCTATGGAGAGCAAAGAGAAGAGGGAGGGAAAAGTCTCCCTTAGCTCTAAGGAGAGGCTCTCCAGCCTTCTGAACAGTCAGTGAAGCAGCTGTGAGGCAGCTTGGAGCAGGGAACAAATTCAGGCACTTTCCTGAAAGTGAGAGAAGGAATGAGGATGGAGAGAGGGAACCCATGGGTTTGGGAATGTTGGCATGCATGTGTTTCGTTGCTCTTTTCTCCATCAGTTGTAAAGAAAGCCTCCAGAAATTAAACCAAGGTCAGTTGCTGCTAATACTTTTTCCCATCCTAACAATCCCAGTCTAGGTCCAGTTTGTATTAATTCATTTTTCTGTACATCCAAATTTTCCACTGTGGACAGCAGTTTACTGTCTCAGTGGCACATAATCAATATAGAAAGGCAAGGTCACAGGGAGAAATAACTTAGCAGGGAAAGCAATGTCCAATTGCTTGCAATGCTTTTGAACAATGTAAAAACAGTGTTAGACAGGATAACACGATTGTGATGGCTTATAAAAGAAACACTGAAGCAGAAAAGGTCAACCTCAAAATTCTAATTTTAAATTCATTTATGCACCTATAAATAAATAAAATGCCTTTTAATATGTGAGCTAATAGATAATATTTCCTATAGGAGAAGAACAAAGCTGCAAAAGGCTAAATGTCTACCTGTATGGTCTCTAGTGCATACAAATGTGAAGATAAAATGCACTCTATTAAATGGTAGCCTGTGAGTGTAACTAACAAAAACTTGATCATCAAAACATTAAAAACCAATCAGCTACTAAGGACAGTTTCAGCTGAAATGGACACCACTGAAATTACAACAGCGCTCACCAAACAAATCAATGCACTTGAAGCTTTGCTGCTGGGCTAATGCAAATACAAAAGAGGCTGGATTTAAAAAAAAAAAATTAAAAAAATGTCATTAACTACTGCTTTATTTTATAAAGCCTAGCTATGCACTCTCCCACAAGATGCTAAGAAATATGCACAAAACAGCTTGACAAAAGTTCATCATACATGACAGCAAATCATTTACCTATTCTGGAGCATTTAATGAATGAGAGAACAGGAAAAGGAAATTTCATAGAACTAACATCACAAATAATCGCTAAACAAAAATTTGGAAAATAGAAGTATGACAAGATAGCCAAACACCCACTCACTTAAAAAATCCAGATTAAAACTGGTGAAAAACAGCCATTTAAGAGATTAGGAGATTGTTTTCTAGATGACAATTAATTTATAGTTCTTCTGCCTACCTAACAGTTGGGTTTCCATACTGAAATTCAACACAGTCCCTTAGTATAAGAATAACAATTTAAAAATAAATCTCTCTTAAATTTTATCTTCATCATTATGTTAAAGAAAGCATTTTTCATCCTCAATTCATGTTGTTTAGTTATGCTTGCAAATTAACCTGTGTCATTTGTTTATTCACAGAACAAACAGAAAGCTTTCATAAAAGGAGGCAGTAGGCTTGGAAAAGTCTGTGTTTGTTACAATTAGATTACATTTTGGAAGTATTTAATGAAAAATCTTACTTTTTAATCATCTTTTTAAAAGCAGTAATTCTGGGATGGCTTAGTAAGGTTTTCTCTGCCAGCTAAATAGTTTACTTACTTTCTGTTTTTTGTTTAGAACTTGCCTGACATCTTGAAATCACAATACACAGACAATAAAACCTTAACCTTCTCACTGATTCAAAGCACATCAACCTTCAGAAAATTGTTTCAAAAAACTATACAAAAACTAAACTGTAAAATATATATTCATTTTCACATGAAACTACCTGAAAAAAATGACATAACTAAAATTAAAAAAAAAAAAAAAAAGATTGCAAAGTAACCTTCAGGCAAACTGTCTTGGCAAAGACCTCAGCATTTTACCACAAAGTATTGGTAACATGTATGAACACATTTCAAGGGTGTTTTTGAAAAAAAATTATTCTGTACTTCCTTCAGTCTAAATATTTCATTAAGCAGTGTTGTATTCATACACCGATACTTGTTGCTGCTTTTACATACAATTACTTTTTTAGATTATTTTACCATCTATAACAAGAAAAGCAGTCCTTTGTATGGACTATAAATTATGCCACCTATATGTCTTTTCCTCATTAATCCTGACTGAAGAACTGTTTACCCTGCCCAGGAGATTTCATACAAACTGGTATGAAGGTTATGGGAAATAAACATTAATGTGTTAGCAATTGCATGTATGGTAAGTACCAATATTACCTCCAGTTGTCAAACAACCCTTCCAACATAGTATCACCCTCAAGGTAGGAATACCTGAACTAACTGTTAGTCAGTCCCTGAACGTCCAGTTTCAGTTAAATTAACACAGTTGAAATTATACATTAATGTAAGCCAAAGCTGGTTTGCCTTAATACCAGGGCATAGTATTTGCTCAAGAGATGATTCCTAAGGCTCAGCACCAGTCACCTATTCAGAGAGATGAGTTGGCCAATGAGAGTGATAGTGCCTGATACGGGCACTAGGAAATATGAATGGCCACTGGCAATGGATGGTGGCCCTGCTGATGCAGTGTACCAAGAGAGTATTTCCCATTATAGTTGATGGAGACCAAGCACTGTGGTTGGCACTATTACTTTGAGTCAGCATTTTCATAATGATTTTTTTTTTGCCACTTTTCTTACAGCCCAGCTCCTGTATCACCATATACCTGCAAGGATCCAAGCATTCATTTATAAACCTAATTGTTAAAAAGATTCATCAGTTTGATTCAAACTAGCATCCTCTTAAAATTAAACATTCTCCAGCACATCGTTTTTTACGTCCAAATAAACATATATATTTACAGCACAGTTTGTGTTTTCCTAAAATTACAGAAGATTAATAAGTAATACATATGTAATTTTAAATGGCAAATCTTTACCAGTGGTTCACAAGTAGTGTATGTATTTCAAGAGAAAGTCAATATGGGAAAAAAATTATGGTTGTCTAATAATTTGACCTTATCAAGAAATTGCTAGGGGGAATACCATGGGACGGGGTACTAGAAGGTAAAGGGGCCCAAGGCAGTTTGACTATTTTTAAGGACCGCTTTTTCAAAGGTCAGGATCAGAACATCCCAGCAGGTAGGAAATCAGGAAGGGGGGCCAGGAGACCCGCATGGTTAAGCAGGGAATTGACAGGCAAACTCAAGTGGAAGAGGAGAGTCTATAGATCCTGAAAGGAGGGGCTGGCCACTTGGTATGAATATAAGACTGTTGTCAGAGAATGTAGGAATTCAGCTAGGAAAGCTAAGACCTCTTTGGAGTTAAACCTAGCGAGGGAGCTCAAGGACAACAAAAAGGGTTCTTCAAATACATTGCAGATAAAACTAACACTAGAAGCACTGTAGGCCCACTGCTGAATGAGGCAGGTGCCTAGTGACAGAGGATATAGAGAAGGGAGAGTTAGTTAATGCTGCCTTTGCCTCTGTTTGTACTACTGGAGATTGTCCTTAGGAGCCCCAGACGCTGAGGCCCCAGAGGAAGTCAAAATAAAAGATGAGTTTTTCTTAGTTTATGAGGACTAGGTTAAGGATCAGTTGAGTAATCTGAATGTACATAAATCCATGGGCCCCGATGGGATGCACCCACAGGTGCTGAGGGAGCTGGTGGAGGTCATTGCTAGACCACTCTCTATCATCTTTAGTAAGTTGTGGAGAACAGGACAGGTGCCTGAGGACTGGAGGAAAGCAAATGACACTCCAGTCTTGAAAAATGGCAAAAAGGAGGACCTGGGTAACTTCAGCTGGTCAGCCTCAATTCCATCCCTGGAAAGGTGATGGAACAAATTATTCTTGGTGCTTTCTCCAGGCATATCAAGGATAAGAGAGTCATCAGGAGCAGTCAGCATGATTTTTCAAGGGGAAGTCATGTTTGACCAGACTGATAGCCTTCTATGAAGATGAAACCAGGTGGATAGATGATGGTAGTACAGTGGATGTGGTTTGTCCGGATTTCAGTAAAGCATTTGACACCGTCTCCCACAGCATCCTCACAGATACACTGAGGAAGTGTGGTGTGGATCAGGTATTGAGGTGGATTGTGAACTGGTTGAAGGAAGGAAGTCAGAGAGTTATGGTCAGTAGGGCAGGGTCTAGTTGGAGGTCTGTATCTAGTGGAGTAGCTCAGGGGTCAGTACTGGGACCAGTATCTATTCAACATATACATCAATGACCTGGATGAGGGACCAGAGTGCACTGTCAGCAAGTTTGCTGATGACACAAAGCTGAGA
>VWZY01005581.1:0-81361 GCA_013399075.1 Chloroceryle aenea | reverse complement strand
AACCCAGATGTTTCTATGTTTCTTTCCATTTCTGACTTCTTAGAAAATTAAATTACGCCCTTGCCATAACCTATTGAAACTTGTTAAGTATTCACTACATTAAAGATTACTGAAATGAAAGCAAGAGTAATATAAAGTGTGCTGAATTTTTTCTGCATGTAAGAAGGATCATATACTGATGAGATGCCTTTAAAAGACATATTGAGAAATCTGTTGTATTTTTTTGTAAAAGAGTGTAGTTGAAAGAACTACATAAAAACTAATTACCATAAAGTGCCAAGTTCTAAAACCTACCAAAACTAGTAGAGTAAATAAATCTGATCATCATTTCTAGCCCTTACTAACAAGGAAGTCAGCCCAGGGATAAAAATTTGATCACTAACACACAGAAAAAAACATTTGAGTTACATAAGGACATAACACATCAACAAGAATAACCTACTACCCCAAAAGAGACCACCTCTAAAGAGATTGTGCATTTTGCCATAGGGTTTCTGGCAGATGACACTTTTCCTAGGTGTGAGCGAAAGGACTACAAGCCTCTTCTTTTGTCTGAGGTCCTCTGCAGATAACTGTTGCATAACTCAATTACTAAAATAAAGGAAATCCCTCATAAAATCTTGATGTAACCTTGGCTCATCACATGCCAAAAATTATGTCTTCAATGCACTCTGGTTGTTGACTCCTCTTCAGAAAGCACTTACAACCCTGATTCTCTCTAGTCAGTAGAGCATGGCATTGGAATTTTGACATATATGTGCACAGAAAAGAAGACTCTTGTGGTGCAGCACAAGAGTGTTAGACACACTTGTAGTTTTCCTTGAATCTATTACCCTACATATAAGTTTTCTGTCCTGATCAATATATAATCTTTTGTCTCACCAGAACATGGGAAATAACAGAAGGTATTAAACCAAACTTGTTGGGGTTTGGTTCTTTCAAGCTCTTTGTTACTGCACAATCAATTTGAAAACATAGTAGGCAATAGTTCAACTAACAAAATAAGAAAATTGTACTGAATAAAAAAAAATCATTCTGCTCTTCTAAAATCTTCTCAGTATGAAAACTGCTCACAACTCAAACCCATAGAAATAGCCATTTTAAAATAGATTCTATCTGCCTGCATCCATCATCCTTTCTCCTGTTTGTCAAGACTCTATGGCCTTGAGCTCTAGTTTAATTCATAATAGTAAGTTAAATTCATCCTTTATTTAATCTCAATTTAATAAATTACTGCTAAATGGTCCTTCTGGTAATTTATTAACATACAATAATGGCTTTACGGGAGGTCATTCAGAGCTGTTCTGAGCTACAGAATAGCTACTCCACAATATTATAAGGTTTTCTTTCAGTTAATGTTATCTACTTCTCTATGAATTTGGGCAGGGGGAGAGGATGAGGGAGTTGTTGGTTAAGATTTCTGCAGGGTGATATTTTTCCAGTAATACAATTGTTGATGGCTTAATGAGTAAAACCATTCAGGAATAGGTGTTCAGTATTATTGCAGTTCATGTTGATATTCACATAAATTACTCAGTTAGGGCTCTCTAGAAAGGTAATATTAGATAAGAGTCCTAGAATTTCTCCTTCACTCACTTGGTGCCGTTCTTAAACTGCTCAGTATAAAATAATTAATTAGTCTGTTAAAGAGTTCCAGAACTAACTAAAATGTCACCCCACAGCTTAATATAAATCAGTCTCAAAAGACAGGGTAGAAATATTTTAATGCCCAGAAAAAGGGGGTTGATTGTTATTAATTCAGCTAGTGAGAGTTCAGAACTGTTCAGCTTCATCATGCACACTGCAATATTAGCTAAACAATTCTTCTGTATCAGATTTTGGTCTGGATGCAGTTGTGGACTATTTGGAGTAATTAGAGGCAAACTGTATTAATGTGCAGCTTCTTCCTGAAAGTCATGGCAAATGACAAATGAATAATGCTCATAATCTGTGACACTAGCTTCTTCAGCAGAGAGCACAGATATACAGTCCGTCTCCCTTTTTTGAAGAGTACTTGAGTTTTTTGAAAGAATCATAGAATTAGTTAGGGTGGAAAAGACATTTACGATCATCGAGTCCAACTATTAACCCAACACTGCCAAGTTCACCACATCTCCATGTCTTTTCAATACCTCCATGGATGGTGACTTCAGCATTTCCCTGGGCAGCCGGTTCCAATGCATGACAACACTTTTTGTGACAAATTTTTTCCTAATGCCAAAACTAAACCTCCCCTGGAACAACTTGAGGCCATTTTCTCTTGTTCTATAGCTTGTTACTTGGGAGAAGAGACTGAGCCCAACCCCACTATAATCTCCTTTCAGGTAGTTGCAGAGAGTGATAAGGTCTCCCCCTGAGCCTCCTTTTCTCTGGGCTAACCAACTCCTGTTCCCTCAGCCACTCCTCATAGGGCTTGTGCTCCTGACCTTTCACCAGCTTCATTAACTCCCAATGGCAGTACATTGATAACAGCAATGTATCTACACCACGGACAAGTAAGTCCCCCATCTCCATTGATTCTAGATAAGCCTTGTTGGTAAACACTTAATTCACTTACAAAAAGTTTAGTAAGATGTAAAGAAAGAGTTAAATATAAAGAAATCTTTAATGCCCCTGATTTCAGTAATCTTATTACATTTTCTTTGGTTCCTCTTGAATATCTTTTTAAAGATGGTAAGTCTTTGTAGCTGTTGTAAGAAATGAGTTTCAAGACCAATAGCCCTAGCATCCCAAGATGACAAGTTTAAACCAGGACAAATAAATACCTTGCAAGTGAAGGATGCCTCAGAGCTTACTCCTGCCCGAAAAAAATGTTCTGTTTGGTCAAATGTCTGATTTAAAATATTAGCTTAGGGCAAAACAACTTTCTCCTCCTTCCACCTCGACTCATGTGGTCCACCATAAAAACAAGGTATGCAGAGTTTAGACATATCAGATGGTATAAATTATACTCCTTAAAAATACTCCTCTCTGCTATAACAGGAAATCAGAATGAATGATGGTCATTACATTAACTGTCAACTTTGGCTAGTTACTGTATATTACAGGTTCATATTTCAATAAAAGGAACACCATGTAGTTTGATTTTTGGTTTTGTTCTTTTTTTTAAAAAAAATCTTTGCTTCAACCATAATTACTATAAACTCCAACCACTTGGCTTATAATGGTGTAACAAAGTTACAAAGTTACAAAGAAAATTCTAAATGTGCATGCAGAAGAATTTAGAAAAAGGTAAGATTTTTATATTACACTAGTTATGCATTTGCACAAATCACAGATTCCTTTTGTTGTTAGAAACATAGAGAATGAGCAGAGCCAGTGCTCTTTATGTTGTTCTGGACTGCTCATGTTATCAAGTTTTTGAAATTTACAAGTAAAATCTGACTGTTTGACCCAGTTGGTGTACAATGCAAAGGTTAATTTTTTTGCCAGAGTGCTCTCCATGTCAACTCTGGGAAAGAAATTTAAGGCATTACTCTCTTCTATCCCCTGGGCAGAACTCAGAAATATGTGTCTTACAGTACTTAGCTACCTCTGGGAGTCAAGTATGACTTGAATCTTACAGTATGTGACAGAGAAGTTCTCCCCTGGTGATAATAAAAAGATTAAGGGGCTAAAAAGCATCCACCAGTGAAATAAAAAATAAATGGTGTGCTTTTTAAAGTGGAAAAGGAAACAATGATGAACAAACAAAAAATATCAGAAAGACTTCTAAAAACTGAGATGTAAGAGATAGCATTCTGGCACCTATTAAAGTAATAGCTTCATAACAGATTTTCTGATATATAAAAGTATTTTACCTCTATGCCCATAAAGTCAAGTTTTTCCTTTCTGGGTGTCATATAATCATGCATTTGCCTTAGTGTTCATAGAAGGGAATGTTTCTCTTGTTCTGCTTGTTTAATTCCTTCCCTGTTCTCTGCTTTCTATAACCCTATCCTCCTTAACACACCAACAAAAGCAACTTGAAAGAGAGTAAACTAGAAGATAGTGGCATATGGTACTTGTTTCTCAATACAAAGAAAGTTTCTTGTGTTTGAACCGTAACAGGCCAGGAAGCAGGGTAAGAGGGTAGAATCCAATAGATAACTGCTTTTAATGGCCACCTCTCTTTGAATGCTTCATGTCAGGACCAAGAGGAGACAAGTTCAAACATTCATAGATTTGAAAACCATGCCCAACAACTGAAAACATATTTATTATTAAGCTGTGTGAGCTTTTTTCCAGTTCCTGTTCACTCAGCTTTCCATGAATTTTCATCCAACAGCAGTCCAGTATGCAAATACAAAACACTACGAGTTCACATTGAAGCATTATTAGATTCTTTCCGATGTCTACTATTGGCAAATTTTATTAAAATGCTTCATAAATGTCTGTTGTACTTTAAAGGTGAACATTTACTGGTAAGCCCAAGGACACATAAATTTGAATATCCTCTAATTACTATTATTAGCTGGGAAAGTCCCTGTATTAGATCCACCCAGTAAAATCTACTTAAACTAAAAGGAAAAGAATACTATAGAATTAAATTTATGTTTCTTTTTTAGGTAGGTACCCTATTCTGGTGAGGTAATTTATTTTCTCTTTTTGTGAACCTTGTGGTCTAACACTCATCCTTTCTGATTTAGCAGCAATATCCACAAATGCCCTTGCATGCTGCAGAAGCACATTCTGAATGCAAAGACACGGTTATTATGGCTGATGGCATTTGTGTTTCCACAGTACTGTAAGAGCATGACTCTGTGTGTGTGTGTAGATCAGACTACCACATTGTGCACTATACGACCAACCTATGCCACAAGGAATATCAACAATCTGAGATTATAACCTTCCAAAACGGAAATGTATATTTTCATCCCAGACACCTCCTGAAGGAAAAGAAAGCAAAATCAAAGTGTTGGATGAAGGTAAATCTTAACATAGCGTGGTGTCGTGTGTGGTCAGAAAATTTCTCCATCCCAGCCAAACCCAGTACAACTGCTAAGTCCTGAATAATCAAGGAAAGGTATTTCCCATGCAGTTGAAGGAATTTCACTGAAATTACTTTTGTTACAACAATCACATGGGAAAGAAAGCTATTCAGAAGTACAGACAATATTTTTATACGATGTTTCGTGTATTCAGATGAATGGGACCTGAACAAAAAACTTGCTAGTAAACAGCAAAAATAGCAGTACGGAAAAGGTGTATTAGCAGAATGGGTGATAAAGCTTACAAAAACATTTTGTCTTTTTACAGTCATAAGGAAACTTTCAACAGCCTAATGCTAGGTCAGCAGTGCTCTTCAATGCACTCAGAGCAGATAAGTACTAATGAGCAAGCTACTGAACTCTCTCTCAGGGGCTTTTTCCCTGTTGCTGCTGCTGCCCCTGGCCATGAACATGTTTCTTGGTTCCTCTGCACATCAGTTTCCCAAATTGGCAAAATGTGAAGAAAAATACCAGATTTACTTGTCAGAAATTGTGGGATTTACAAAGTACTCCACAATAATGCAAAATACCACGTAGTAAGGAGGTATTACTGTTTTGCTGCAGTTTACATCCAAGCCCTTCAAAGATCTCAGTGGATAAAAAAAATCATGCTTAGCATATTTTATTTCAATAGCTTCTTTGTCATGCACTGAGATAACTGATTAGGTTTCACTTGCAAAACTTCAGAAATACATAATTTTGTCAAATACTGAAATGATGAAAAAAAGTGTCAAATACTGCAATTCAGTATACTGAGGCTACATCGTGGATGGAACTGGAGCTGAGATTTTTGTAAATGTGTTGTCATTCTGAAGATGCCTTATATTAATATCAATCTATCTGGTAAGCAAACTGGTCGAAAAGGTAAATTATTTTAAAAATAAAAATATTCAGTCACTGACTCTATTCTAGTCTAGAAAATCTGGTGTATTGAGTATATGCATCCATACAGAACAAGCAGAATGTGAAAACCTATTATACTATCTACCATTATAGTTGGCAGGCCATCAGTCTTTACAACATAGCTTGCAAACACATAGTACCCAATATCAGCACAATCTAGAAAGGATTTTCTATTACCATTTCCAATCCATTTATATAGAACATGGCAGTGGGATTAGACCCAAGTTTGATTTTTCAGGTTCAAATCCTTTCCTAAACCTTGTTGCTTCTGAAAGATAATATTTGTCTGTCAAATGATCTGACTTACAGACCTAGATGTTAACTTGGTAGAATAAAGTAATGAGAATGTTTTTAAAAAGCATTAAAAAAACTTATAGTTACATCTCAATTACTGATAATTTTCCTGAGAAGACACCCTGTAATAAACATGCTTACATTTCTCTCTCAGGAAAAAAAATAATGAACATGCTGCTACAGGATAAGTATAGTAGGGCTTGAGCAAGTCCTTGGCTGGATCAAGGAAAGGACACAAAATGAGTTACTGCAACCAATTGATACTGTGACATTGTCAGATTCATGATGACAGAACCTAGGCTTCTTTGTTACCTAAATAGGTCTGGAATTCTTAATGGAAATAAACTGAGTAGACAGGCATTAACATCCAAGGAGAGGCATCACATAGATCCAGTGAAGCCTTAAGATGTCTAACGCCTATTTAGTCTCCTAAATAAGAGTTGACTTGAATGTACTGTTGCGATCATCAGCATTCCTTTGATTCATGCCCAAGCACTGTAAAATGCCTGTGAAAATTCTAGGCAATAGCAAAAAATCTCTCTTATACGGAAACAGGAAACAAATTTGAGAAAGGTGTAATCATATCTCTGATTTTTGAGTTAAAAAGAAATTTACTGTATCAAAAATCAATGAACTTTTCATTATTATGTATAGAAGCATTCAGGTACCTCCTAAATAGCTTCAGTATCAAAAATATTGATGCTGTTGCTATTGGTGAAATGAAAATGTTGAGAGAGAAACATAGTTGCACATATGCACCAGTATTCCAGTTTAAAAACTGCCAGACATTTGTGTTTCAGGAGACCTAAATTATGCAAGGAAAATTTTGAGACTTTCATGTATCATTTGACATTAGTTTAGTTTACTGTCACAGCTGTCAATTTATAAAATGTTGCTGTCCTTGTCTCTTAAATACGTGAGCTGGCTATTTTGTGGATGATTGAGAAAGAAAAGTGGAAGGAATAATTCCTAGACACGGTGTTGAGCCTCTACACTGACAAAAGAAATACAGAAGTTTTCAAGGAAAGGAGAGACGATGACAGCTTGTCCAAGTGATTACGCTCTTTCTGCTCACCACCTTTTTCCCCCATGGTGTAACTCCTCCAGCCCCTAGCTAAAATAGATTTTTTTGCCTTTCTTAATACTTTGGTTTCACAAAGAATTGTTCATATTTCTTGTCTCTGTGTTCACAATACTGAGCCTCCACACGGAAGTCAACCCAGGCTATATATGTGAAGCTACCCAAATTGAAATGCTCAGGTGTTAATTCTCTGTTACTTCAGTTGAAACAGAAAAAGAAACCAACAAACCAAAACAAAAAATATTTCTCTTTGAGTGATATTCCTACAAATATAATGTCATTCTTTAAACTTAGGTCACTCTCCATGAAATGCTCTTTAATCAGAAAAATCCTTTGATTTCTTCATGACACACTAAATCAGTCAGTTTATTAAGGCCAAGTAAGGAAGCTGGTGGTTGGTGCTTGCAGTCCATGGTTTGCCAGTATGAATACAGTAATAATAGCAAACACAAAAGCTATACATATTTACCTGTATTTACATCTTTAAATAAACAAACCAATAAATGTGCAAAGAATAAAGCAGAATTAGAATTATAACAGATCTCAGGACTTGCATGCTAATAGGATATCTCCTTTGACAAAGACTGGCTGGTTGAATGGGTAAGGAATGAGACATAATACTCTTCAACTCTGCATAAAGCGACTGAATACACTCTTTGCTGGAAACGAATTAATCTCATTAAAATCTGTAAGACATCGACCAACTCTCAGTTCAAATAAAATGAGACCATGCCTAGTGAAACTGCTACCTACAAGGTGCCTCACACTTGATCTCCCTCTGTCAGTGTTGGGGAGGGCCAAGGTTTTCAAAATAGTGGGAGACAGATGGACCTCTTTTCCAGATCAGAATAGAGTTGTCCTGGCCAATGTTGTACATAATCTGACTAACCATATCAACAGAGAACTCCAGTTTATAGCATTTTCAATGTGTCACATAGGACACAGAGCCTAAGAGACAATGCCACACCCTGTTTTTTTATCTCTATGTTACCTGACTGAAAAATGTTCTTTAAAATTCTAAGTAAACTGAAATAGAAATGTAGATGTCAGCATAACTATTGCAGCCCAGGCTCATTTGTTACAGCAAATGACTGGTCTCCTCCCACTTTTTTACAGACATTACTGTTTGGACACTCCAAACACATCTACAGCACAGTGGAAAGGCCCAGCAGGGCCAGAAGTTTCATTTGTTCCTGTACATTACCTTCTATTAATGGCAAAACAGTTTTGTAAGAATAGACTCAGCCTCTAAAATTTCCACACTGCAGAAAAACTTTATGTCTGTTGCTGACTTATTTTTATCTACATTCTTCTTTTCCAAGACAATAGTTTCATTTCTAATAAATGAGGAAATACATTCTTCCAGAAGTTTTAACATGTGTGAGCTTTAAGTCCTCTTTTCTCTTAGTCACAGAACTTCAAGATGACATCAAGGGGGCATAAATGAAAGATGGAGAGGGTCTCTTTATCAGAGACTGTAGTGATGGGATGAAGGGTAACAGTTTTAAAGTGAAAGAGGGTAGATTTAGATTAGATAATTGGAAGAAATTCTTTACTGTGAGGGTGGTGAGACACTGAAACAGGTTTCCCAGAGAAACTGTGGATGGCCCTCCTGGAAATGTTCAAATTTGGGTTGGACAGGGTTTTGAAAACCTGGCCTAGTGGAATATTTCCCTGCTCATAGCAAGGGGGATGGAACTAGATGACCTTCAAGGTCCCTTCCAATGCAGATCATTCTATTAATCTATGATAAAATGAATAGGGAGGGCCAGACTGTATTTAGTAAATGGGAATCCTAAATTCAGAGGCAGAGACTGTTATCTGGAAGGTGCTTCACATTCTCACTTACTTTACAATGGCAGCCACACAACTCTTAGTTGTGTTGCAGAGTCTTCCTGATATTATTCATTCTAAAAAACTCAGAGACAGCATGCAGTGTATCAGCATGAGAGGGTGCTTGGGGAGATGTTCAGAAACAGAGGACAAGCATTTGCAGCAGGACAGGAGCTGTGTCTGCATCAGGGCTTGGTGCTCTCTCTCTCTCCTCTTTGAAGAGGTGGAAGGAAGAGGTTCAGAGTATTTTGTTTTCACAGTATTTTCCCTCTTTTAGTTTAGTTTATAAGCTTCAGCCTTACACATGCTAAATTTAATTGCATTATTATACACTGGCCAAGACACTTCACTCATCTAAATTCCTCTGGATCATTCTGTACTGTTCAGGATTATTTGCTTTATCATCAGTTAACTTTCTATCTTATTTGAAGCATTCACATCTGTTATCACTCAAGAAGTTCCACCACTGATCCTGGGGGCACAAGCTCCTTACTTCTTTCCAGAACCAACAACTGCTGCTTTCTTATTGCTGACGAGATTTTCACACTGCATCAGTTTTTAGCATTGGGATTAACTTTTGATATGGAACATTGCTAATCAGTTTTACTTGTATATTCAGAACAAGGAAAGTATTTTTCTAAGTTCAAATCACCATAATGCAGTAAAATTGTTTAATTTTTAAGTGACTGTAGACATAACATTTTATCTGTCTCAGAAGAGTCTATTCCCTTCTATGTAACTATCCAAATTAACAGAATATTAAATTCATAATTGCACAGATATGTAAAACAATTCAGTGAAAAATTTAGGGAAAATTACAACCAAATATATAGTAATATTGACAGTAATTATATTTATTGCACAATATTTTTGCAGTATATATCAGTAATGACTTTACAATAAATTTGTTGCAGCTATTCTAATATATTTCCAGGGATAGGGTTAATCTAACTAAGTTTAGGAAGGCAGGCTAAACAAGACCTTAGAAAATGTGATCTAAAAGAATATGCCTCCTGTGCTACTGTATCTTCAGGCAGGATTAATATATTTTTTAACAGTGAAGGTCTCTTCAAATCATCAGTGTTTTAAACAAGTCCTTTGTATCACATGAACAAAGTGGAACATAGAGTGGTTGATATTCATTATTTTTCACTTAATACTTTTAGCGGCACAAAGAAAAAAGAAGCCAGCTATTATGTTCTCTAGAATAATATCCAGTAAACAGGTTACACAAATAATTCTGACTAATTTTACAGGAAAATATCTCATACTTGTAGAGCAAGGTGACTGACACATGAAGACTAGCATAAATCTTCTGAGACTATATGTCTAACCTTGCAAAAATCCACTGTTAACCCATCAGACCTCAAGCTAATATTCTGAAGGTCCAGTGACACTGTCTGCTACAAACAGCAACATTGAGGCATATTAGTAAATAGCTCATTTTATTTTAGCATTAAAAATGTAGGTCTGTATGAAGTGAGAGGTATTGAAAGAGAAGCTTTGTTGTGGTTGGATTAGAGGACACTATTGCCCCCCAGATAGAAACTAGCTCCAAGACATATCTCAGGAGTCTTTCAAATACTTCCATAAATGTAATTTGGAACTGCATCCTATTTTACCAATTTTAAGATTATTTGTGTTTTCTGATTTTCTAGGTTTTTTGACGGAATACTTTTATTTATCACTTAGTTGTTTTTTATTTATCACCCTGGTGGTTTCTTCTGCCTTTTTCACTCTGATGCAGGACTTTTTCACCAGTGAAAATTTGTGCCTCTGCCGTAAGAAGAATTACAGAGAATTCAAACCAGTGGGGGTCTTTTGCACAGATTATATATTTTTCTAATTTCAGTGTGGCTAACTCATCAGTCCAATATATGTTATTTTAACTTGAGTTAAAAAAAAGAGATGACTGTAATGTTTCAAGGGATTGAAAGAAGAAGAAACTAATAAAGCTAAAGGACAACCAATTAGCAAGCAAGTTTACTTAATATTTTTTTCCTAACACATCTATATCTAGGTTTAAAATGCACATTGCTGCACATTCAAAGTAATGTTAGACATAAACAAGTGATTCAGAACTCTGCTGCATGCATGAGTTAGCCTAATTCCGTAACCTTGTATCTGGTATGTTGAATTTCATTTGCCTTCATGCGGCCTAATTCTCCACCTTTACTAGCAGTCAGCAGAGTTCCTCATGATTTGTCTCTGTCCTGATTTTTTTTTAACTTCATTTGAAAATTTAAATAAAATGAACCAATATTCAGAATATTTGAGAATCCACAGTGCCTCATGATTTTATTCATAAAGCTGTAGGTGTTCTATGTAAAGACCAATTATGTAATATCTTATAATCATGCTGCAGCCAAAAAAGTTAACATGGCATAAGTTTATGTGAATAGAAATCGAATGAGCAGAGCATGCAAAGTAGTTTTTCCAATCTACTCAGTCTGGATAAGACTGACTCAAATGGACTTTATTATGTTTTGTGTAATGAGTCCAAGAAAGCATACTGGGGTAGTGTTATTTGTTTATTTGGTTTTTGCTTGGTTTTGTTTTTCTCTAGACAAGAGAAGACTGATGAAAAGAAAGGTAAGAGCTTTCAAATATGGATAAAGGAACTGCAGGGAGGCAAGAAGAGAATGTTCACCATGACTGCCACCAACAGAGGAACAATGCAAATGAATCATAGTGAAAGAGATTCAGTTCATCTGTTCTGGGAAGCTTGTTGAACACTGAAGCAGAGGTGAAACAGGATTTTTTAGAGAACAAATTTGATTACTACCTTTTAGGTATGGCATAGCATGACCAACTTGATTTTGGGAACATGGGTGGACAGGGACCTCTTAAAGTTCTTGCACACTATAGTCTCCAACTCTTCATGTAAGGCTGTGAATTCTTTAAAGGTTTCATAATCATATGTATATGCATCAGATTTTAGAGTAGTGCCCTTCAGCCACCTGACAAGGGACGCCATTCTGTTAGAAGTGCATAAACAAGACATTTGCAACAACTGCCATGTTAATTCTCCAAGGCAGAGGGGAGGCAGGGAATGGACAGAGATCATTGTTACTTAAAGTCCTTTAGTAAGGTAATGCTAGAAGGGGATTACTTAAAATGGAAACACAACAGGTCATGTTTGAACAGTCAGTAGGAGGTAGTATGTTTGCAGAAACCTCCAAATGCAGAAAGGTTCCCATTGTACCAAATTGTTATTCTCACAGTATCAATATGCATTTTAAGAGGGAATAGAAAAAGTCACATACACCTTACTTAAGAGACATCAGTTATCAATTTAGCAGACACTAGGCAAATGTTCCTATATATTCCTGTTCCCTGATCTGAGATAATGCCACTATGTACTTCTAATAAAAAAACAGGCCACACAAAAGAACATCACCAATACAAGGCCTCCTGAGATGTCCTTTTCCAACCCACAGCTCTACTAGGTGTATAAACTTACAATGAGCAACAGATTTTGTTCCTAACACACAAAACTCACAGATACAGCCAGCCAAATGAACATTACCATTTGATATAAACACCTCAGTCTGGGTTAGTAACATAATGAAAATTGGTAGAAAAGAAAACAGTGTTGAAAACTTCTTTGTTCTTTAGCTAACAAGATCTGAACCAGGAAATGTCAGTTACTTCTTTTCAATCACTATACATTTCAATAAGTAATACTATAGCATAAAAATAAATATAATTAATATCTTTGGTCTGGAAACATTTGCACTGTAACAAAAGAAATCACTACAAATGTGGTGAAACATCAACTCTTGTTACCTTGCAAAAAGTAAATCTCAGGCCAGTGCAGAAGAACTGGTATAAAAGACTAATTGCTATGTTTAGAAATCCCCTTAACCTGTCTCATAACTTTTCCAATCCTTCTCTACTTTTCCCACCTGATTTGAATTGTCTTAAAACAGAACATGGAATTAAAATCCATGTTCTTGGTATTTTATAATTAATAATCAGGAAGCCAATTAGTATCTAACTGCCTTGGGTTCTGATGAAATATTGTCCTTGAGCTGGCTACACGGACACTTGAATTTGCAAGTTTCTAAAAAGTTAAGAAGTATTTTAAAATACTTAACATGTCGGGCAGAGTTTAAGTCTCTATCCTGATGTTTCCACTGCAGCTCATGCCCACACAGAGACATTAGAAGAGTCATGCTATTCATACTTACAAAGAAACTAGAAGAAATAAAGTAGTGTAGGTGTATTTTAAAAAGGACTAGCTAGTTTTTAAAAAGGAATACAATCTCATTCTTTCTCCTAAGTAAAGAACAATGAAATTAGAATTTTAAATTAAATTCTTAAATAGTTTCCATCACTCATTTCCCTTGCCACTACTTTGGAAAATAATACCTGCAAATATTACAAAGGCAATTGTGTAGTATTTTGGACTTCTTCCTCTAGAAGGTACTATAAAGGTACTACACCAAAATATCAGAACAGACATTGCTTCTGAATTTCATTTCTATAATTGTGATTGCATCTTTGTGTCCATTACATCATGCAAAGCTCTATAAAATGAGAGAAAGCATTTTTCTGCTTTTCTTCTGTTGTTTTGCTTTTACAGTCAGTTTGATTACACAGAAAGTTAGTCTGAGCCATTATGAGACCTCAGTTTCAATAAACTTACAAATATATTTCTAGCTCTACATGCAGAACACTTTTATAAAAGGCCTTTATATCCAAATTTAAAACACTGTCAGTATGACAGTAGGCTGTTTGTACCATTTTCCATTTTCATTATAATTACCATCATAGATATATATTCAAACTGCAGCATTTTCCTCTCTTGTTGCAATCCATGGCACAAGATAGAGCTATCAGAATTTTATCACTTCATACATTCTGTAAGTTAAGTACAGTTTGGTATGGCTTTGACCTTTTCAATATTCCATAATTTGGCTGACTGGCTACTCTAATTTTTCCCCTGTTTACTGTATCAGAAACCCATGGGGAAGAATCAAAATGCCCAGCCAATCACAATACTGAATGCTGAAAAGTTCACAGTAGTAAAACATACTACAGTGTTTCACTGAATATATTAGGCATTAAAATTTTCATATCACACTATAAAAAGATAACATTTTCCAATGCAAGTCTAGATACTATAAAAGTGGAGACACTAGTGCAGCAAAGGTGACATCACTAAACCAAATAACAATTTATACCACACATATGTTCTTAGTTTAGACTATGACATATTTCCTCAAATAACTACCTCTTTTGTAGCATTGAGATTACATCAAATTCAACTTCAGTTTGTTACTTTAATACACACTCATGATTTTCCAGTATGTGTTCCAGTTTTGGAAACTGCAGGGACAGATGTTTCTGATCCCACTGAAAGAATAGCACAAAGCATTTGTCAACAATAATCAACATTTCTGACTTGGCACTAGGTGGAAGTTTTAATTTTCTTTGTGGTTCATAGACACTGGGTGAGTCTAGTAACACAGAGGCAATTTTACATGATTTTTGTTTACAGGACTCATTTGCACTCCTCCACAACTGAGTAAATAGTAGGAGGAGGAGGTGATATAAAAAATCCATTGCTTTGCCTATACAGCATTGTACTAGGAATAAAACATAAACAAGTCATCCTACTATGTCAAAGATGTTAATGGTATACAATGAACAAAAGAGATTAAAATTCAAATGTAAACATTGGGATGATATAATCTGAATACTTTATGGATTCATTTCCATGTAATCATTGCAGCTTAATCGGGTTATGAAACTATAATGTATTACACTGCTATCACAGTATGCATTTCTTTCTCTACTTGCTAATGAAACAGACTTAAACAAGATGAAGAACACTAATATGATTTGATTTGTAATTCTTTCCTTGAAAATGCCCATAGAACAGGCACTGTGATTATTGATATTCTTATCGAATAGAGTGTCCTATTCACTACCTTTTAAATGAAAATTGCTAACATGTAACCTTAAAAAGTTTCCAAATCGACACACAGTTAATTAGAAAAGTTTGTCCCTATAACACAGATTTATCAGAATCTCTGTCTCCTCTTCAGCAGCAGACCACTTAAAACAAAGAGGTTAAAATATTACGGTCAAGTTGTTCATCCTGCTTGCAAGTCTGTAGCTTGTGGTATGATCAGACAGCAGGTGCAGTCACCAGGGAACCAGAGAAGCTACTTCAGCATTAACCTTCACACTGGAATAATAAATATGTCTTATGAAACAATAAGGAGTTACAATATTTGGAAATAGGATAATAATTCATGTTATAAAATTTATAATTTAATAACTCTAGCTGGCAAAAAAACAAAGACAAGGGTGCCATCTAATTTGTTGCACCATGCTGGTGAGCAAGGTTTACAGTGCAGAGAAGCAGGCATGAATCTTCCTCACCTACTGATCACCTGGTTATATGATCTCATGCTGTATGCTATGCTGTTCCGTCTTTCTTCATTCATATTGCATTACAGTTACAAAGTATCTTATCCTGTTTATTTTTAATTTTCTCTATCTTACAAGCTGTTTCTTGTACTGCCTTACTGAAGTGGATCAACAGAACTGCAAAAGCATCTCCTAAAGGTAGTCTCTTACAATTCCTGAGAAAACATGCAATCATGAAAGTTTTTTGACTTGTGAATTTCAAAGAAATGTCAATAAGAAGAGGTACATTAGGACTCCACTATGACTAGTAATTTGGGTGGGGATAAGGAGAAATGACCAAAGTTCTTGTGTATGTCTCTATACAAGTACCTGGAAAGAGTTTGTATTGAGCTGGGGGTCAGACTCTTCTTTGAGATAACAAGTGATAGGACAAGAGAAAATGGCCTGAAGTTGTGTCAGGGAAGGTTTAAGTTGAATATTAGGAAAAAGTTCTTCACAGAAAGGGTTGTCAAGGACTGGAACAAGCTGCCCAGGGAAGTGTTGAAGTCACCATCCCTTGAAGTATGTGTAAGGTCATGTAGATGTGGTGCTTAGCGGTTTTGTAGTGAATTTAGCAGTGCTAGGTTAATGGTCGCACTTGATGATCTTAAAGGTCTTTTCCAACCTAAACAATTCTAAGATCATACATGTTACATCTATGATAGTAACACAGTGTTCAGGTGTGTAAATAGATAGTCAGTTTGTGCAGGACATGTGATATGACATGATACAGGTAAATGCCAGGCATAAAAAAGCCAAACCCTGAGTCAGCCTTCATTTTCCCATAAAAATAGTGGTATATGCTAGCTACGAATACACTTAGATTGGAAATTGAAATATAGTTTTTTAACAAGCAGAGGAATATGTTTCTGTAAAAAGATCCAAACAGTAGCAGCTGAAGAAAAATATACTTACCTTGAAATATAAAGGAAAAGTACAATGTCAAATGTTTTTATGGCAAACCATTTTCCTGCATCATTTTTATAGCCTTTGGTGAATAGACGATTTACTTCTCCTCCTGACTTACCACAAAAGGGGGATAATTACATTTATTTTGTACATGTATTGGGTAAAGTGCAAGGACTGATCTAGAAAGATGTCTCACTGAGTTAAACACCATAAAATTAAGCTTATGTTATTGCATGAGACAACCTGTCTCCAAAGTTACTGCAGTCATCAAGAGGAATATGGAATAAAAGAAAGATTATTTCCCAGTTGAAAGTATCCGCAATTGTCCAATGGACAATAAAGGTCATATAACTTCTTCTGTCTCAGATGATGATCTGAAAAAAAGCTACACTGCCCATTGCCAGTCCGCTTGGAAATATATGACTAAAAAATGTAGGAACATCCTCCAAAACACAACCAGAACACTTACGTTCTCTTTTATAAAAATGCTAACAAGAAATTTAGAGTTACTGAATTATAAGCACTGTACTTCAAGGGAACAGCTGAGGAATGAAGATGCCAAAGCTCAAGCATTACTCTCTGGCAGATAGCCTAATAGAAATCAATCTAGTTCTAAAGGAAAATCTCCTCTAGACTATGTGGAAATTTAAGGAGAGATGGCAAGTAGAGATGTTCAGTTCAGTTCCAAGTAGAGCTATTACTGCAATCAAAAGATATTTCTATTTGTCACTATGCCATGAAAATAGTTGTTTGCTGACTTAAATGATAAGGTAACAATTTAAAAAGAGGACTGTCTTAAGAGGGACATTTTAACTACTTCCATAACTGAATGTACCCCTTGCTTTTGGGTGGATGTAAACATGGTGATTTCTCCAACTGATACTGTCTATCAGTCATGACCTAGAGATGTCCTAAGCTTACAGTCTGCTCTTCTTACTATTTAACTAAATGTGAAAGAGGGTGTTAACAAATATGTACATAATATGTATACAAAATATGTACATAACTACATGAGGAAGATAAGTCTTAGTCTTTCTTGGTGGTTGATGGCAAGAGCTTCATTTCTCCAGAGGCTGGTTCAAAGCACAAGCCTAACTTTGGTGCTACGTGTGATTTGCTTGAGGACTTGCTATCCTTGATTATATGGGAAGATAGAGGAATCCAGTTTCACAAAGCCAGGACAATATTCTCCAGTGGAAGAATATTGTCACAAATGAAAACTAGGGGAAAAAAAAAAAAAACAACGTCAAAGGTGGAGGAAGAAAACATTTTTTTTTTTCTTCCTGGCCTGGAAAGCTAGAGTATTACTTTTTTGAAAATTGTGTGGTTTGCAGGATTACATGAAAAAAAAAAAAGCAGCAAACAAAATCACAACCACATTCTTTTTTACCTGTCCTAGTATTAGATCTTACATAAATCAGCTTACTAAAGTAAAATCTTTGGATGCAGAAAATGCTAAGACTTGGTGAAAAAAAGCCTGTAAGAACATTCTCTTGCATCCTCTGCTTTTCCTAAAGGCATTTACAAAAATATATGAACAAGCCTCTTTCCATTTTTGGAACTGGAGCCTTAGTGATGTTTGAAATTGTTCTGAAACACATCTCATGTGAGAAAGGTTATTTTCAGGCTGCTTTGCTCCTACAAGGTGGAGAATTGATGGCTTTTTCTCAAAAGCCATTGTAAAGAGATTTCCAATGTCTTTTAAATAAAATCAAGAGGTCTGAATAAACATCTAGATCTTTGTTTGCAACCACCTAAGCAGCTTTTGAAATTTACTGATACCAGAGGCATCAATTAGCATTAAATAACCTTAGTGGATTAGCTGACCTAGGTCTTATGGTGAAATATGAATAATAAGTGTTTATTAGGGTAAGTTTAGGCACAGAAGGCAGTTTTCTGAGGCTCCTTCTCTAGGCAGTGAAGGGAGACAGAGGGTCATTCCAATTAGGAGCCCCGATTCTGTGTTCCAGATCTCCTTGAGAGTTCAGGATGACAATTGCTCTGTTGATGGCCATCTCCCTGGGTTTTGACATCTCTTCTGGAATATGTAGGTGGAAGACTCATGTAAGGTAAAAGTTAAGAAATAAAACAGCATAATTTCAGAGTAAGAACATAAGAATGAATGTGTATCACTAATAATAAATTCCAAACATTTATGTACAGCATGTGTATCCACATTACTCCAGTGAAGATTCAATGGTATCTGAGTTTTTCAGATGCTTCATAAAATTGAATATCAAAATGAAATTGTTTTTGAAAACAAGAGAAAAACTGAGCACAATGGAGCAATAAAGTCAAAGACTCAGTGAGTGGGTGGATGCAGGGAAAGAAATAGCATATGTCAGCACTACCAATTAACAATTATCAACAATGTATCTTGCATTACTTGTTGACGTACTTCCCTTTTTGTGCTTTTATTTTTTTTCCCTCCCCTTTGATTTCTATTAATCTATCTTTCCTTTTCTCTGACACACTAACATTTCCCTTTAAACTGTTCCCTTCACCAGCTATAACCTAGAATGATGACTTCCTCCCATTATGGGGAAGGGGAAGAGGTGAGGAGGCGGAACTCAGAGAACTGTGCCTGAAAAATATCCTGGAAATATAGTTCTGTAATATCATAAAAATGAGGGGTATGAAGAATTCTGTTACATTGAGACATGCAGTGGTGACCGGGAAGTGTTCTGGTATAGATTTGTCATAGGCCTTTTTGTATGACAGGAACCTACTGAAGAGAAGTCTCAGAGCTAAACTGCTCAACTGGCTTCCACATTGTTCAGATTTTATCTGCCATTTCTAGTGAATTCCATGCATTTCCTATTCTGTTTCATAGAAAACCCGTTTTAAACGTGGTTAATTTGTCTCCTGTCATATGTTACCAAGCAGTTTAAATTCTCTCAGTAGGCAGTAAACAAACTCAGCATGAATTTGACCCCAGACCTCCTCTGCTCTTTCCCTGTTGTCTAATACAGCATATGCATGAAAAGAACATATGTTCAAGAAAACAAATTCAATTCCAACTGCTGAGCATTATCATTTTATCATTGCAACATAATTTGTCAGAACCCTGAAATATAAATCATGTTTTCTTGATATTGATGGTATGATTAGTTGCTGAGAGGGAACACAGAAGACATTCTTACACCAATAACAATGATTGTAATCTGGTCAACAGAAATAGGGGGAAGGAAAAGAAACATTACATAACTATTACTGAAAATCTATACAATTCAGAACAAATCTTCTATTTAATTAATTGTTATTCATAATTCATGATCTGTAAATCTAAGGAAATATTATTGGGATTTATTCATGTCTCAACATAGCAATCAACATTCATTATATCCTCATACACAGTTCCATTTTTATGTAAGCCATTCCAGTGCAAAGAAAAAAAAAAAAAAAAAAAAGGGCGTTTTTTTTTCAAATAAATGAAAATTGAAAAAAAAAAAAAAGGCTGGTTTTTTTCACAATGAATGCAAATTGAAAGATCAATATAGTAGCTTTGGCTTGTTTTTTATGCTGTTAAAGACAGGCTTACATTCAGTGTGGATGCAGAATGAAGTGCTGTGTAGGTAGTCATATGTAAGAAAATGTCATAGTCACATTAACTGTATCACTGAAGAATCGTTATATGTACAAGTTGGATGTCATTACTGAATTTCATGGTAGAACAGGTGGTAATTTCCAAGTGGAACAGAATTAAGTCATATGATGCATTATTTTAATTACTATTACACTTTACACCCATGCTGTCTATGCCTGTTTGCATCACACTCTCTCCTAAAATCCCTCTGCCTCATTTTGTCCCCTCTTCATTCTATTCCATTTTTTCCTGCAAGACACAGACTACCTCATAGGGTTTAGAAGGGGAAGAAATTATATCACAGGGACATACAAATCCTCTATGTTCATGTTCCTGGGAAGATAACAGAAATCAGTTGCCATCTGTTGACTTAATCTTGCTAAACAAGGGACCAATGGGACTGCTGTTGAAGGGAGGTGGAACACAGCCATCTAACTTCTATTTAACTCTAATGACCAAAACTTGTGATAGCTTAGAGTGGCTCAGGAAATAGCAGAATAAAGATCTCCTTTACTCTTCCATTTTGACATTACAGGAAATGCCAACATGCTTTAATAAACAGGTATATCTCTATGAACCTTCCTTCTATGAAGCTACCCTAGTTTCTCAATGGGCTGGATAAATTGCATGGCGGTAGCAGTCAGTCAAGAACTAGCTGTACCAATACTTGCCAAAGAAAGGGATGCCCCACTCTGATCAGAAATAAGATGATATTGTGATTGATACCATGAACATGCTGCAGAACACACCAGTGAGTATTATAATAGCAAACACAACTTTAAAATCTTAAATGTCATCAAACTTGGTTGCAAAGGTGAGTCTCATTGTCCCTCTGAGACAACTCCATCTTGGGGAAACAAAGAGGAGTCATATACATTCTTAGGTTTACAAAAACTGGTTTATTATGATTTTCAGAACTAGCAGGGAGAAGTATTAGAAGGCATAATTAAAGGACAGGACTTCCTCTTCTGATAAAAAAACAAGCAACTGCAAACAAAATTTTGTATCACCAAATGTAATCTCTTTTCTTGCTGTAAGAGAAAGAATCGATTTGAGAAATCATTCACACCACTTCCTATGCAGTCTCCTAACTAATGGTGAATATCACAGAATGTCTTTGGTTAGAAGAGACCTTCAAGATCATCTAGTCCAACCTTCAAGCCAATACTGCAAGCTCACCACTAAACCATGTTCCTGAACACCAGGTCCACATGCCATTTAAATGCCTTCAGGGATGGCAGCTCCACCACTGCCCTGGGCAGACCATTCCAGTGTTTGATAAACCTTGCGGTGAAGAAATGTTTCCTAATATCCAGCCTAAACAGCCCTGGAGTACCTTGCACCCATTCCCTCTGGGCCTGGCACACGTCACCGGGGAGAAGAGGCTGTCCCCCTCCTTGCTCCAACCTCCTTTCAGGTAGTTGTAAAGAGCAAATGGTTTCCCCTTAGCCTTCTCTACTCCAGACCAAACAACCCCAGCTCTCTCAGTCCCTCCGCACAGGACTTGTGCTTCATGAGCCTCGTTACCCTTTTCTGGACATGCTCCAGCACTTCTATGTCCTTCTTATAGTGAGGGGCTCAGAACTGAATGAAATATACAAGCTGTGGCCTCACCAGTGCCAAGTACAGGGCGACAATCACCTTCCTATTCCTGCTGGCCACAGTGATTCTAATACAAGCCAGGATACCACTGGCCTTCTTGTCCAGCTACATGCTCTGCTGACTCATATTTAGTTCACTACTGATCAACACCCCCAGGTCCTTTTCCAACTTGTAGCTTTCCAGCCACATATTCCCAGGTCTGTAGCTTGCCATGGGATTGTTATTACCCAAGTGAAGGACCTTGCACTTCACAGAAGGGCTGTCACGCAACGGAACAGACTGCCCAGAGAAGTGGTTGAGTCACCATAGAATCATACAGGTTGAAGAAGATCTTCAAGATCATTGAGTTCAATGATTAACCCCACTCTTCATGTGCACTGCTAAACCACATCCCTAAGCAACATATCTACATGACTTTTAAACATGTCAGGGGGTGGTGATTCAACGACTCAATCCTCTCTTACAGTGGGAGGGAGTTGGCCCGCCTGGTCCCCAAGTTGCTGTCCATCAACTCAGGAGGTGTGAGGAAAGAGATAGCTAGTGAAGACAGGCAAAAAAGTCATTGAGTACCTCAGCCTTCTACTTGTCTGTTAGCAGCTTGCCAGTCTTGCTTATTGGCTGTGTATGCTTTCTTTTTCTTCCTTTTCCGGTTGACATACCAATAGAAGCCCTTTTTGCTATTCTTTGCATCCTTTGCCAACTTCAGCTCAGATATGCCTTGGCCTTCCTGACCCCATCCCTACACAACTGGTCAGTATCCCTATACTCTTCCCAGGATACCTGTACCTGCTTCCATTGCCTGCACATTTCCTTACTGCCCTTTAGTTTGACCACCAAGTCTTGACTCAGCCATGCTGGTCCCTTGCCTTCCTTGCCTGATTTCTGACACCAGGGGATCAAGAGCCCTTGTGCTCTCTGAAAAGCATCCTTAAAGATCTGCAAGCTCTGTTCTGCTCCCATGTCCCTGAGGGCCATTTCCCAATGTACTACAAAATCAGTACACAATTTACATAGCTAAAAAAGATGGCAGAAAAAGCATTGATCTCTGTGATGAAGACAATAGGAGTAAAGTGCTGTATCCAGCTCATGTTTTTTACTGCACAGAGAGTAAAGTGAACACACACTGTACATAAAAAAAGTAGAACCTATGAAAAACAATGAAAAGCCACTACATAGAAGGAACTGACCACGTCATTAAGAGGTTTTGTATGTTAGGAAGAAAAATTCTCTCATTCTCTAGAAGTCCAGAGAAACACTTGCTATGACTGTTACTCATGTTGAAATAAGCTGCATGGGAGGCAAGTGGACTAAACACTTGGAGTGCTTAAACAGCTTACAGTTCCCAGAAGACCTTGAGAGTCAACACACACTTCAGAATGCAGCATAGAGCAATCCATTTAAAAATGCATATTCATTAATTCAGATATCAAAGCAGAGAATGGTATGATTTATTAGATGCTTTTAGATACCTTAACTACAAATAAATTCAGCAAATAATCTGAAAACATAAAAAATGAAAACTACCTAAAATATCAGCTTCCTAATACTTAGTCCTTTTTTTTTTTGTTTTCCAGATGCAATCAATTTTTGGCTGAGTTAAATGGTAGAAATGTTGGCTTCAGATCTGAACAACACTGAGAGTTTAGTGATTTGCAATTAATGCTTTTCTTTGTAATTCAGATCACCATATACATATGTTTTATTTTGTGATTTGTTGTATTTTCTTTTTGAAAAGTACCACACTTGCTGAATATTAGAATTATAATGTTCTAAATAGGCACGACACCATTTTTAACAATGTATCTACCTACTGTCACAACATTCTAATGCAGGTATTATGCCACGATCTAGCAATGTACATTACAAAATTTATATTCCTACTCTGTCACACATCACTTACTGAGAACATCATAACAGCCTGCTAATGGTTTAACAAGTAGAATGATAAATATAGGTTTGGAATATGCACAGCTTGAGTCTGTCCCCACTGACATGGCTTTATATGCCACATTTTTTTTTATTGCCTTGTAGTTCAGCCTTCTTTTAATTCATAGATTTGGAATATATTTGGATATTTTCCCCTATGTGCACTACTAAAATTAATTTGTCTATCTTATTTTATTCCTTTTTGTCAATTGTCTGTCATGCATACACATTTGGGTGCTGACTAGTAATGAAACAAGAGCCAAGATACAACCTGCAGTCTTGGTGACACAGCAGGCAGAAAACTAGGACGTGAATTTACATTGCAGCAGTGGATAGCAGCAGCTATAGAGATGCTTAATAGTGGTTTTAGTATCTGAAGCTTTTGATTATTCAATTTAGAGCTTTGTGGGCTGCTTGGATGCAGCTATGCAATGCAAACAGAATGAAGCCTAAGGCCAAAAAACACAGGTCAACCAGGTACTAAAAATACATCTACAAAAGAAGGGAAAACAAATCTCAGTTATTCAGGACATTTCCTATCTTGAAAACACAATAAATGTGTTATATGCTGCACCAGCCACCATTATCTACCGAGAAAGAATAAAAAGTGGGAACTAATTCTTTCTGCTTAAAGAAAGTATATTTTTTTTCTTAAATTTTTCTTCATCTCCCTTCCCACAGAAGTTGATGGCAAAACTTTACAAATCACAATAGAATGATTAAAACTTTGACAAATTAAGCTTTTCAACTTTCTGTTGAATCACAGAATTACTGAGGTTGGAATAGACCTCCAAGATCATCAAGTCCAGCCTATGACGCAACACAAAGACATCAGCTAGACCACGTCCCTAAGCGCTATGTCCAATCTTTCCTTAAACACCTCCAGGGATGGTGACTCCACCACCTCCCTGGGCAGTCCATTCCAGTGTCTAAACACCCTTTCTGTGAAGAAGTGCTTCCTAATGTCCAACCAAAACCTCCCCTGGTGAAACTTCAGGCCATGCCTTCTCATCCTGTCACTAGTTGCTTGAGAAAAGAAAAATTAATCTAAATTAAAAGAAAAATTAATCTGAATTAGTTCAACACAAGATCAGCTAGAAAAGTGGTGAGTTTATGAAAGTGTTTCATAAACATGAAAAACAATGCAATGCACTCAAGCCAATATGTGATTCTAACTGAGAAAGAGATAGCTGAATATAGTTACTCATCCAAGATATGATGACCCAGGAAGCACGTGATGGGGAAAAATAAAGTAGGAAAAAAGCAAAGATCTTTGGGCTTTCAAAAGATTTAGAAGAGTATTATTACTATGAAGTTAAAGCTACAACTCAGGTGTATGCAAATAATTTGATTTCTTTTCTTTGCAAAGTATTATCCCAGGGATTCCCTTTAACATTTGCTAGTATGGAAAAAATAATTTACAACCATGGTGTTCCAGAAACCACCAAGAGGATAAGACACTAAAATTCTACTACTACCCATTTTCTCCCCTTGCATTTAATTTAACTAATCTGCTGACTAAACATACTGAAAACCTGACAAAAATTTTATCATTAGCTGTAGTTGTGGTCACAGAACCACTTTTATTAGCAATCTGATCTGCAGCTTTACAGAATATAACATACTCCCCACCCCCAAACCAAATGTCATTCTTTTCCAAATGGTGAAAACATACTCTTTGTATGAGCAGAGGGGCCGTCCATCACATATGGAAGTATCCACATTCAGATAGTTAACATGTGAGTTAGAAGCAATCAAACTTAAAGCTCTCTAGTAAAAATCAGAGCACTTTGGGAATGCGAATGATTCACTGTTCCCTAAACTTATAGTAACACAGGCTCTGAAACAACTGCCTGGCTGATTTGTTCTGTTTTCAAAACCAGTTAGATAGATTCATTAAGGTAAGCTTCTGCACAAAGGCAGTTTTAGTTTTTTTATCTCATATTTGCTATCCTCCACTGGGAGGCTGATTTTTCTTGGCAATTGTTTCAAATTCAGTGCCTAATGAAGATGCCCAGTTTTGTTATAAGCGGACTCCAAGGACCCCAAAACACAAAGAAAAATTGCTTTGATACTGCAAGGAACATGGAAGGGAGAAAACCTACTCTAGTGGTCATCACAAAGGGAAGGGTCTTCCCAGACTCTGTGAGCTGCGATGCCATCTCAGCGTGGCTGGGCCTCACTCCACTTGCACTGCGCGGTCCATTGCCATCTGAGGGCAGGCTTGGTAATAAAGTTCTGTATCCTTCTGCCATTAATACTCCTTTTCTGATTTTCATTAAATTTGTTACAGTGTTAACTTCCAATCTTGTATGAGGCATTTTCTTTTTTTTTTCCCCTTATTCCCCTTTGTATCCTCCCCTGGGAGGGAGTGGGGAAGGGGGCTAATCCTGCTCTGTATTTCATGTGGGCTTGCTCACAGCCTTAAACAGAGACAAGGAGTAACCACAGCTTCACTTAAGCCTGGGAGAAGCAAAAATTATATGAACGGACATGTATTCTTATAGAGATCAATGGACTAAGCACCTTGTTTAGCTCTAGTTTTCACTGAATCCCTGTCTCTAGACTTCTGACTGCGGAATCCATAATACTGCAGGAAGGTGATTATACTTTGGCATGACCAATGTTTATATGTGTCTGTATTTTATATAAACTAAGGGATGCAAACACTGGCTTCACTAATTAAAAAAAAAGGCACCCCAATTTCTATAAAATGAAAGTTGCAAAATCTAAGCCATAATTTATAACATGAACAAATTGAGAAAGGTTTTTGAAAATAAAGGTAATTACAGCAGGGATTTCTGAGTCATCCTCCGATGGCATCCATCTGCCTGAAAAGTAATATTATTTGTGACAGCAGCTCTACACCTGCAAGAGATGAGCTACTGTAAGAAGCGTCCATCCTGATTTAATAGTGGTTGGTGAATCACAGAAAAATAAATTTGTCTACTCTTTAAATATTAATCATATTGTTTAAATATTAAAGATTAAACTTTTCTTCTTGATTTCCAAGTCAGTATTATACAGGTTGGAAATTTGTTTATGGTCTCTTATAGTAGGATCACTACCTGTCAGTGTCAGATAATATAATTTTCAAGCCTCTAGCTCGTGACAGCTTTCTTGCTGTGAGATGCCAAGTGCAATTAAAACTTTTGCTTCAGATACATTTGCATTTTTATTCCTGATGAAGTGTTTCTGTATTATGAATCTTTAGACTGCAGGGTTGAGCAAAAATATTGACTTCTCATCTAACTCTGGCTTCAAATTTGCAGACTGAGATGAATAATCATTGTTGAAATTACATCAGAATAGTTTTATTTCTATTTCTTCAGTAACTAATGCAGAAAAAGCAGCGAGCTTATGCTAAGGTAAGACAAGGATGAGAAAAAAGCTTTCTTTTTCCTCTGAGTGTGGCCAGTGTATTTTACAAATATTGGGAAATGCGTAAAAAAGGTAAAATAGTCATTAAGCATGCCTAATAGTCAAGGCAATGAAAATAAGAGACCAAATCTTACAAGTAATTGCAAAAAATTACGTACTTCTAAAGATATGATAACTTGACTCAAACCTCTAGTGCTGAATAAGAAAATGATTATGGAATTTCATATCTTCATCCAGGCTTCATGGATGGCTCTGCTGCCAAAATCTACAAATCTATGCATTTATAAATGATGCCGGTATTCTGATGTGTATCGGAAATACACAGATCAGCTTACTGTAATGCACAGTGTTTCAGAAAACTTGACACTTCAGAGCAACTATTACCAGGCAAGGAAGACAGAAGCTGTGTTGCTGAGGAATGATGAGGTGTCACAGAGAGCTACCTAAGTTATCATTTGAAAAAGGTGCATCTGAAGTTGTCATTACTGAAGATAGACAAAGGAAGATACTTCCAGTTAACAGTTCAGTGGAAGTCCTGTCCTAAACAGCTGAGGAAAAGTGGGCCTCTATTTACACTTGCCTAGTAATTCTAATCAAATCCTACCATGGAGCTTTTCTTAGCAAATTAGTTGAGGTAAACACAAAAACATGGATTATATTTCTAGGAAGAATGGCAGATTCTTCTCTCTTCTCCAAATCACAAATATAAAGGAGCATATTTCCAGTATTTCTTCAAGAAAAACAGTTACTGCTGCTCAGTCAACATAAATGATTGTACATGTTTTCATATCCAGCAATGCTCAGGATTTTGTAGCATTACAGGAGTTTATGTGATATTTATAATTTCAACACTGAACACTTTTGATCATAAATATGCATATATATCATAAACATATACTTCATTCTCTGAAAAACAGTTTACACATTAAAATTCTCATCTAATGATTCTGCCAACAGATTTTTTTTTCCTTGTTTTTATCTATTTATTTCTATTTTATTGACTTATAAAAGTTGTTTGGGCAGTTCTGATTTAGGACATTGGTTACCTTGCTCTGTAAATTCCTATGCTATCTTTAATTAAAGTAGCCCCATAACTGTGTGAAATAGTCTTTAACTGCCTATGAATCTCTGAGAATCAGTACTTAGGACTGTTTCTACCCCTTTTTGTTTTAATACATGCAGGTTGGAACTTAGTGCCCCAGGGTATTAGAGGAAGGCAGGATGGACCAAGACCTGTTAGACACCTTGTCCAAAGGATGTTGTAGCTCAGGGAGGCCCAACACTGTATCTTTGCTGAAATGCAAACAGATATACCATGATCAGCATGTTTTTCTCCTCTTTTCTCAAAGCACTGGGGAATGCAGAGCCTGGCATTCCACAGCAGGTGAACTTCATGTCTGTGCTACTATAATGACCTTGTATTCTGTGATGTAATAGTAGTATTTTTAAGGCTTTATAGGTTATTTCTAAGCCTACCATTAATTACTTCAGGGGAAAATAATAAAGTGTCCTACAAGTATATCACAGGATATACTTCAAATTTCTCTTACATGCAGAAAATATATTTGTTTGCATAAGATAAACAGAGATAAAACAGACAAAACAGACATGTGCACATTCATTGCCCTTGTTTTCCACAAATTCATTTGTAACAAATCAAGAAGCTACAGGTAAGAAATCTCATGTAATGAGCCAAGGTTATTTATCCTCCTTCTTGTCAAGGAAATGGAGCTACTGTGACATTCCCTGTTTTACATCAGGGGTATGAGAATATGAAGGTATTAAAGAGAAGGTCAGACAAATCTGGGTGAAAGTCTGATATAGTATTTTGAAATATCTTAATTCCTGGCTACTCCATGAGATGGAATGCACAGATTAATTACCTTAGACAATAATTTGTAGCATTAATGAAAAATCCTGAGGTTAATTTATGTAAAAAATCAACTTAGATTTACACTTTAAACTATGGTAACCCACAAATTACAGAGCTTCCTAGATTCTCCATAGCATTTTCTTCCCTATATTCCATTCCCAGTTGTCATTTATTCTTATATTAGGGTTGCAGAGGACTATTCAGAATGAAACTTTATTGGTCTTCAACCACATCTTTCCAGCCATCCTTTCCAACACTGGTCCAAGGGACCAAAGCAAAGGTAAATCTCTAATCTTTGTCGCACATGAGCTATCATATGATAGCATATCATACCTCACTTCAGTGGATTTAGCATCCCTGCCTCTGTGACCCTGGTAGATGGTGTTAGAAGATGATGGTACATTATTTATCAACCTGATGAGAAGACTGGATGGCAGACAGCAGGCAACAATTTACACTTCAGCATAAAAGAGACTTTAAATTACTAAAAAAGCGATAGCAACCAAACCCAAATTATAAATGCATAAACTGTATTTTAGATTTACTGTCAGAGAATAAGCACAGAACCATAACACAGCATTTTCAGAGTCACGTTGGAAAGTTCAGTTCCACTCAACACAATAAAATGAACAGTGTCTAGACTCTAAAGCATATTAAAACCAATTGTGGGAGTATAGATCACTCTATCATACACTATCCAAAGACTGTAATTGCAAGTTAGCATTCCATCTATGTCTATTCCATCTAAGGCTAACAAGATAAAATTGCAAAATAATTAAGTTATTGTCTGACATCACAGTAAATAATAAGTAACATATATTGTCCATTCTATAAGGGAATTAAAAGGGCATACAATTATGTACATGTGCCAATTTAATCTCTGATGTAAGTATGGAATTAGACAAGGGGCCATTTGGCCAAACAGCACATACAAAGGAAACAGATCACATTTTATGGTCACTGTGACTTCAAAAGTCAATGGGATTAAGCTATGCCTTCACTTTCCCAACAGCATACATAGTTTTAATAGTGACTACTAAGGGCCATGTCGAATCTCTTTTTAAAAACCTCCAGGGATGCTGAATCCACCACCTCTCTGGGCAGGCTGTTCCAATGCCTGATTACCCTCTCTGTAAAGAATTTCTTCCTAACGTCTAACCTAAACTTCCCCTGGCAGAGCTTGAGCCCATGTCCCCTTGTCCTGTTGTTGGTTGCCTGGCAGAAGAGACCAACCCCCTCCTGGGGGAGGATCACTTCCCTGCTCCTGCTGGCCACACTGTTCTTGATGCAGGCCAGGATGCCATTGGCCTTCTTGGCCACCTGGGCACACTGCTGGCTCATGTTCAGCTTCCTCTAGCTAAGCANGGTCCCTTTCCACCTGGTTGCTCTCCAGCCACTCTGTGACCAGCCTGTAGCGCTGTGTGGGGTTGTTGTGGCCAAAGTGCAGGACTCGGCACTTGGCCTTGTTGAACTTCATTCCATTAGAGTCAGCCCAACTCTCCAGTCTATCCAGATCCCTCTGCAGAGCCCTCCTGCCTTCCAGTAGGTTGACACTCCCTCCCAACTTGATTTCATCAGCAAATTTGCTGATGGTGGACTCAATCCCCTCATCTAGATCATTGATAAAGATGTTAAACAGGACTGGGCCCAGCACTGATCCCTGAGGGACACCACTAGTGACCGGCCACCAATTGTTCCTGGGAATTTCTTAGGAATCTTGTCTGTCTTGCTTTCCCCTTTCCTTTCCTTCTTTCTCTTTCTGCTTGTTTGTTCTGTGTTTCTGTTTTGTGTTTTGTTTTTGTTTTGTGTTATTTGTTTTATGGTGAAAGGAAATTGGAAGGTTATGGCTCATATAACCTAGTCCTGTACGAGGTCCTAGGCTGGAATAAGCAAGAGCACAGCATGCAGCAGCACTGAAGACAAAAGACTCTTTCAAAGAAAGAGAGCGAGGCAAAGAAGAGGAAGAAGGGGTCTCAAGAACTCAGAGAAGATCACACTGGCTAAAGAACTCTTTCAAGCACAAACAAAATGGATAAACTTTATTGATCTGTAAGAACTTACACCACACTGGCACAGTTTTAAACCAGTGTGAATTAATGCACAAAGAGCAACTTCTGCAAGAAACAAATGAACCCTATTGCAGCAAGAAACCTGAAGGCCACATTCCTGTAGCCCAGAATGTCAATAAATGCATAAACGTTAGTACTGCTATTTATTTGTAATGCTCAGAGAGCCATACGCCTTCTAAAATTAATAAGCAGTGTTCCAAACTACTCCAGCTTCCCCAGATTTAATCACCATTAAACCATTTATGATGGTTCCTCCACAAGGGATTTAATATTCTTTGATATTCTTATGTATAATTACTTCTTATAATCGGTGCATAGCTATTAAGAGATGTACTGCTAAACCTCCAGGTTTCAAATGGATAAATATTAGCCTAATGTGCTCAATCAATGCATAGAAATAGCTTTAAGCACTTTTCCTGCAAGGGAAAATATTTACCATATATCATAGTTAGATTAGCTTGAGGAACTAAGCAGCTGATAGAGGAGGACTGAAAGCCTGGAAATTACTTTAAAAGTCCTTGCATTTCTGTGAAGGACATCTTCAACAAAGAGGGAACAACTCTGTTACCTTGAGCTTCCTATAAAACAGAGTACTTAGGATCAGAACCATGTCAGAATATTTGCTTCATGAAACACAAGATGCACTTTTCTATAAAGAAGAATAGGATACAAAGAGCTTCTCATCTCTTAAGTTTATGGACTTTTTCTCAATCTAAATGACAGCAGCTCTGAATCAGGTTGTTAATAACTAAAAATCCTCTAGTGAAGTTTACACTGTAGCTGGTGTGCCTGGAAAGAAAAACTATTAATATATTAGACCAAATTACACAACTCTTAAACAATATAACTTTTAATAATAATAATAATAATCAAAAAGTACCCTCAATGCTTCTCAGTCTGCAGATAAGGGGCAAGCAGAATAATTTCTATACAACTTAAAGAAACTGCAATACCGTATTCAAACTGAGCTGTTTGATTTTCTTCTTCATCCCCATTTAATAAAGTAAAAAAGAAAATGCTACTTGTGCTTTGCAGGTATGAAATCAATGCTTTAGGGATTCTTTCTGTCTGGAAAAAAAATTTGCTTGCTTCAAGACTAGTACTGTAATTAAAATAGCAGTAAGTTTAGCTAGGACTCTGGGTATATTTAGATACAAAGCTAAAAAAGCTACACTACACTTTATATTTCCACTGCAAAGAGTAGTTTCCCTTAGCAAATACATCACATGAGAACAATAATCTTAAAATATTTTGTTATTTTTTGGTTAAAAGCCACACTAATTCTTACTTCCTCAAACTCTCTGAATGTGAACTGACTGCTTGGATATTTTAAATGGATATGTTAAGTTCCAGTATGTAACTCCTTGGACATGTTAAGTTAAAATATGTAATATTTCAAACACTCTGTTTACTATCTATTGTTGTTTATTGTTCTTCCTTTTGTCATTACTATCAAAGCCGAAGATATTCTTACATGTGCGAACAAAAATATGGAATTCATGGATCTTAAAAAAATCTTCCTAGTTGTACTGTTGAAATTCAAAACCACTGCTGTTTTTACTAGCTCTCAAAAATTCTTCTGCCACACATGGTTTAGCATTTTGAACATTCTTCATTTTGCTACTTACTTTGTTTTTTTTTCTGTTTATATAGCACTATTTTTAAAACTCAGCCCAACATTATTTATTGGTATATTGCCAGGCAGGGTGATAAAATCCTTTGTGTAGGACTATGTACTCATGAATTTGGTTAGCATAACCAATTAACATTATGCAAGTAAAAGAGCTATTTGTTTGTTATTGCATTGTAAAAGAAAATAATATCTGTACGCTCAATTTACCTCATACAAAAGGATCTATTCTGTTGCTTCCAAAATATATTGTGAAAAGAAATGTGTGCGTGAAATCAATGGCTAATTGCACATGCAAACTCTATACTGTTTTAATTGTAATAGTTCCTTCAGCCCATAAAAAGCACAATTTTTTACCAGGTATCTATAAAATTGAATTTGCCATTGTAAGATGCACTTAAAGACATAAAAATCTTGTGAAGTGTAATTCTGCAATCCAAAAGCAACTCGTATGAATTTTGTATTGCTCCACAACCAACTTATTCAAATTCTACTATCATTACTATATTTTAGGTCTTAACCCAGTACTGAAGTACAGTTCAAGGATGAATGAAATACCTTATGTTCATTATTTGTTCTCAGAATTATTTAATAAAACCTTTCCACAAGTCTACAATTGTGTTAGTCACTGATCAAAACAAACAGTTTTACACATCACATGTCGGTAGTTAAAAACTAATTTTTGTCATAAGACTATTTAGTTAGGGGTCCTTAGAAAAAATCTCTGCAAAATCATCATAATGTAATGGGGAAGGAAGGAGTACTGTTGGCCACAAACATCTGTTTCAACATTCTCACCACATGTGTTTTCAGATTAGTCTTCAAATAACATAGAACAAAAATTAATTCTAGAAGACACTGAATTAATTTTTCTTGCAGTATGATGTATGAATGTCATGACAGTGAAACGTTATAGGTAGAAAAAACATGGGGATCAGAAATGTATATAAGAGGAATCTTATAAATGGGGCAAGAAGAAAATGGGGTGAGGAAGTTTAGAACAGCAGCAACAATAAGGAATGGCATCCAATCCAACCAGTTTTCATACTGTAGGATAACTGTTAAATTGCCAAGGTTGATAGAGAAAATGTTATTTTTAGTGGCAGACAAAGTATATTTAGCAGTAGTCAAAACCACAGTAAACACTGCACTGAAATGCCATTATTTCATTAAATATTCATAGTACAATCATAGTATATTGGGTGCTCCACTAACTCCACCTTTTTAGTACTTGGCTCAGTATCACAGAGGCTACAAACACCCTAGTGACTCCATGTAAACGAATCATAACACTAAACTATGAATTTTGGAATGAGGCAACTATATCAGTAATTCAGCACCTGGCACAACACAAGACCTGCATGTGGAGGGTACTGGCAGCTTTGTGACTCCTAAGCATCACTTCATTAGGCAGCGATGAACTAAAGCTGTGTCAGCTGCCACCACTAGTTCCTTGGACAAATGGAAAGCCAGCATTATCATAGAATGCACATATTAAAATCCTCGTTCCTGCTGAAAGCAGAAGTACAAAGAACAATTTGTTTGTCTGATGACTAAGTCTAAAACATCACCTACCATACAAAAAGGCCTTTGAAATAAGCCATTACATCTGCCTCTCTTAAGAAACCAAAAACTAAGAAATATTAGACATGCTGTAGAACTTTCTTTCACCTAAATTCCTGAAACCAATGTTCTTTTTTTTATAACTTAGCCAAAATCAAAATGTCACAAAGTACATTCAGATAATCACAAATATGGCCTTTCCCATTTTCACTGGGCCTCTGGACAACCGTGTACCTCCAGGGTTCAACAATTATCTTCCTTTCAACCTGTCTGATCAGTTCTAAGCATCTTCTAGTGTATTCCATCAATTCCCATGCTGCTGCAATGAAAATCTGAGATTACAGAAGACTCAGAAATCCCTGTTTCTCTGTAGAACTCTGTAAAATATACTGTGCCAAAGTACTGAGGAAATGTTTCCAAGGAAACCTCAATGAAAGAGAACTTCACCTGATTTTCAGTTTTTATATCTGATATCAAGTTCAATGAGAGGTGTCCTAAGGCTTGCAAACCTTTTCAACTGAGCTTTGGCCAGTTCATGTCTTCAAAGAAACTGCAGAAAATAGGAATTTTTTTCAGCTCAAACTGAAAACTAAGAATCAGACTCCTTTTTGAATGAATTGCATGTGCATTCTACTATTTTTTGATCAGAAGTAAACCTAAGAAAAATATTTGAATTCCAAATGCATGTAAAATTAGGCCCAAATCTGCCCTTTTCTGTGCATGCATTTGAACATATTGCTCAGTGATGCTAGTTTCAGTGGAGCTGCTTCTGAATTATTTTTGGAAGGTACCACATATGAATCTAACTTCAAATGAACTACTGAGAAACAGTTCTCCAAAAGATTACTACAAGGGTTTTGTAATAGATCAAATATAACTTGATAATCAAATTCCATATTGTGCTCCCTTTTCATTGGCCTGGAGCCTTGATGAGCAATAGTATCTAGGAAAACAGCCACTGACTGAGTTTCCACTTGCTGTGAAGTTCAAGCAGCTAGCTGAAAGTTTCATTTTAATTTCTTTCCCATTTCTTTCTTTCCTCCTCATTGCTGGCTAGATATTTCAGAATTAAATGTGCATTTGAATAAGGTCCAGAATCTGCAAGTCCATCCTCTTAGTCAGACTTAAATTGGTTTTTTAGAGAAAAGGGTTTCAGCTTCTCAGGGAAATGGTGGCAGCCTCTTCTAAAGGAGTTTATGAGGCACCTTAGGGCACTAGATGCACAATTCCTCTTAACAGTCAGTGATGGCCATATACCTTAAACATGTAGATAGCTTTAAAATTCCTACCATTCAAGGGAAAAAAATGGAAGCAAGCTTTGATCTCTCAAAAAACAGAGAATTCAGGATTAATAGACTAGAGCATTTACTAATTATTAGTAGAGATTCCACTGGTAATGCTTCACATGGATTTATCATGATAAAGTGTGATCAGAATTTCCTTTGGGGAGTGGAAAAGACAAAGAACTAATAAGAGTAGGCAGGGAAAGCTTGTTCTACATTGTACAAAACTCTCCCCATAGAGTCCAGGTCTGACTTCTTTCATAAAAAACAACTTGAGCAGGATTTGTGGTTTCAATAAAATAATTGCTTTTGTGTACAGTAAGTCATAGAGATACCAAGGAACTTAGTATCAGGAACACTGGAAAGCAGGGATTTAATGCTGGGCACTCTACTGACATTTAACTTGCTTTAACAATTTACTTGTCATTTACACAGAAGCTGTAGGCAGAAAGCTGCCAAGAATTTTGTTACAGAAAAAGACCCTTTTATGATACTTGACACTATTCAGTCTACACCTTTTTATCCCTCTGAAACTTAAAAAGAGTCCAAACGTACATATATATCTGAATGGAAGGTTCAGAATGCATCATTCTTCTCTAATCAGTCACACCAGTAACAATTGCTTTAAAATGTATTTCAGTAGTCCATTATCTGTAGAACCCTCAATTTGACATGACCTTTAAATTGACTAAGCATTTTAATTTAAATTGCATATGTATTTTAATTAAATATCAGCTAAGGACAATAAGTAAGTGAATGTTCTTTTCAAACTGATATGCAGTTTTTCATTGCAGGGTCTATGTGCTTGCAAAGTTTTATCTCTGCCCCACACCCTTATTTTTTACTGTTCAAATCATAATGTTATATACAAGGCTAAGGATAATTACATAAACTCCAATAAAATCCACCAAAACATCTTGATTAGAAATATGGTTCCATTGCAGACACCATGATTACAGTTTCATGTCTGAAATAGCAATCTAAACAGCTAAACCCACTAGAATTTGGCCAATATGAATGCATAGGGGTTTCTTTGAGACTCACAGAGGTTTATAGAAACAAAATGTATATTTAAAAATACATAATGTAATACAATTTACTGTAAATGGTAAGTTTGTATCAGATAGAAAAAGCCTTATTTGTAATTTATCATATCAATGTTTTTGTCATCTTTAGCAGCTAAGCATCTTTCCAGGAACTCTCCAGTAAAAAGCAACTGGGGCTACAAAGTACTTGTGAGAAAGAATGGAGAAGTGCTAATAATAACGATGAAAAGGAGAAATGGTGAGGAAAAGGTGAGAATATGGGAACTTCATTGACAACACAAGCAGGGTCTAAGCTTTCAGATGGTAGTAGAAAGGGAGAGATTCCATAAACAGAGTACTTCTGAAGAGGTAAGTTTTATCCTTCTGCTTAAAGAATAAAATGCCAAGTCTGCCTGTAAAGTAACATTGTAGCCCAGACCTCAGAACAGTTAAGATTCTAAAGATATTCTAAAGAATGCAAAGGTGTTTGTTTTTTTTTTTCTCCTCAATCATTTATCCCACATTACTTTGTGTGTGTATATATTATTATGAAAAATGAGAGAGTTTTATAAAAAAAAATAATGTGGACACCCGAAGTGTCCAGTGAACATTCAAGGTTGGTAGCTTATCTTCAGCATGAAATAATGTATAATGTTCTTCAGGGAAAACGAAAATCTGCTTGCTTTTCATCTCAAGCAATATAAATGTATTTTTGACTTGGGACATTTCTAAGTTCTAAAATATTACTGATCGATGTTACACACATCTAAAGCCCACTTTAAAATATGTAACTAGAATAACTAGAAAGAAACATCTTGATAAGCTAAATTTCTGTTTCTTTAAAACTAAGTTCATAGAAAGTTCTCATAAACTTACGCCTGTCAGTTGAGAAGCATACTAAGGAGCAAGATGATTAACAGGCAGTGGTTTTGCTTTTATGCAAGTACAACTTTGGGGGTTATAAAGAGAGAGGAAGTGCTTCAGGAGTGCTATTTTAGTCTGCATGATTACCACTTGTGCCAAAGGTAGCAAGCACTGAGTGGAATCAATGGAGTCCTTGGCAGGTAAATACTGTTTCCACAAATCATGCAGTTTTCTTTTCGAAAGGATAAAATCACAGTGAAAGATTGCCAGCATCTTTAAACATTTCTCCATGGAAAGCTGGAAGATTACAAGAGCAGAACTGCATAAAGCTAGTATTTTGGCAATAACATGAAGAAATTAAAAAGGCTAGTAAAGGGACAGGTGCAGAACTTATCAAATGAGAAAAATAAGTGTGACTATGTCTAACAGTGTTGCTAAAATAAGACAGAGCAATCATACAATTTTCCTTGTACAGAGGAAGAGATTTATTTCCATGAGTTAAGCTACCATGCCATTTAATAACATGTGGGGATAAATGCTTGACAAATTTAGAAACATTTCTTACTTATTTTCCATCTATTACACTCAGTTCTTGAAGTGGTCCATATATTTTACCTCTTTTTGTTTTGTTAAGAAACTATTAGTTTTCTTTTTATTTTCCTTTTTTTCTTTCAATCGAAAAGAAAAGGAAAACAAAGCAGAGTTTCACTTGTTAATACTGTCCATGATTTTCTGCCATATACTGCATAAAATAGCATGTCTTTAGTCAACTCCTTTGAGGGATACGACTTTCTTCAAAAATAGAATGAACTCTGATCCTTTGGAATCAGGGTGCTGGGACACCTCTGTGGATAGGAAACTGTCCTGGGAATAAGAGGAGCTGTACTTTATGTGGCAAGTCATTTCACCTCTCCATGCTTAAATGGAAAGAGAGAACAGAAAACACTCTTTCAAGAAGAAAAAACAGAAAATGTGTTTTAGAATATTGTACATAATCTTTTAAAATAATGGGGTTATAAATAATGCTTCTCGTATAAAGCCTGTGAAGTAGATCATGATGCTAGTAATGTGCAATAAAATCAAAGATTATCATGTTTAACTGATTGATATATTTGAACATGAGAAGGAATATCTGTGTACATGTGACTTGTTATAAATTCTGAAAAACTTTCCTCAGCCAACTCCTTTTTAAGTCAAACATAATTTAACCCATTAGGAAAACATTAAACTTTTATTTTAAAGATGCTTGTGATGAATACCCCATCACAATCCTTGATAACTTGATCTAATATTTAACTGCCTTCACTGTTAAAAATGAACACCACTGCATGACAGGGTGAAACTTCGTTATGTTTTAAGATTTTCACTATTAGTAGGCTAAATGTTTTTGAGGAATGGTTTCCTTTTTTTTTTTCCTGTATATATGATTCATATTCCTTTTTCCAAATATAGTTCCCTAATGAAGTGCCCTTCTTTCCCCAATTTGTCAGCTTAGTCAGGTTGTTCTGTGTCACTGATGTTTTCCCTCCATTATTTACACTTAATCTCTATTTCTTCTGCAACTCTTTGTTTCATGAAAGTTAAATACAACCAAGAATATATTTCTTTCATACTTCATGTTTCTATTATAATCTAGCATTTTAAATTTAATTTGCTATCTAACATTTGAGATCTTTCACATATCCAAAAAATATGCTGTGTATTTTGTGCTCTACTAGCACATTATGAGCTGGTGCCTTACTAAACTATGATAAAAGGCTTTCAGAAGCCAGTTATTTCAATGGTATTAATTTTCTAACAAAACTTGTAATCTCATGACAATTATAAAGGTTAGTTTTAAGACACATATTTTCCACAATTAAATTTAATTGTTTTTAATATTTTCCTTCTCTACCTTATCATGATTTGAGTCTAAACAAAAAATGACGGGCCTTCAGTTACTTCCTGGTAAGTTTTCTGGTTTCTACTTTTAAATATTTTAGCACATTATCTTCCTTCTCCCTTCAAAACTGTTCTCTGAAACCTGTTGTATAGCAACATTAAGAGTCTGCAAAGCTTTTTCAGCTAGCTCCTTTCAAGGAATGCTGTGCAGCAAGGGGCTCTGTCTGTAACACCTGACACCATTCTGAGAAAATAATGTCAAGAAAGAAGAAAAGTACTTTTTGTTGTTTTGTAAGTGAAGGAAATTGGAAAACTTGTAAAAAAACTTTGCTTTAGAAAATGAACCACACCAAGAGGAGGAATGTATTTTAACAGTCATCTAGCAGAGTCTGGTTAATCTTCTTGTGAATCACTTTTTTTGAAAAACAGGTTCAAAATGCTTGGATGAGGAGTCTTGGCAGGAGACCCAGATCTGCCAGGAAGCCACTTCTGTCAGAAGTGGTACAAAGAAACACTGACTCCTTTCCTCAAAGTCCTCTCAAGTGTGGAAAATGTAGTGGCTTAAGGGAGAAAAAGAAAGGCCAGTACTTTTGAAGAAAATCCAGTAGCCACCCTCTCAAAACATACTTGCGCAAAAATAAGCACTCCCCAGGAGTGGGAAGCTGTCAGGGAAGGCAGCAGAAGCAGTGAGATGCTAGGGTCCACCCTGGCATGGGCCAGGGGGTGGCTGCTCTCCCTCAGGCACCATTGCTGTGGGGCCACCTGGCTCTTTTGCAGTGCTTTGGGTTGTAGGCCAGCAGATAGCTCTGATACTCCAGGGTCACATATTTGATAAATGACTGCTAAATAATTTCACAATACCATTTAAGGTACGATGCACACTATTAGATTTTATGCTTGACTGAATGATGCTCATATAATTTTTAAAGTATTATATGCTAGGGATGAATCAGATTTAGCATTGAAAAAGCTTATTTAGGATGAATTTCAATGCTATTTCACCCTGTTCAAACAAAAATGAGGGTTCTGTTTCTCTTTTAAAAATATATCTGCACTTTCTAAACTTCAATGCAATTACACTCCTGCAGCTGCAAGCTGAATTTATAACTCTCTTCTTGTTGTACTGTATCATTTACTTGCGGTTTCCCTCCTTTTTTTTTCAGCAGATATACAATGACTGCGGTGCTTACCAGGTTTTGTTACCTAAGCTTTGAGTCATCTTACTGCTACATGTCTGTTGGTTTAATGTGCTCTGAAGTAAAATGTATTGTAAAAATTGTAAAAAAAGGGATATATTCTCATACATTGTCCATTTCTAAAAAATATGCTTAACTTGGAATTCAAAAAGAAATACTTTGCAATAATATTATCAATGAAATATTTATTCATAATATAGCTTAAAAGTAATAAACAAATTAGAGGTGGCATTTTCTGAAGATTTTTCTTTAAATTTTCCAAAGTAATGAATAAAAACATTCCAAGTATGGCAGATTAGTTAAATCAACAGAAAAGATAAGGTTAGTTAGAAAAAAAATAACAACACCCTGAATTAACAGGTAGAGTATTCCCAAATCAATGTAAGATGTATTAGCAACAATTATCTTATAGATGAAAAGCCTGAGACTGATTTCTTAAAGCATTAATAGTTAATAACTTTGTATTTGCACTGTGTTAGACCACTACTTAAAAATGAAATTGGCTTATAAGAGTTTAGAAGAAACACTGCCCTGACAGACACTTAAGGGTACATTTTCAGGTCTGTGCTTAGGAATTAACACTAATGGGATTTATGCAATAAAGTCCATTCTAAATATTTCTCTGTTTTGTTAGTAATTCAGTGTGGTACCATGAGTGTAAACAAAAGGAGAATTTTCATCTAATAGTTTTATATTAGGAACTAAATAGTTTGATTCTCCCCAACAGAAAATAACTCTTGGACCAATTTTTTTCCTATATTCTGAGTAGTGAAATACAAATATTTTGGCTATATCCAATCTTTGCTACTATTTTTAACAGAGAAAATATCATTAACCTGAGCAAATGCAGGATATAAAAATGAATGTTGCATTTATTTGGTAAATGCCTATGCATATGTTCGGTATAACACAAATTTTATTTATGTTTTGATACTGTATTGATTTATTATTATTATTTAGAGGAGAAATCTTATTTATCACCAAAGAATAAAAGTTTTAAAAATAACCTCCAGTAAACAAATCCCAAACATACAGGAGAATCTACTGATATGACTCTTCTAAAACAGAATTCATAAATCCCTGGATTTGGTTCCGTACATTCTTGTCTCTATCTCTTTTCCCTGTTTTGACTTCAAGGAAAAAGCAGACACTAGTAAAAAATAAACATAAACAAAAACAAAAGTTAAACCACATCACAAAAATGCATGTCCTAAGTCATCAAGTATGGATATTTACCTTCTATAATCAAGTGCTTCTTACAATTCCTGTCTGAAAACTATTATGCTCTATCATAAAACTTAACATCCACAAAACTTGTTCTAGAAGAGCAGCTTTCAATGGTTAGAAAAGTTATATCTTCCATCTTAAATTTATCTTCTGACAGTGTATACCCATTTGGTTTTATGTGAACAAAGCTCTTAAGCTCTTATCATGCCCTAATATTTACCATCCCTGAAATAATTCTAGGCAGCAATTACATCCCCTCTCAGATCTTCATTATTCTTCTAGGTTAAAGGGTCCAAATTCTTTTGGCTTCTTTCCCACTCTTACCCTCACAATATGTTGCACCCCTTTCACTTTACATCAGACTTTCACAAACTTTTACAACCTCATTTATTTCCATATTTATCTACTTGTTGAAACTGTAAATGTCCTTTACTGTATAAGGCTTCATATATATCAGAGTTAGTACATCTAGACATTCTACCACCTGCTGTGGGAGCTGAGCTGTGATATCTGTCTGCCCACACAGTCTTGGCAGTGCTGCACACGCTTGAAAAGGTTAAGCAAAGTGTCTTCACCGCTCTGGGCTAGGAGTGCATAGAGGGCACCAATGATAGCTCAGGTGATGCAAAGTACAAAGAGTAAACCTGAAATTTAAAAAATTTTACTATATTTTATCTCTACTGCTAACTTCTACTGAATTATTAAGCCCCACAGACAATAAAGTCTGTTGAAATGGCTCACAACCATTAGCTATCTGCTGTGCAGCTGAAGGCACTGAGTTCAGCAAGTCAGCACAGTCTTTGGGCACACAATGACAATTGTTTTTGAATAGCTTGCTGCTTCTACAATTACTGGTAGATAATAGCACACTGTGATAAAGCCGGCACTTCTAGTCCAGTTCTACAGTGGTAAATGAGAGTAAGTGAACCTCTAGGAGTTAATGAGGTTCTTTTTTTCTCCATGTAGGAGCAGAGGTATACACTTCCCTAAATCTACAAACATATGGGTGGCTAACCATTGCTCTATAAAAGAATTATTTTCGCATATTCTTTGTAAAAAATAGATAAAATGGTGTTTCCAAATGTCATGCTTTGAACAGTAACAATTTCATTAACAAAACAAATTCACTGCTTCACATTCCTGAAGCCTTAGTAGTAAAGGCAGGAAAGATCTCTAATGCCTTGATCATACATTTCTGGAGATCACTTTGATCATTTAGTGTTTTATATATCCTTTGAATTTCATATAATCAAGCCCATGCATTGTCCCTGGTCACAATCTTAGCTATGGCATAAATTTTCAATCCTAAAATTTTTATATTTTGTTGTATAGTCACATATTCACTCTCTCTCTATTTTTATCATGCTCTGAGTTGTGCAAATGTGCAGCACCTCTTGGTCTGGAACACAGAGTATCATTACAGCAAACTACATGGACATAAATAATTATCCATGTAGCAGTTTCTCACTTTCATTAGAAGATTGAGGAGAGGATACCAAATGTGTTACACATTACACAATTTTGCTATCCTTTTAACATTTCCAAAATCAAATGTAATGTGACGTAAATGAGGCACAATTAGTTGTATAATTCAACTTAAATCTTTATTTGTGTAAGGAAAAAAAATAAAACTGTATATCAAAAAGCTTTGGAAAGATATTTTCACACTCTTTGTTACCTGATACATCAGAAAAACACTGACTAGTAATTTGTGTAGTAAAATTGTTCACTCAGTAATAGAACTCCGTTTTCATCTATCACTATCAACATACTTCAGCAAAGAGTTTTCAGTTTTAGTGTTAGGGATGAACACTAAAACATAAACTTAACCTTGGAATCCTGGTTGTTTGGACTGCTGCTGTTGAAACATTGTAATTTCCCACTTGAGACATTTTTCTTCAAGTCTGGCTATGCTTTATCTCTCTTTGATGAGGCATACGTATTCATGATTCCTTTTTTTTGTGTCTGTGTATACACAAATTGTTTATACACACAATACACAGCAATAACAAAGGCCAGTGCATAATGCATGCATAAATTTAACAAATGAAATAGGACTAGCTGGTCTTAAAGAAAGCCTTATATAAACCTTATAATAGCAGTACTATGACATGCTTGCATTCTACCTGGCAGCATCCTTAGAAATGTGTAAGTTCTCTGTGGTAATTATTTCCAAAGGGAAATAAATATTTCAGGGGCCATAAAATGGTAATTTCAAATATGGGAATTACTGAAATACTCCTTGGGACATCTACTCAGCCATCAGCTTCCTATGTGACCTTGAGCTAGCCAAAGACTCAATGCTTCAGTTCCCCATAAGTAGATATATTAATATTTCCTTCATAAGTGTATTTTGAGAGCAGTAATGGAATCCACAGACGTACAAAAAACAGAAAATACACCTGGAAAAAGACACTATTTCCTCTTAATAGGTAGGAATAAGCCAACATCTGTGGCTTATTTAGCTCTCACTCCTGGATCATATCTACTAAGCAGGTACTTAGAGCTTCCTTGTATTTGTATTCAAGTGTTTGTCTGGGATGAAGGAACACAAATCACTATTTCTGTGAAATGTGAAGCTAAAAAGTAGGTATTTACCCTACTGTTACTTCAAATTCTATTTGTAGCAATTTGTGTTCAGCCACAAGGCAGACATGAATTGCACCAAATCTGACATTTTTTGGCAGAATTATTTCTGAAGGCTGAGGAGAGACAGAATTAGGAAAAAAACACCACTTCAAAGTTACGTGCTGTAAAATCATTATGGCAATGAAGCTAGAGTAGTTCTTTTACTTAACTTGCCTGTACAACTAAGCTTATGTAGCATAATACAACAATAACAAGTCCATTTGTTATAAATCCTAGATATGGATAGACTCATAATCATATAAACAAACTCAAGAACCTAAGAAGAGCAATTTGCTTTCAGCTTCTTTTTTTTTTTAGACTACTGAGTGATACAAAGATCCAACAAATTAAATTGCAGAATGGCCATAAAGATCCACCAGTTCATCTGACCCTTCCCTTTTGAACAAGAGACAGACACTTTAAGGCTCTAATTTTAATCTTATTCAATTTTAGTAAATAGAATTATATCCACTGATCGATTACAGATAAAGCTATATCAAGATATTTATTGCATACATATAGTATATTCTTACCTGTTTCACACCCTATATATGGGACTGCTTTCATAAAGGGAGATTGAGTATCTTTACATTAATTAATGCAGAATGAATCACTTGAATTTTCCCTCCACATGAAGGAATCTGCTTTCATATACAAACATTTTCATTCCATAGAATTTTCCTTCTTCCTACCCTTCTACAACAAATGGAGTCACAAGAAGCGTGTTCAAACATGTGATTCCACATACATCGTGGTAAAGAAGTAATGGAATACGTTAGGAATTCATGGAGGATAACAAGGATCCTAACCTAATCCTAAGGGTTACAAGAAGGATCACAAGGATCCAAACTTTATAGGACAAAAAGGTAATCCCATGTCCTGGATGTAGGCTTGAGTCCACCTACCTGAATATCTACAGATCACTGTGAAGCACATGCAAGTGTTCACGTTTATCACAGGAACCCCCTAACCTACTCAGCCTGTCCCAGGAATAAGGAATACAAGCCAACAGATGTTAAGACTGATAGCAGCATATTGTATTGTAGAATAGTAGCATCATAGTGCTGCCAGGCCTCTACTGATCATGTGGGAAATACAAATACAGAACTACATTAAATATACATACATAATATACATACAACCTGCACCTAATGCCTCATAAATTGAAACAGAAGAACTATGAGCACAAAAGAACTGTGAAGGAAAACAAATAAAACTTCTACATGGATTGAATGGCTAGCAGAAATGCTATTGTAGCCAAGTGTGTACAAATAGAGAGCTGCAAAGGATCTTGAAATGTAATGTACTCTCCTGTTAAAGAAAATAAAGGACAGTTTTCACCTTTGTATAAAATTAATTACTTTACTCGGACAAGTATTTCTTAGTGAAACTAGGTAACATTAACTAGACAGCTCAGGAGGTACTGCTCTTAAAACACACCTTAGCACATATTTACGTCAATTAACATTTTATCTATGTATTCTAGAATAACTCACACAGAACAATAACAGATGCAAAAACAGAATGACAGCTGTCTGTCTGAAAATTTCATCAGGAAAGTAGGCATTGCTTAAAAAAGTGTGCTGGTTTTGGTAGGACAGAGTTAATCTTCTTCACAGTAGATGATATGGGTCTATGTTTTGGATTTATGGTGGAAACACTGGTGATAATACAAGGATGTTTTAGTTATGGTTGATCAATGCTTACAGAGTCAAGTCTCTTTCTGCATTTCACCCCACCCTACCAGTGAGTAGGCTGGGAGTGCATGAGAAGTTGTGAGGGGAGACAGCCAAGGCAGCTGACCCCAAATGACCAAAGGATATNTTAAATTGTGCTTATCTCAACCCATGAGTCTGCTCCCTTTTACCCTTCCAAGTCTTGTCCCCCACCCCACAGCAGGCAGAGAGTAAGGGNATAATACAAGGATGTTTTAGTTATGGTTGATCAATGCTTACAGAGTCAAGTCTCTTTCTGCATTTCACCCCACCCTACCAGTGAGTAGGCTGGGAGTGCATGAGAAGTTGTGAGGGGAGACAGCCAAGGCAGCTGACCCCAAATGACCAAAGGATATTTCATGCCATATGATATTATGCTCAGCAAATAAAGCTGCGGAGGGAGGTTGGCCAGGGAGGCTGCTACTCAGGGACTGACTGGCCATCAGTCATTTGGTGGTGAGCAACTGTTTTCATTTATATCACTTGTCTTTCTTGGGATTCATTTCTCTCTTTTCATTAATTTCCTTTTCATTAAAATTTATTATTATTACTATTATTATTTTATTTCAATTATTAAATTGTGCTTATCTCAACCCATGAGTCTGCTCCCTTTTACCCTTCCAAGTCTTGTCCCCCACCCCACAGCAGGCAGAGAGTAAGGGAGCGGCTGTGTGGTGCTTAGTTGCTGGCTGGGTGTAAAGCATGACAAATAGCTTTTCATTTCCGGATACAATAAAACAGAACATGTATTCATGTGATATCAAGCTCATCCAAGGACTTCAGAGCCATGCCAGCTCAACACACCTGGCAACACTCCTTGAGTATTTCTCTTATTCCACATATTAAATTTACAGAATTTGGCTTCGCACAGAATCTCTGAATGCCAAGGCTGAAAACGTTTAACTTCTTAAAAATAGCAACCGCTGCCTCCCAGAGCAGTTTCTATTTTTTCATGAAACCACCTTAAGAACTGAGTCCAGGCAGAAACTACTGCTGCTCCCATGAGCAATTCTATATTTGCTTGCTTTAATGTCATAGTGTATAATTCACAAACACAAAGAAAAATTAGACATTTGATGGGCTTCAATTTAAGCTTACATGATTTCTCATGAATGGTGTGAGGATTTGTGCTATAGCTAGATTCTATACATGATTTCAACACCATGAACCATAGCTGTTTTAAGAACATTTATAATTAAAAGATTTCATGGAATGCTAATTTTCCTCTTCTCAGAATAACTACCACAAAGCATTAATTTGTTGTTTTGATATGACCAGTCCAGATATTTGATAGATATTAGAAGTGCAGCCAAGGTATCAAGTACTTAGCAGTATAGGCATCAGGTGCCAGGAGAATAGAGTGCCAAACATATTGGCAAGCTCAGTTTTGAAATATTGGCCTGATTTGGGAGAAGCAATAGCAGTAATCCAAAATGCATTGGTAATACACTCTTTCAAATACTTCATCCAGTACTGAGATTCCAAGCATGAAGCATTGGATGTTCTGCAAATGAGGGAATTCTGTTAATTTTGTGAATTTTCTGAAAAATTACTGAAAGGTCCTGGACACAGGACAGGCACACAAGCAAATCACAAGGAAACAAACATTAACAGCAGGTTTAACTAAACTCAGAGCTACATGCAATGGCATTTTGACACGCTTGGCAACAGGCGGAGCCTTGGTTCCATCAAACAAGCAAACAGAAAAATTACTGAAGTAATTTAAAGTTATGCCACTCTGAAGCCAAACTAAACAGTGTACCAATAACTGAAATGACAGATACACCTGAAGCTAGAATACTGTAGCTCTCCTTGGAAAAAAAATAATTCAGAAGTGAATGCAGGTTAATGCTCAAGGTATGTTGGCTGCCTTTCTCCTGAATTTAAAGCTTTAGGGGCCACACCTGAAAGTAAATACAAGGTGTATTCTCAAGCATTATCTTTCTTGACAACCCTCGTGAAGGTGACAACATGCATCCCAAGAAAGATGGTCAGTTGACCACTATCAGCATTTCTCAGAATATTTATATCAGAGAGGAATTAAAAAGAAAAAGACCAAATATGAATTGCTGACATTCATGCAAGCATGCAATTTCATGCTAGTAACATGGCCCTTTATTACACTGTGGAGAATGTCTGCAACAAATCTGGAATGGGAAAACCATTGTGGTCAAAAGGACAGTATGTACACTACATTCTCTGACAGACTCTAGAACCCTACATTACTGACAAATATTTCTGAAGCAGCATAGCTCTTCACACCATTTCCATAATTTTTTAAAAGGCTTCTTGTCCCACAGAGTTCACATTCCTATCACAATAAAGTCAATATGGAAAGAAAGAAAATGTGAATGGAAAGTGGAGATCATGCTTAAGTCAAAGAAAAGAAGTGACTTATTGCAAGTGAACAATAAAGATGTATATGTTAATAAATAATGAATTTATTATATCATCAGAAAAGGAATGGGTACCATAGGAGAAAAGACCAGAATGAAGGCTAAGTCAATAGGCATCATATTTCATAGAATCATAGAATCATAGAATAGGCTGGGTTGGAAGGGACCTCAGAGATCATCGAGTCCAACCCTTGATCAATTACCGCCACAGTCACTAGACCATGGCACTGAGTGCCACATCAAGTCTCTTTTTAAATGTCTCCAGAGACGAAGAGTCCACCACCTCCCCAGGCAGCTCGTTCCAATGTCTGATCACCCTTTCTGTGAAAAATTTCTTTCTAATATCCAGTCTGAACTTCCCCCGGCACAATTTAAGACCATGCCCTCTTGTCTTACTGAGAGTTGCCTGGGAAAAGAGACCAACCCCCGCCTGGCTCCATCCTCCTTTCAGGTAGTTGTAGAGGGCAATGAGGTCTCCCCTGAGCCTCCTCTTCTCCAGGCTGAACAGCCCCAGCTCCCTCAGCCTCTCCTCATAGGATCTGTGCTCGAGTCCCTTCACCAGCTTGGTTGCCCTCCTCTGGACCTGTTCGAGGACCTCAATATCCTTCTTGAACTGAGGAGCCCAGAACTGAACACAGTACTCGAGGTGTGGCCTTACCAGGGCTGAGTATAGGGGCAGAATCACCTCCTTGGACCTGCTGGTGACGCTGTTTCTGATACAGGCCAGGATACCATTGGCCTTCTTGGCCACCTGGGCACACTGCTGGCTCATGTTCAGCTTCCTGTCTATCCAGACTCCCAGGTCCCTTTCTGCCTGGCTGCTCTCCAACCACTCTGTCCCCAGTCTGTATTTGGTGCTGTATTTGACAGTAAGGTGTGAAAATATAAAAAGAAAGGCAGTGGTATACAGGGACAAGAGAGGAGGTAAGAAAAAAATCTGAAGGACTGTGCAGGAGGACACAAAAGTTCACATGAAGCAGAGTTCAATGATGCAGTTTTAAGAAGCTGGGACTGATGAACTCTAACAGAGGTCAGATAGCAGTATCTCAGGACAATAGCATGCTGACACCAGACTGATATCGTTTGACTGCACCCATATATATGTAGTAAAATCTAAATGGCACTACTTTGTGCTATGTAGACTTCTATCTACACCACTGACAGTAAGAACATTTCAGTGGCATTCTAGTGTACTGACTGGCTCAGATATCTTGCCCTGCAGACTCAGAAGCACTGTACATTGTAAGAGTTGTCAAAAGGGTTGATTTTACAGGCAATGAAAGAATACCTTGGCTTTTATTAACCACGTTCAACTTTGTTGAAGGAAAGACTTATTTCCTTTACTACTGCATTTTTCATTATGACATGGTGTCTAGGACAGGCACGCTCCTGAAGATAAAAAAATCAGTGAATAAATACATCGTGACACAGCTTCAGGTTTTGTCACTACACCTAGGTCCACTGAAGTCTCAGATTATAAAATATGGCCTGTATGTGACAGCCAATTCAAACCCCCTGAATGTAAATGTGGGGCACTGTTGCCAGTATTCTTCCATGACCCATTTTTTTTCAGGAAAACAGATAATTTCCACCCAGGTGCACAGAACATAGGATTCAGAGAAGTGGCAGCAGCCTTTCAGTAGAGAAGGCAGAAGTTCCCCAGATTAAAAGGCTCATATAGAAATGCAGACACACAAAGATGGTCTTCATGAAGAAACAACTTTCAGAACCATAAGTATGTGCTAAAAGATGAGATGCGCTCTTTTTTTACTCATTCATTGAGAGAACTGTTTTATATTACAGTCTTTCTGATAAAGTGAGCTCCCTACTTTTAAGAAAATTGGAATCCGCAGGACCATATCCAGGTCAAGCCCCACTAAGTTCACTTCAGTGTACTTTGCCTAGTACTTTTGAAAGCAAATCTTTATTTTAATGAAAACATACATTTTCTGAAAATTAAATGAATTACCAGTTTGTGCAATGCACATCTCCTTTCTGCAATTTTAGAGATAGGCTATTCTTTCCATTTTGACAATAAATAATACATATTTGATCATCACAATCACCCTAAATTTCTTTTCAGTCTTCTCATTCAAACTAAAAAAAATCCCAGTTTTTGCAGTATCTCATACACAATATTTATGGATCACAAACTCTTTCACAGGTGTTGAAAATGCACAGGAAAAAACTTGTGCTCCTTCCCTAGATAAGCAGGTGCTACCTGGCAGTTGAGACATAACCTCATCTTTTTTCATCAGAGAATCCTTCAGAAGAGATTTATGTTGTAATAGTGGGACATTCTCTATTTTGTTTTTAGCTGATACTAAATATGCAGCTAGATGATGGAGCTCCGAGCACATAAGGACATGTGGACAGGGAGAAATGTCCATCTGCTACTGAAACAGCCAACTAACACACTTTGAGAACCTGTCTTTATTTTTCTTTGATGTGCTACTACCATAAATTCATCAGAATATTCACAAAATAATTTTAATGAAGATAGTAACAATTTTACTTAAAATGGAAAAAATACCAAAAAGACAGAAAGGAATCTACTTCAGAAAAGCAAAAAAAATCTTAACATGACTATAATAAATTGTCATGGTCAGCCCTCAACAAAGTTTCAAATGCTTATTTTGGCTGTATATGCAACCTGTGTAATTTCTCTGTGATATCTCAGAAACAACTATACTATTAGAATGGATATTTTGGCTACAGTTTAAATCCATTCCAAGACAAAACATGGTACTGAATTTGTCAGTCAACTTTTTAAGCAGAACAAACACAAACACAGTATTACTTAATCTGTATCTGATGCCTGAGAGTCTCCGAAGACCATGCCTAGTGCCTTGGCTACTTGAGAGACTGCCTCCTTATACCTGCTGGAGCTGGTATTTTTGATGGTGCTTCCAGTCAGTAGAGATTAATGACATCAAAACTTTGGCAAAAAAGAGAAATAAAATTATGTTCCAAATCAATTTACAGCAGTGGTAAAAATTATATCAGACTTGATTCAAGAAGGGCTGACAATGTCTATTCCAAGGAGGTTGATTTTGCTTTTCAGAAAGAATGAACAAAATGCTCTAGAAGCTTATGGAGGCAGAAACCTCTATACCGGACTGCCTGCAAAAACTATTGCAAGATCCAAAAGGATTTTTCTCTGCCTCAAAATATGAAACTCTTAGAAATATTTGAACTACCTGCAAAACAAAGATATACCTTTCTGTACAAAGCAAAACCATAATGGAGAAGCAGCTAAAGCATATTATAACTACATTCTTCAAAGAAGCCCACTGGAAGCTTGAATTTTAATTTGAAGTTATATTACACAATTTCATTCCTAAAAGCATGCTTTGAAAACAAGTATAGTCTCTCACAATATTTCTTATTCTTACAGAAATTTCTTGAGGAAGTAGTGACTATGAGAGTTACAACCACAATGTGTGACATCTACCAGTAACCTAGATACCTTGCATCTTGGGACATGGCATGGGAATCCCCAGTGTCAGCAAAAAATGAAGACAACTAGCACAAGAAAAAGATAGAAAAGAAAGTAGCAGAATTTGGCATATAAATTTGAAAGAAAATTATTTTCAGTTCAGCTTTGAGATTTTTACATGCAGAGCATTAGTTCACAGCCTGTATTGAATCTATGCTAGGAGGCACTCAGTGTTCCAAGTCAGTGAAACCTGCTGAGTGTATCAGGGCACTAAACTAGGGAGGGGCTTTAATTGGATTCACATCAGTTTTAGAGTTTGTTCAATAATCAATTGGAGGATAGGGTCATTTGCTTTATAATAGGACATCCCAAATTTCCAGGTTCCCCCTCTCTTTCCCTTTCTGTCTAAAACACATACATAGACACATACTTCCTGTATAGGCTTATTGAAAAAAATATTAATTATAAATAAATATTGATATTTTGGAACATGTCATAGAATCATCTAAGTTGGAAAAGACCTTTGGGATCATCAGGTCCAAACAGTAACTCTACTTTGCCAAGTCCACCACATCCGTATGGCTTCTAAACGCATCCAGGGATGGTGACTCAACCACCGCCCTGGGCAGCCTCTTCCAGTGCCTGACAACCCTTCCAGGGAAATGTCCAATTTAAACCTCCCCTTGTGCAGCCTGAGGCCATTCCATCTTGTTCTATCACTAGTTACTCGGGAGAAGAGACCAGCACCTACCTCTCTACAACGTCCTTTCAGGTAGCCATAAAGAGTCATAAGGTCTCCCCTCAGCCTCCTTTTCTTTAGACTAATTAGCCCCAGTTCTCTCAGAGGACTTATTCTCCAGGCCCTTCACCAGCTTAGTTGACCTTCTCTGGACCCACTCCACCACCTCGATGTCTGTCTTGTACCGAACTACCCAAAACTGAACATGGTACTCCAGGTGTAGCCTCACCAATGCCAAGGACAGAGGGACAGTCACCTCCCTAGTCCTCTGCACAAGCAGATTGACACTCCTACTCAACTTGGTTTTGTCTGCAAAAGTTACTGAAGGTGCATCTCCTCATCAAGGACATTGATAAAGATGTTAAACAGAAGTGGTCTCAATATTGTGCCCAGAAGAGCACCAATTGTGACTGGCTGCCAGATGGATTTAACTCTGTTCACCACCACTCTTTGGGCCCACATATCCAGCCAGTGTTTTACCCAGGAGAGCATATGCCCGTCCAGGCTTAGGGCAGCCAGTTTTTGATGAGAATGCTGTGGGAAACAGTGTCAAAGGCTTTACAGAAGCCAGGCAGATAACATCCCCATCCCTTCCCTCATCCACTAGGGTCATATTTTCATAGAAGATCAGGTTCATCAAGCAGGACCTGCCATTCATAGACCCATCCTGATTGGGCCTGATCTCCTGCTTGTCCTGTATATGGTATATAATGGCAGATGATCTGCTCCATGACCTTCCCTGGCACTAAGGTTAGACTGACAGGTCTGTAGTTCCCCAGGTCCTGGATGTCTGGACAAATAGAGACAAAACTACAGGCCAAGAAAAGCCTATGTTTTGATGCTTAATTCCATACTGATATGTTAGTAACACTATATTATTAAAATATAGAGTGAGGGACCATGAAAGTAAAATTCTGTAGTTCTGTGATAATCAGTAACGTTTCATGCACAATTTGCAATATTTTTTTACTTTATATAAACTCAGTAGAAATAAAGAGAATAAAGGAGAGCATGCTAGCACATGTACTTGTAACAGAGGTGCTTTGCAAACAATAAAGTGATGCAAACCTAGAGAGAAATAATCCCATATATTCAATGTCATAGTGTTACTAAATGGGACTCTCAAACACAGTCATAAATACTCCCCATTTCTTTCCAGCCTGAAAAAATAGGCTGGTATTCTGTTCTAAATTGAGCATTACAATGTCCGTTCTTTGTGCAGCCCTTCATGGAACAGTGTGCTGTGCAAAATCTGTCTAAAAATGTCGTCTCTCTCTCTTTTTGTCTTTCTGCTACCATGGATATGACATCATTTTTGCCAACCGTTGCTAAGTCATGAACAGAGGGAACATTTCCTTTTCTCACACAGAGGGCAGTGTATGAGCCAGAGCTTCCAAGAGACACAATGTTCTCTTTATGCAGCCAGGGAAAACAGTAAGAGAGAACTGCCAATGGTCTGGGAAATGGCGGGCAGCCATTGAGCACACAAAGCTGACAGTGCTGCCTGGCCAGCCTCAGTTCCCAATAAATTGGTGGCCTATTTTCTCATGTCAAAGAAAGGAAAGGGAGAGAGAAGGAAGCAAAGAAAAGAAGCCCTACATTTTCCCCATCTAACCTTTACTGAGGCAATGTGCTGGTCCCTTGCCCTTCTCAACAAGGGCTGCATCCTCTGTTGGAGAACAGGAGAGGGAGTGCTTATGATGGATCTAGGAGCTGCCACTCCTAATGTCACTGCATGCTGCACCTGTCAACCATGAGTATTACAGCTGGGGGAAAAGACAAGTTTCCAGAATGGAAAGACCTTTAGCCCAAACCCAGAACTCAACTATGGTCAATTTAAGAACCACTTTAAGACATATGCTTTCTGGATATCTGTATAGACTTAAATGCAGGTCCGAAAGTCCTAACACAGTAATTCCTAGCAGGCAAAACTACTGTTGAGATCAATGTAAATATTATATGAGTAAATATCTTTGATACATGAGCTTTATTTTCCCCACTTGCATAGCTACGGTGATGTAGATTACAGTGTTCAACACATTAAATCTTTTGGTAATTTAAAAAGAGTTCTGCTTAATTACTTCTCAGAAAAGACATCAACGAAGCACATTTTCAGCCACACTTATACAAACCTGACAATTGAAGCAGTGGCTAACTCTGCAAGGCCTGAAAACTTTCATAGTTAACATTATGTGACTTGCATTGAGGAAAGGTAAATGTTCACCTTCTCTTTAACAGAAGAGATGAGTTTTTCTCCCTTATTGCAGCTATTCATCACTTATTAATTTAACTTGCAAAAGACAGACTACAGTTACTTTTGCTTTCCTCCATTCTAAAAGAAAAATAGAATTTCCTGCATCTCTGATAATGGCACCAACTAGAAAAATCAATTGCCTTTTGTTTTTTTGAAGAATCTGAATGCAAGGTAAAGGAGATGACATTTCTCAAAGGAGGTGGGGAGGAAGGGAAGATAAAAAGCATAATGCTGCTTCCATAAGACAGAATATGCATTTAGATTCCATCTAAAGTACTACTTATCCTTTTTACCTCAGCCAAGGTTTCCATAAACTGTCATCTTCCACTGCAATCAAAATTTACTCAAGCTAATTATCTCAGGAATAGGTAAAGATTTGAAGTATGTGCTCCTATTTTCTCATAATTCTTAATATGTTCTAGAAAACAGGAAAAGAACACAAATGCACGTTGACTCAAAACTTGTGTCGACTGGCCGTTCCTATAAAAACCACCAGTAGGGGACACTAAATAAGATTTTCATGCTTATTTACAAATATGTGAAGTTCCTCTTCACATGGTTAATAATAGAAAGCATCTACATTAAGAAGCAAAACCTCTCCAAAGAGAAGCCTCCCTTCAATACATATTTTTGGCCTTCCTATGGAAATAATTTAACATAAACAAATTTAATCAACACAGGCACCTATATGACACAGGCACATGTTTCAGTGACACATGAAACAACTGATGTGCTGAAATACTGTATTAGGTAAAAGATACTCCATCTGTTTGCATTTCGGAATGGAGATGCATGTGTAAATTGTGAAGAAAGGTTTTAAGTTTGTGAGGTTTGTGAAGAGATGTTTAAACTTTCCAAAACAACAGTTATCGACTTATTAAAAAATGTACTCAAGTAGTTTGACAGGAAAGGATTAGCATATAGTACATAGCCTGTGGCATAAAAGGGACTAAACTTCTAGCTCCTGTTCACAGTTAGATACAGCATCATGAATAAACAGAGATTCTGTCCTCAGTCATCAAGGGAGGGCTTGATCCTGCCCTCAAATATAAAGGCAGGTGTCTTGTAGTATCAGCTACTCTGCTAGCACTGCATCTGATATTACAAGACACCTAGAGATTTGTGTTGGCTTACTAAAAAGAAAACTCAATGCACATACAATAACTGTACTCTGACAATCCCTGTCTGTAAGCAAAAAAAAAAAAAAAAAGACAGTAGATATAAATTCCCAGAGTTAAACTGAATCACAACATCAGAAGCAAGGAATTTATATTAAGCCTTTTAGAACACTTTGGACTCTACTGATGGCATTTATTTTGAGTTCACTCACGCCTGAATGCCCAGGAAGGAAGTGAAGTGAATGTGCAATGTTGAGTTTGCAGGATACGTTTCTTGATAGGGTGCTGGCATCAGCACGATTCATTTTCTTCTCAGACCCCAGAGCTGCACAAATGTATTACTGTGTGCTTTTGTGCAACACCAGGGAAGCTGGAACAATTACACAAACTGTATGGATGAAAAGATGGAATGCATCATCCCACAAAAATGCATTCCTTTTTCCCTCCTCTCCTCTCAAGAGATTGCTTATAAGGGGAGAAAGATGTGATCTCTTTTGTAAATCTCTCACAGTCCTTTATTTTTTTGTTTGCACTGAGTTTCCTTTGATAAAACTTAAAGTTGGAACTCAAATATTAGACAAATGTAAGGAAACTGTTCTTGCTGTGAGGATTCCCAGCACTGCAGATCTACCCTCTGTTACACATGCAAACTCTATCAAACATACCATACAGCTTTGCAGAAGAGTTTCACCTTAATCTAGTTTTTCATTGTTTTGTTGGCACTTGCTTCCTTCTCATTTGTTCAAAACTTAAACTGCATGCACCTCTCCTCCCTGCCAGACTAATGCAAGACCAGATTTACATGAATCAACACAAAACCCTGCAGATTAGCAAGGAAAAGATCCTAAACCAAGTAATTCGTCTTTGAGAGCATCTTCTCATAAAAATTCACAATCCTGGATGTCTATTTGCATTAATTATTTTGGACAGTTTACTAAGGAAAGCATGAATAGCATGTCTGTTTCTTTTTTTACTAGATGAACAACTTTTTGTTGATTAGATACAGAATAACCAGCATCTTCAGGAGAGAAACATGCCACTAGGGAAAAGAACATTACTAATATAATGAAACAGTAGAAGAGATAATGAACCTATTCAATAGATAATTATGTATTTTTGTCCAAGTGTATGATTTTCAATTTTTGATGTGGCTGAAGCTTATGGACTCTCTGAGTAACTGCCATAAAGCATCAAACAAAAGTCCCAGAATGGACATAGACCAGACTGGTTTATAAATGTGTTTAGAAGAATGTAACCAGGAGCTGAGCTGGTTCCTTTCTCTTTCAAATAATGTACAGGGTGGCAAGGTGAAAGATGAAATTGAAATTCACTCTTTCTGAGTAAATTAAATGGGCACCATTAAATAGTCAATCATTTTCTAAAATCACCACATAGCAACATCTGGAGCATCACAAAGCATGAATGACTTTTAAAAAGGAAAAGGAAAACCCAGCTAGCTGAAGAAACCCTACTCCCTGCAAGTACTAGTAACTTCAGTAGTACTACTAAGAAGTAAATCACAGAGTAAAGAATTATTATTGTGAATAAAGGTAGTCAATCGGACCTTTAGACTCCTCAGTGTGGTAAAAGATGTTAGGCAAATATGTAATGATGCTATGTTAGACACTTCTGGGCCATCACTACAATGCACTATTAACCCTTAGTGTTAGCTATTGGATAATTCAAAGCTGAAAAATCATAAAAATAAATGAAACTTGAAGGAGTCTTTGAGACATTTCCTTTTGAACAAATGAGAAATTTCAAGAAGGTTAGTGTGTAGGAAATGTTTCAATACTTATCTAGGATTTTAAAAGCAATCTGAATATAAAAGCAGTGAATTGGACCTGCCTTACCAGACTTTTCCAGGACAGTGTCAAGTTCCCCAAAATTAGACATAAAATCCCACGGTGTAACCTAGTATTATGCAACAAGGTTTGTTATACATATGTCCTAGGACTATTTTTTTCACAGAAGACACATCCTGCTGAAGTATATTTTTTGAAGTCTGAATATGACACATGCATTGAACATTTCATTGGCTGTTTATTGAAAGACATTAGGATACTTAAAGGACTGAGCAAGAAGAGTCTCTTCTCAAATATTAAAGAGAAAACTGTTCTTATGAAAGTTTAAACTCCTCTCATATTTTAATAGTGAAAATCTTGTATTTAAAAATCCCTACTCTATTCAAGTTGTGAAGCCTTGAAATGTTTTAAACATTATATATTACAGTTAAAAACATACACTTTCAGATGCAGCATATTCAATATAAAAAGCAAATGTATAGATTCAAATCACAGAATCGTAGAACTTTCAGGGGTGGAAGGGACCTTAATCATCTAGTTCCAACTCCCCTGCCATGGGCAGGGACATCTCCCCCTAGATCAGGTTGCTCAGAGCCCAATCCAGCCTGGACTTAAAAAACTTCCAGGGATGGGGCTTCCACCACCTCACTGGGCCACTTGTTCCAGTGTCTCACCACCCTCATGGTGAAGAAATTCTTCCTAACGTCCATTCTCAATCAACACATCTCTAGTTTTAATCCATTCCCTCTAGTCCTACCACTACCCAACATCCTAAAAAGTCCCTCAACATCTTTCCTGTAGGACCCCTTAAGATACTGGAAGGCCATGATAAGGTCTCCCTGGAGCCTTTTCTCCAGACTGAACAACCCCAACTCTCTCTGTCTGTCTTCATAGGAGAGGTGCTCCAGACCGCTGACCATCCTCGAGGCCTTAATCTGGACATGTTCCAGCACATCAATATCTTTCTTGTAATAGGGGCTCCAGAATGGACGCAGTACTCCAGGTGGAGTCTCACAAGAGTGGAGCAGAATCACTTCCCTTGACCTGTTGGTCACTCTTGTCTTGATGCAGCCCAGGATACGATTGGCTTTCTGGGATGCAAGTGCACACTGACAGCTCATGCTGAGCTTCCCATCCACCAGTACCCCCAAGTCCTTTTCTTCAGGGCTGCTCTCAAGCCAGTCACTGACCAGTCTATATCAGTGCTTGGGATTGCCTTGACCCAGATGGAGGACCTTGCACTTGGTCTTGTTGAACTTCATGAAGCTGGCATGGGCCCATCTCTGTAGCCTGTCAAGGTTCCTCTGGATGGCTTCTCTTCCCTCAGTAGTGTCAGCCACCCCACACAGTTTGGTGTTGTTGGCAAACTTGCTGAGTGTGCACTCAATGCCACTGCCCATGTCGCTGACAAAGACGTTAAACAAGACCAGTCCCAGTATTGATCCTTGAGGTTCTCCACTTGTCACAGGCCTCCACTTGGACATAGACCCATTGACAGCCACATTCTGGGTGCAGCCATCAAGCCAGTTCTTTATCCATTGAATTATCCTTTCATCTAACCCATATTTCATCAGCTTGAAGACCAGGATGTCCTGCAGAAGAGTGTCAAAGGCTTTGCTGAGGTACAGGTGAATGACATCAGTTGATCTTTCCTTGTCTATTGATGTTGTGAACTTCTCATAGAAGGCCGCCAGATCTGTCAGGCACGACTTGCCCTTGCTGATTGTACTCAATCACCTCTTTATTATTCCTCTGCCTCAGCATTGCCTCCAGGAGAATCTGCTCCATGATTTTACCAGGCACAGAGGTGAGACTGACTGGCCTACAGTTCCTTGGTTCATCCTTCTTTTCTTTTTTGAATATGGGGATTATGTTTCCCTTTTTCCAGTCAGTGGGGAGGTCACTGGACTTCCATGACTGTTGGAATATGATAGAGAGTGGTTTAGCAACCTCATCTGCCAGTTCCCTCAGTACCCATGGGTGTAGCCCGTTGGGTCCCATGGACTTGTGCACTTTCAGGTTCATCAACCTGATCTTCACATACAATGGGCAGTTTTTTCACCCAACCCCTGCCATTATCTTCTGTATATGGGAGTATGACTGGAGCCCTTACCAGTGAAGGATGAGGAAAAGAAGTCATTGAGAACCTTGGTCTTCTCAGTATCACTTGTCACCAGTTCACCCGTTTCCTTTCTGATGGGGCCCACACCATCACTAGATTTCTTCTTACTAATAATATACTTACAGAAATTTTTGCTGTTTCCCTTGATCTCCCTGGCTAGATTTAATTCTAACTGAACTTAGGTTTTCATAACCAGGTCTCTTGCTGCTTGGGCAGCTTCCTTATATGCCCCCATTCTAGCTGTCCTTTCTTCCACTCCTTGTAAAGTTGTTTTGTTTATGTGTGACAGTGTGTCCAGGAGGTCCTTGCTCATCCAGTCAGGTCTNCCAGTTCACCCGTTTCCTTTCTGATGGGGCCCACACCATCACTAGATTTCTTCTTACTAATAATATACTTACAGAAATTTTTGCTGTTTCCCTTGATCTCCCTGGCTAGATTTAATTCTAACTGAACTTAGGTTTTCATAACCAGGTCTATTGCTGCTGGGGCAGGTTCCTTATATGCCCCCATTCTAGCTGTCCTTTCTTCCACTCCTTGTAAAGTTGTTTTGTTTATGTGTGACAGTGTGTCCAGGAGGTCCTTGCTCATCCAGTCAGGTCTTCTGGCATTCTTTCCTGCCTTCCTCTTTGTTGGTATATTTTGCTCCAGGAGACAGAGAAGGTGATGCTTAAATACAGACCAGCTGTCCTGGGCTCCCCTTCCCTCTAGGGCTTTGGCCCATGGTACTTTTTTCTAATTACAAGCTGGGGTGGTAATGATTTTAAAAAATTGCAAAATCTTATTCTGATAAAAAAGTATTATTCAAAGTTCCATTGAAATGTGTCCTATTAAACTATTGGAATACTTTACTACCATTTGATTCTATTGTATGAAGCCACATTGGAGCTGCACTGAGTGACTCTAATTTCTTATTCCAAATAAACTATTTCAGACATCCATTCATGCCCCTTCCAAACAGCAGGCGATGCTGTGTAGTAGGGTAACTTGCCTGAAAGGTAAATGAAAGGAAATGGAAATAAACTGCAGAATAAATAAATTAAATCTTGTAGTATGGCCATTGCATTAGAAAAGACAGAGCATAATGAGACATCTCATCAGTGTAAGAGTAAAAAAAGAAGTCAGATTAATCTCAAATCCACTTGGAAATGATCCATTATAGTCTGCTGCAGAATTTTGGGAAGAAGCTCCTCCACTATAACTTCTTGGACATTTTACATTACAGCGTGATGACAGGAAGACCTGAATGACAGTATGTATGAGTTATGATGGCACAGATTTAGAACTGTGGATGTTACTACACGTTTCCATCTTTCTGGCAAATTCAGACTTATCATAAAATGACAAAATCCACATGTTCCATATTCTGGTCCATATCCTCTGAACTCTAAAACTGCATTTCCTTAAGTATTTATTTTGAAACAAGCATGCAAACATATATAATTTTAGGTCTAGAAAACCAGGGGTGTTTTCCAGTAACAAACTGTGAAGTAATTGAAGTAAAAAATTACTTAGATTGTCATCCAGTGAGAACAAAACACTGACATACAAAAGTACATTACTTAATTAATTTTTCCTTTCATACATCTTCCTATTTACTAGCCTTAAACACAGGTGGAGATGCATTTCATAAATAAACATGACCATGATTTTGAAATTTCCACGATAATCTGATTTCATTATGTATTTTTCCTGAACAGCTACCCAAATTGAACTTCCAATTTTTGAAATGCTGTTGCTTTCATTTTCTAAATATTTTAATAAAGATTTTGTTTTGTTTTGTTTCTCTGTATTCAAAGTTCTGGTGGACTGCTTCCATTTGGTTTTGAATGCAAAACCAGGTATCTTAAATTCTGTTAAGTAGGGAAATACTGAGACCTCCGATATTGTAGAGCTGCTGCTGGTAATGCTGGTCATGTGGTACCCAGAATATCTTTAGTTATACGAAGTTGGATTCTAAAATCAGAGGTTCCCAATACTTTTAAACTATACACTTTTGATGGAACAATTTAGACTTGGTTGCACTTTGCAAAACCTCTGTTGACAAGACTTTATAAGCTGACATTCAAAAACCCAAAATGTGGCTGCAGGTTACAACTTGGAATATAAATTTCATGTGGGGAGAAATATTTTTCTGGAGAGAATTATTTTTATTTTGTTTGACTTAAGGAGCAATTCAATAGACTCTTGCTCTCTCCTGTAAAGAGAATCCCCCAAAAGTAACTGAAATAATAATGTAAAGGATACAAATCAACATTATTTTCCTGACTCATACTGGCATGATATACCATTGTGATAAAATTAGTATAGCCCTTCTGAAATGTAAAACAACACGTTAGCCAATTCATTGATGATATAAAAATCACTGGACATCTCCCTTAAAGTGACAGTAGGAGTAAACTCACACTAACTTATAACACCATTAAAAAACAAAGAAAAAAAAAAAGTGCTTTTATTCCCAAGCCATTAGTTTGTTAGAAAAATTGTTTGGATCACATTATTATTTTCAAACAAGAACAAGCTGCTGTTTGAAATCTACAGATGGTGCAACAGCACAGAGTCTTACATTTTACAAAGAATTGAAGGAAAACATTATTTGTAAGTAAGAGGTCCAGATGTATAGGTGAAGGTGATAGAAAAATCACCAGATGGGTGACCTCAATATCTACAACAGTATCAAGAGCTCAAGTGGAGTACTCTACTCACTAGTGAACATATGCTTCATGTAGTAGTATTCAAAATGGCAGAAAGCAGCACTATTTGTAATTTATAAAAAAATCAAAATGTCTGGGTTAGAAGGGACCTCTAAAGGTCATCTAGTCCAACCCCACTGCTGAGAACAGGGACATCCTCAACTAGAACAGGTTGCTTAGAGCTTTGTCAAACCCCGTCTTGAATGTCTCCATGTTATATGTAAGTTATAAATATTTGATAAATACAAATTTATATAGACACAGCATATATGGTTGAAAACAATTATGGAAATGTATGCGCATATATGCATATAAATGCACACAGATACCTGTGTGTATCTTTGAATGTGTAATCACATAAAAAGAAGGCATAAACCATTTCTTGTGTGTGGATATTGGCCACCCTTTGGTAGCCCTTGGTCAGAAAATACTTAAAAAGTCCTCTGGATTATTTAGGGATTAGATTTGTAAGAGGTAAGCATCATAGGCTGCATGAATCTGGAAATATCCATCCATACATCCATTTTTTCCAGTTACATATCCACCACTCACCTACAAGCTGACCCCTGGTCACAGCTTGAGACTTCAGGACTTTCAGGATAGCATTTAAGGACTGACCTTAGTTATCTGACTGCAATGGACCTAATGGGTGATGTAAATACCTGCAACAGATTCAAGAGCTCACCTCGATAACTCTGCTCACCAGTGAAGAAAAAATCAGTACAGTAAACACAACTAAATCCCAATTTGTAACTACATTAAGAAAGCATTTTATTCAATGTATTTCATTTTCGCTTGGAATCTCAGATAACTATGCTAATGCACTAGTTTTACTGAAAATAAGGTCTGCTTTGTTTTAAAAGGTAAGGGTCTGATTTGTAGACAGTAATTGGCATTTTTAGCACACCACAGTGCACACAGTTCAATATCTAAACATGACACAGAGTTCAGAGTGAAATTCCATTTCTTGCTTCTTAAAGGTTCAGTTTTTCCTGCAACATGAATCCCTTTCTTGATTTAATATGTGATATAATACATGAACCCACAGTAACAGTACTTTGGCCTTGTGCCCTAAGGATTGTGAGTCTCTCAGAAAGCAGGAAAACTCTTATCAGAAGACCTAATAGGGAATCTAATCCTGCAGATAAGAATAATGTGGCGTGGGGATATGAAGGAGGAAAGACTTGGTGAAGAATCCATTTCATCGCTTGAATGGTGCTGTAAGCTCTTCATTTTATTAAATTCACCTACTTTCCACGGCTGGTTTACATGACTAGATGAACATCTTGGTTTGGCATTTTGATGGCATCTTAAAAGAGGAGAGATTTTGAGAAAATAAAAATCCTAAAGAACTCAATAGTGTTGTACTGAGATTTCCAGCATTCTTCCCTTAACCTAAAACCCATATAAAGAATCATAGTGGCATGGATTTATATGCATCACTCCCAACTGATTTCAGTAAGGCTTGCTTTGAAAAATCAATGGTGTAACACACCACAAAGATAGAGATTAATTTTTTTCCTACTTTAAAACAACAAAATACATTAACTATGACAAATTGTTTTTTAACATTCAGTTTGTCAGATTAGGGCATGTACTATTTAGAAGTCAAATAAGAATCAAACCAGAGAAAACAGATGGCAATTTTTAATTTGTAAAAGCAAAAGAGTATATAAAAGACAAGTAGTAGAACAAGATGAAAACAAAAGTAGCCAAGACACCAGAACGCTTAGAAGAAGCCCAGAATAGATGAAAGTGTCACCAATGCCTTGAGCAAGTAAAATAGTTTATACAGAAAGACTACACATCAACAGCAAAAGAAAATAAAATCAAACCAATCAACAATAAAACAAACATACAAAAAACCCCAGAGTGAACTCTGCAAAGTTATCTACATGTTAACTGTTAGCTATTACAAAAAGTCAAGTATTTATTAATTTTCATGAGTAAACACTGAAAGGGATATTTGAGATGTTACATATACCTTCTGACAACCAGCTACCTAACTCTCCACATGGACAGTTACCAGAAGACCAAAGAAAAGTTTCTGATGTATTTCCTGTTATACTGCAGGGGCACAAGAATTATGAAGTTGGAAACAAATGCTGAACCATAAACATTCAATGCTCTGACAACTGGATTCCTCTGATGGAGACTGATATAGCATACCTAAGTGTTTTGCTTTACAATCAAACTAAAATTAAAATTATAACCAAGCTAATAATTACACAAAACTAAAACACCCAATTCAGCCTTTCATTTTTTAGGCTTATTTTAAAGATATAAGAATGTGGTAAATTGTCTTAGTAAGAGCAATCATAGGACACACAGCAGATAATCTTCCTTCCCAAAAGTGTGTGATTTTTTTTTTTTTAATCTAAACCAAAAACATTACACCAAATTGACTTACAACCCATATTTCAACACTTCAATACTCTGAACTTCTTGAATACTTTAAGGGGTTTTCAATACCCCAATACCTGTTACATTTACAGACTGTCTGCTGAAGCACACAAAAAAGTTGACATTGTAACCTCACTTGGAAATAATTAAGAACAACCACCTGACTTCACTATTCATTATTGTTGATTTAGTTTAACCAAACATAACACTCAGACCTTTCAAATACTATAGAGATGATTTTTATCTCGAAAATATGATTGCTTATTTTGACTGTGGCTTTGGGAATGATTTTTTTATTCTTTTAAACACTTTCATTTCATTAGCGTATTGAAGGAAACAAAATATGGAATTGTCTTTTCAAGAAAAGCAGAGGGACTGAAGAGAAAATAATTCTATCTACATAGAAATATTTTCCAGTTTTTAAGAAATCAAACTTCTAAAAATAATGTTCTATATAAGCCACATGATTTTTTTTTTTTTAAGTTGTTATGGCAACTCTGTTTTTTTAACAAAAGGAAATAAGATAAATTTCTACTTGTACAGATCTGATAGAGCACCAGCCTATTGAGGATCTTAATAAAACATAGAACAATTTATGCAAAATTATTCTTATAACTATTTTTTAGCATCACCTGCCTATTTTTTTGGGAAAAAGTATAATGACCCCAGGGAGTACATTGATATGAGTTGTTACTGTGATCTCTTTTCTTTTCCTAGACTTTATTAGCCATGAAGTGAACTTGCCAAAAGCACTGTATACAGATGGTTGTCATATTGTAATTCCACAATATCAGGAGGAAAAATAGATTGAGGAGGCACTCTGAACTCATCTCTGATGGTTAATGATATGCTGAGAAAAGCACAACTGGCTTAATTTATAGTGGTGTCCTAAATATACATCCCCATTAGCATCAATTACGTTTTTAAATGACAGATTTCATTACACTATCAGTAGTGTAATACAAATAACAAAATGATAACTTTCGTATGTCTATATAAAACATTTTCATAGTTTTAATGAAAATCATAGTCACTGGATATCATATTCCTTATTCACTCTAGCAAAGAAAATGCAACCATTCATATTTCACAGACTGGGGCAGGTGGAATACTAAATAAAAAGGAAAGGCCTCGGTGCATATTGCTGAAGATCTCCATTTTAGCATACATACAGAACTAGCAAAACCCTACCTACATTTCTTTTGTTTTTCCTCATCGAGGCCTTCATGATGTCCATTTAAGATTCAGGAGAACAAATGTCATATGTGAGTCACTTTGCGTTGCTGCATTATTTATGCTTTGTATAGCTTTTTGCATATTAAAGCCAAGGAGAAGGTTTCTTCTGGTGGCCACATAAAATTGTGAGAGAAATGACATGCTATAAGCAGCAGTGATGTACAGTAACGGACCAAAAAAAAAACAAAAGAAAAAAAGAGGTAAACATGACATTTTCCTCCTGAAGCTTAAATCAATAAAGCCTGAAGGAAAGTAATGATGGAGCAAAGAAATACTGTGAGACAATTATGTTTCATGTAGACAAACAAAAAAGGAGGAAGAATAAATCAGTCAGAGACTCCATTCCATTGATATTTCTAAGCTGTATTGAGGAATACTTTGCACAAGATTGTGCCCAACAGACAAAGACCCAAGTTAAGGGCAGTGCAAAGACAAACTGGCTGAAGGGAACTCCAGGAGGTATTGTGCCTCACTGCTTCTCTTTTACAGACTCAGGGACACCCTTTTATTCAAGGTATTCAAAAAGCAGTAACTCAGAGTCTCACCATCTCATTTAAAAACTGTGACATCTTCTTGGAAGTGCAAATTCATAAAAAAAAATAAAAATATTCCTTTTGGTGTAAGCTTCGCAGTGATGTCATTGAGTAACTGGCAATTTTTCTACTACACATTGTTAAAAGTAAAAAAGAAGTATGAGAAGGAAAGGAGAAAATAGTTCATTGAGCTCAGCAAACTGCACAAAGCTGGATCTAGAGAGTAGCCTTTGCAAAAACATTGGATTGCCTCCAAAACAGAGACTCTACAGGCTTTCTTCATAGCAGAGTGTCAATACATCCAGGGAAGTTTGCCTTCCCCGGGAAGAAATGGGCTACTTATTTTCTGGTCCTATGAAGACTACTGTTTAGGCTTGCAACCAACCTGGCATGGGTTACATGTTTGGCCTGCCCAGGCCCATCATAAATAGTATGGATCTGTGAAAGGGATCCGTAGTGTGTCTATTCAACAGCACCCTCGCACCACTAGTTTTAAGAAATCACATGTCCTTCACCTCTCTTTACTGTTAAGACTTCTGAGAAAATGAGGAAGAAGAACAATGAAGACCTTAAAATTAAATGCTGGAGAAGTGAGAACCTGCACAAACAGGTAAAACCCTCTGGGGGCATAGTGCATACACTCATTTTTGCTATGCCAGAAAGCACTGCTTTTTTATTTGTAGCAGAGATTTTAATTCCACGTCATAGCAGAATAAGCCTACATGTAGAGAAAAATGGCATATATCTTCAGCTAAGATTTCCTGGAGGTTTAGATAATTCTTAGAAACCTTGCACACCTAGAATCAGACTTTTTTGTCTTTCAAAGATCACTTTGTGGGGGGGGAAGTATTACATATTTTCTGGGAACAACTTATCTCCAATGGCTAAAAATAACAAATTTACAAAGGAAAGAAAAGGAAGGGGAAAAAACACCTGTTGCAGATATTATTCAGCAATACAACACTGACTGCGTCCTTTCTTTAGGCTGTAAAAATCTACAACATCTGTGTCAAAATCCTTCCCTGTTGAAACCAGTAAGTTCTGATGCCTTTGCTGCTGGCATCACTAAATCTGAATTTTATCCACACTGTGGGGCAAACAGAAAATTTTCTTCTGTTCAGCAACAGAAGCCACAGCCCATTCATTAAAAATAGTGATCTGTATGGACATTAATCAAATGTTTGTCTATATAGAGGGATTCTTTTGATGATAGATTTTGTCTCTGAGAATATTTTATACTACTTTTCTGAGACTGCACTGAGAACATTTCATGGTGACTGTCTATTCTCATGTTAAAACTATGTTTCTCCTGTGCACACACCTATTCAACATGCAGTTGCTTTTTACCCTCTTAGATACATTAGAGGGAAAATATATGACCTTCTCAAAGCAGTAGAAAGAATGAGAAATTGCATAAACATGATTCTATAATTCTTACAGTTTTAAGACTGTCACCATGTACTCTCTTTGGAAACTTTGCAACATAAATTAAATTCGTAACTTGATAATAGATAGAAGACCATTAAGGAAAGACTGTATTGACTAGGATGTCCTAAGAAACAACCCATTTTATTTTAATCAAGTCTATTTTATATTCTTGGCTGCAAACCAGCAGAACTAGCTGGCAGAATAGGGGCAATTTATGATATTTTAGGGAAGTATCATGCTCTGATTTGAAAATGTACAGAGGCTCAGTGGACTCAATTTTATTTCTAATTAAGGTGACTTCCATACTGGACTTTTTAATTTAATAATCATCTAAACAAATTACTCTTTATTTTGTGCTAAAGTTCTTCATTTTAGTGATCTGCTCTGAAGCCAAAAGACATTCACATTGATATAGTAAAAAATTGCTTAATCAAAGGTTGCATATGATGATAAATTGGGATGGCATTTATTCTTCTGCCCTTTTAATATAAGAAAAGGAAGTGGCCTTCCAATCAACTTGTCCAGTGATTCCTTCTAGACCTCTCCTTATTTTACAGGATATTACTGTTAACCAATAATCACAATTACACAATACAGAACACAGAAATCAGCAACGAACAAAAATATGAGGCATTTTAAGACTCAAAGGGTATGACTCGATAACCATAAAATGTAGTCATTCTCTTACTGATAGCAAAGTAACGAAGTATAGTAATTATGCTACCGATAGCTAAGTAATGAAATAGATTGGTACTTAGGATGAGGCGTGGAGATTAGAAAAGCACTAGGTCTTTCAGTTCACAATAGACCATATACTTGACAGTGCAGAAAGGTCAATGTGAAATGGAAACCAGTGCTAGGCACATAGCTGAATGGCAAGTAACATGCCTACCCCCACCATGTCCTTCATGTGCCCACTCTCTCTTTTCATCTTCCTAGGGCTGCTGCTTCTGTCCTGGCATCAGAGTATGTGGGTGTCTGTAGCCACTCCAGAGTGGTGGGGGATAGAGTAGAAAGCATCAAAGCAAGAGAAGAGGAAGATTGCCCAAAGGGTGAGGGGAGCAAGAGGCAAGGAGGAGGGACACATGCTCTTAAGATTAAGGCTGCTTTCTACAGCCCCGTGTGCTTCAGAAACAATGGAGTAATTCTCTTTCTTGCACACATTTTATGCTGTTATAACTCTACACAAATACCACTGGCCTGGCACTGACTGTAAAGGCATGAAGGATCAGGACCATTACTAAAACCAGTAAGTAGTATATCAATCCAAGTGTTAAAGGACTTTCATAATTGCCAGTATGTGAAATGTGTACAGTGCATGCAGGGCCTCTATAGCTGCATAGTGTGTGGAATACTTAACTCTCAAAGGAAAAAAAAAAGAGGTAGGGTGAGGTTATAGTGAAATAAAATCAGCCAGAATCAAGGATACATTGCGATAGCTCTTCCTACTCCTTTCTGTCATCAAAGACTCTGTAGAACAGTATCAGAGCACACTAAATACAGTTTTTACTTATACAGTACTCTTCATCTACAACTACTTGCTAAAACTTCACAGGAAAAAAAGGACAATTTAGCCAAATATTACATTCTTAAAAGGAAGGAAGGGACAAGCTAAGGCATCTCTCCCAGAAGCAATATAAAAATCTGCTTTTGCAATAACTTAACGTACTAAGAATTTATCTTTTCCTAAAGTGCCCCATATCTTTAAGTGACCACAACTACAATTTATTTGCCTCAAAACTTTCATGAGAATTGTCTCAGTTTATGAACCTTTATAAATTTCTTAACTGCTGCCAAATATTAATTGAAACAATTAACTGTGAAGAACATGTGGGTGCAACAGTATTAGTATCACATAATCTCTTCTAGTTAAGAGGTCCTTACTGGATTATTGAAGAAACACTCTAGAGTTGTAATTACCTATGGAAGTACCACAAGGTTACTGCAGAACATGGTAATTAGATGGTTGTAATATAAGGTGTTAGCAGGAGATTGAGGATTTGTGCTAAGAAGCATGATGTTTTCATGTCTACTGTACAGACTACCAGAATTTAATGGAATGTGGTGGAAATCTCCATTGACCAATGTAGTTAAAAGGTGGGGGAAATATCTTAATAGGGATTATTGAGCTGGCGGGGGAAGACTAGTTATACTACACTGTGATCTTTCTACAATCAAAAATTATTCATGTTAAGATTTTTATGGTATTTTTAAAAATAATTCTCTTTTTGTGTACGAAGTATTTAAAATAAACAAAAAGTCCATTTGACCAGTGGTCTATCACTGTTAAAAAACATTAGGTCCCTTTCTGTGGTTGATAGCAGTAAAATGATATGGCTGATGCTGTATCCAGAAGCCTTTGTTTTCCTAGCTCATAGGACAAGGTTCTCAGTTACAGAGTGGTGTTAAAGCAAAAGCTCGGGACAAGGCTTAAAGCATGTATCCCCGGCTCCACTACAGGTCACCTGAACTGTTTTATTGCAAAATCCCATGCAGTAGAAGCAGTTCAGTTTTGCTGCTTTTTAACTTCATCTAAATGTATGTACAAATTACAGAGGTAGAATGCTATTTAATTGTACTAAGATAAGGTAAGTTTTGAGTACCTAAAATTAAGTATCTACTGCAAATTGACACTGATAAATCATAGAATCATAGAATTGTTAGGGTTGGAAGGGACCTTAAAGATCATCTAGTTCCAACCCACCTGCCAACGGCAGGGACACCTCCCACTGGATCAGGTTGCTCAGAGGGAAATAAAACGCAGTCCCTAGTGTGTCTCTTCTGTATGGATGGGGCATTCATAACATGATTTTGCAGTTCTAAAGCCACTCACATACACCCCACCACTCACATACACCCCATCACTGGGTGAGAAGGGGACTAGAAGGACATGCTACAAGGCTCAAGTTTTTTCTCATCTTCATCCCTTTACAACTCTGTGAATTCGATCTACAGCGCTACTGATAGAAATTACTAGACAAAGTCAAAGGTGGTGGAGAATCCTCCTCTAAACATATCCTTAACATTTTATCTGATAATTATTATAACTCAGTTGTTCATGACAGTGAACATTCAATTTTATGAATCAGTCACTCAGCACAATAGGAATAGCCTTCCATAGGACTCTCGGTATAAAAGTGAAGTTCACCTTTCATAGCTAAGCATATATCGAGGTTAGATATCATTCATTATTAGAATAACATTGCCATTTAGTCTTCCTTATAGTCTCTTGTCAGTAAAATACACCTGTCAGCTCTGTATGTCAGACTGAATAATAGAAAATTTATATAATTCTGAAGAACACCTAATATACTTTTTTAATTTGCTAGACCTAATTGTCTAGGTACTTGTCTTTTAAAAATATGTATTTGATAGCTATTATGATACTTATGTAAACAACCATGGAGATGCACAAATATCATCATTTCTTTTAACACACTCAAATTCATTTAAAAGGAAAAAATCCTCAACATGTAAGAGTGCAATAGGTAACACTTTCCCTAATATTTTTCAGCTCCTTATTTTAATCACAGCAAATACTTTTTGTTATTCTGATCCTGAATACATGACCTTTTAACATATAATCTTTCCTGACACTGTGTATCTTTTGATGTGTGACGAGATAACAGTTGCTGCTTGCATTAGTTCATGATGGTGACTCATCACTGTGGAAGTTAAATTGATCCTGGCCCAATTAAAGAGAGTTTATTTAGCCATTTTTAACTCAACATTAATTAAGAGCTTGTTACCTTGTACAGGTCTTTCTAATGAAGCTGGAATGAATAGGGATTGCTGTGGAAGTAAAAGCTGCCAAGATATGAAAATCCACGTGTGTCTGTTTTTCAACGGATTAAGGAGAGAATTCTCTCACAGACAGGGTGGGTGGGCGCGGGGGTGGGGGGAAGAGAGAAACAAATTCATCCTGAATAACTATTTCTTTTCAGAAAAGCAAACAGCTTTCCAAACATTAAAGCAAGGAGTTAAAAGCAAAGAGAGAAAGCTACTGGATTGTTGTCTCTTATCAAAGGATTTATCCTGAAAAGGTAATTGGTATAAAAATAATGCCAAAGGACCAAAGAAGGGAATGGGGGCAAGAGAAGGAAGAAGACACAAGGAATGATGAAACTACTTGAAAGCAGGAACTGGGCTGAAAGCATGTATGTCTCCTCTAACACATGAAGCTGCAACAGAAGGATGAGTTTGTTGGGAAAATGCACATATATTCACTGAAAGTCACTCCTTTCATCCACACAATATTCACTTGTAAAAGTTTCAATAGTGTTTTAAGTTATCCATCTGTTAATGGAAACAACAGCCCATTGTACCTCACAGCTTTCCAAAGGACACTGGTGAGTTTTGTTTATTGACTTATTGCAGTATGTGAAATGTAAACGGATTTTCTCATTATTATTTAGATGTATCCAAAGTTTTCACACCATGGGCAATGACAGTACCTAACTGGCTAATAGTTTTACCAAGTAACACATTTACACCTTGGGGAAATATCTTTTCATGGTATACACTGGAAGTGCTAATTGACTTTTATTTCCTAATAACTGTTGAACCTAATATGTCTGGAAAAGCTGGTGATTTTAAAAACCTGTAGATTAGACAGTAAGACATTTTTCAGCCTGTCAAGCCTATATATGAAAATCTTAAAAAGTCAATATTTAAACTTCTATCCTATGGACTGAATAAATTAATTAATCAATAAGTCAATCATAACTGTCATAACACAGAATGTTGAGAATCTAATACCGTATATGTCATTACTACTACTATAAGTTATCAGGAAGGTAATGCAATTGCCTTTCCCTGAATCAGCAGAATGATAGCGTGAAAAATAAATGAGATAAGGCATTTAGGACACATTTGACATTACGTCTCAGGAGGTGGTCTTTTTTAAAATGATCTTACTGTCTTACTGTGTGCATCTCACAGTCTTTTCCCTCACTTTCTTGTACCACTTATCCACCCATATTTTCAACACATCAGCTGATTTTGCACAGGAGTATGTACTAAAATTACCACAAGCCCTGCAAAAGTACGCGCACAGACAGATGAAAGGGACCTTGTAAGTGTTGTAGGGAAAGGTAGATATAAGAGCTCATAATGTATCAGATGTCAGAGAATCCACAAAGACACACCTTAAAATGTCTCAGTTGCAAGAAACTTTTAAATCAGTGCTTGTATGTTCTTACATAACACAGTCAACTGACCAGAAATCACAGATCCAAGGGAAACCACTCATTAAGGTTTTTTACAGTTGAGAGGGATCACTGCAATGACAAGCCTGACTACCTTCTCCTGCAGCTTTGAGAACAAAATTCATCTTCAAAAGTTTTTTTTTTCCTTAAAAGTAGGAAAAGTTAAAAAAGAGGCATTAGAAAGAAAATAATGGAATTTGGGAAGGGAAAGGAAAAAAACCCAACAAGAAAAACAAACAAACAAACACACAACCCCCCCCAGAAACAAACACACACACACAAAACCAAACCAAAAACCAAAGAGAAGATAGGAACACCTCCCTGCACACATCTCACTCCAAAAAAACACCCCAAACCCTGAAATCCACCGATGGCAGAATCTGTACCAAGGAATGGTGTAAGGGGCTTCACTCACCCACTAGGTCATTGGAAATGGTGACACTAGGAAAACATGATTGTGACCCATGCATTTATAAAAAGACACAGCTTGACCAGATTAATCTGGGCTGTGTTTCATTCACTCCATAGGCTCTGACTCATTCAAAGGACATTAGCAGTCACAAAGCTGACTGCCAACTGCTTTCCTATTCAGTGTTTATAATTGGAGTGGAGGTGGGAGGTGATAAAAGCAGGGAAAAAGCATAACACGTCCAAAGAATAGAGTGAAAGGTAAAGCTGGCCAGTGAAGTCAAAAAGAAGGGATGGAAAGCTAATTAAATACCTCATGCTGCCAAAGCAATAAAACAGTGAGAGCTGGAAAAGAGAAAAGAAAATTGGTGAAGTTCAATCAGGAATGGAGGGAGAAATAGCACAGTAAGAATAAAATGAGTGGCAGATGGAAGAAAGAAGAATGGGGTGGGGAGCAAATCAAAGACACAGAGCATAGACAAAGAGAGTTACATGGGAAGGAATTGAAGAATGGAAAGACACTGTCACTGCACTGAAGACATCAGGAGATCTCAGCTGACTATAAGTGAGAAGTGAAAATAGAAAGGAGTGGGGGAGAGATAATGAGGGGAGCAATGAGATGTTAAAACAAAAGAATTGAAACAACACCTGCCACTCTATATTCCAGTAAACCTGAGAGAAAATACTGCAACAGAGCAAGCTAAACTGCCAAGAACCGAAGGCGCATAGAAAGGATATCTAGTAATAAGATACCAAGGATGTGTGTACGTTGGCATGACTTGTAAGATTATCTAGTCAGTGAGAGATATACCAGGACAGATTCTGTATATATATATATATACAGATTCTGTATATATATATTACTTATATAACTTACATTCATCCTTACTTTTTTTTGTCTTGAAAGCAGATTTCCTCTCCGATCTGTAGTAGCTTTTGATTAAAAATCTTTATAGTACAGTAACCAGAGACATCCCTGCTTCTCGAGCTCTGAGCTCTTTGCAATTTTGTTTGCAGTTTGCCAGCACCTGGTGGCTTCCAGACCTGGATCTACAAATCCATACTGTTTGCTCAGTCTGTAAAATGGAGCTTTAGTACCAAATATCCACTAAGAAACTCTGAATATAAAGTCATATTAAAAAAGCCAAGTAAGCCATAATTCATGTAAAGTACACCATAAATTCTGTAGAGTGACCAGACACAATCAATTTCCTGCGGAAAAAATAAGCTGTAAGGTAACAGAATTAATTCCATTTTCACTTTATGCTCTGAAGTTTATAGGTCTGATCCCACATCTAACATTTAAATGTAAGTTTTAAATCTATTTCAGAGGAAACCAGAAATACATTTTACTAATATTTCATTAATTATCTATATTGTTGTCCTGAAACACAAAATAATGAGGAATCACTTTTAAAAGCATTTTTTGAAATCAATATGTCTTTGTCAATGGAGAACTCATTCAGGACTAAATATTTCATTGATGCTTACATTCATCATAAATGTTCTTTTTTCCAACAAGATCACTATTCAGAAGTGTCCTATTTCATAATTAAGCCAGACATCCAAATTTCTAAAATTTCTAACAGAGTTTTTTGCATATGAAACCAAATTTTAGTGTCATGTTATTAACAGTTTTGTAAGCCTTAGTTCCATTTTGGTTTATCAGGGACTGTAACACCTTATACAACAGGATCTGTTACAGCTCTACATTATTGTCTCCTAGAACTGACATCTGAGGCAGTAAAGGTCCTTTCTCAGTCACCAAGGATTTTATAACCATTATCATTAATGTAGTTGATTGTATTATTTGCAGAGAATACTCTGCCATTTAGTGACGAAACAGACAGATGGCGTGCTGACCACTTCAGAGAGCGGCAAAGAACTATTAGAAATGGGGGTCCTAATAGAACTATTGTGTCCCGTTTTACTTCTAATAACTGTGAACTCTTTGTGTCCTTCAGCAGGGTTTCCAAGAAACTAGCCATCTAGACCTCACTAGCCATATAGATTCTCACTAGCCAGCAAAATTAGATGACAGAATAATCTTCTACCAACTTTCTCTTGTGCTTATATTTATCCCAAATGTAGTTCCCACAATATCAAATGGTATTGCAGTTCTGATTTTCACCTATGTTCAGTGAGTCATCCAGAACATCTTTAAGTTTTGCAACATTATGCATTGTTTGATTCATGTCCTTACGCAAACATTAGTATCCTTCTCACTGAATCTCTGGCTTTTAAAAAGTTTTCCATTGTCTTACAAAAGGCATACTTTTTTTCCCCTTAGAACTTTTCTTTAACTGCCTTTTTCATTTCTTGTGGAGATTCAAGCTTACAATAGTAAGGACCAATAAAACTCCCCTTGATCTAGACTGGCAAACAAACCCTGGCTTTAAGTAAACTGCATAGGTTTTAAGTAAATTAGACACACATATGAAGAATCAGAGAGATTTATGCCACATGGAGTTACCATAACCCTAGTCTCAAATATCATTTATTCCCTAAATATTGTTTTAGGGCATGGGAAAAGTGTCCTTAAAAAGAAGGAAGAAAAGCGAATAGCCAGGTAGTCCAAAAGAAAAGGTGAATGAGCACCGTATGCAAAATGAGTGGGCAGCTATGCAGCAAAACTAAGAAGGCGGCTTGAGAAAACAGCCATCCAGCACAGGGAAGAGTCAGCTGAAAAAAAAACCGAACAGCTTTCTGAATGTGCCCTTCAGTTTCTCAAGAGTAGGTATATTGGCTTGAACACCTCTGTAGTTTCAACTCTGAAGGTCAAAGGTGGAAAGAAGAATAAGTATCACCTACTCTGCAACTTTCCCCAGGGTGGGGGAATCATCTCTCCCACACTGTTGTTACCCTCTGAAAAGCATGGAAGGAGATATTGACAATTCCATGTCTTCTCCCTGCATCCAACAGTCTCTTTTTTACTTCTGTAGCTTTTTCTACTGGCTGGAGTCCACTTCCATCTTTCCTTTATGATTGATTATTTCTCTTACTATCTATTCTCACCTTCATTCCTCTTCCTATACCTACCTGAGTTTTACATTACATTGTACCACATTATGTTAAAAAATACGGATTTTTTTTTTTAATGAAATGCTGAATGATTGAACAAAACAAACAGGAAAAAAAAGAACTGAATCATCCATAGTAAGGGAAAGAATATGAGAATGCAACATAAGGAAATAGTGAAAAATAAAGGCAGAAAATCCTACCACAGCTGACCTACTTGCAGAGTATGCACGCTTCACATTAGGATGTTAAATGATTATTCTTAATAGTCAGTGGTTGAATTTTTCTAACATAACAGAAAGAATCATATCCAAACTAGTCTCAGTGAAATATATAAAAGCAAAATCTGACCCCAGTAAATGGCATAGTCAAAGCTGTATGGCAACTTCTGGCATTTATTAACCTCTAACCCGAAAGCTCTACCTTTCTTCTATATACCTATGTGCGCATGTTAATGTATGCATATATATACTGTGTTTGAATATTTATTCATATTAGTCATATATAAATATTAATGCTTACATAAAATATATAACATGAGTTTGCAGTGGATAAAATAAACAGTGGCAAAACCATGAGGCAGCTACCCAAGTCATCCTAACTGTGCAGTATTAAGCCATAAAACATAATTCATTCTGTATTCTAAAAAAATGTTACAAATATATTACTATAAAACTGTAAAAAAGAGTTTTACAAATTTTATAAGGATTATTTTTCATATCCATCTGCTTGTAAAAGTGGGATCCCTTAGTATTAAGATTCCAACTGTAGAGGGCCCTGAGGGAGAGGAATAGTATATTTTTTTAAAAAAAACCTCTCAAATTATGCAAAGTAGATTTCCAACATATAAAACATGTCATTAAGTCTGCTGTGAGCTAAAAAGCATGTGCCAATGAAAATCAAGGATTCTTCCCTAAGAGCATAAAGTTTCCATTTTTATTCCTTAGATTTGCAAGATATCTCTAATCAGCCCAGCTCTAGCACACAACTGTCCCCAGACAAGCTCTTTAACAATTCTTACTTTAAGCAGTGTTTGCCCACATTCTGAGAAGAGAAAAGCATGAAAAATAAACAGTGTTTCTCTTGAAAGCTGTACTAAAAACTGCAGTTTGATATTCCTCAGAGGTCTGGAATTACAAAGGTTCTCTGGTTAAATACTGGTGGGACAAGGACAGGAATGTTGATTAAAGTGGCTACAACTGCACGTAACCACACTGTTTGTAAGTGATCACATGAATACCTAATGTGTGTGGCATTATACAATGTGACACACAAATAAAATAAGTGACCTTTTCAGTAGTCATGCCAGCTGAGGGAAACTGCAAAGTGTGGTATTTGGGAGAAGCCACATGGGAAGCTTACTACATAACCTGAGTTTAAATTTGTCCTTTTACACACAGGCAACCAACATGTATTATAGATAACATAAACAAAAGTTAGAGGTTTAGTTTATACAGATGGAAATGGAAAGATACATATTTTGGCAGTAAAGTTTTCCTCTCTGGCTTGAATAAAATGAGTTCGGACTTTTACAGAAGGCTAGTTTCTGAATGATGATTGTCTCAAGAAGCCTGGAAGATCTCATTTCTCCAAAAGCAAGAGAAAAAAATTTTCTAAGCTTCATAGGCAAAGTAATATATTTACAAGCTGCAGTTACATTTCTCCAGCCACTTAGAAGGAATAGAAAAGGACAGAATTCATAACATATAAAATGTGCTTAAGAGAACTTTCTTTCAAGAATATGTTTAAAGATGGATAACTAAGGCAATAATTCATTTTTAAAAGCAATTACTTTGATTGTAATCATATTTGGTCGCAGCTGTGATAACTTTATTATTACATATAGATATTCAACGTACAGTAGGCTGACTGGATTTGAACTGCAGTGTAAAGATATTCACTAGTGGATTGAAAAAGTCTGGGAAGTTGATTGATTTATATTGAAAAAATGTTCAGAGTAAGGTTTATCTGGTATAGTTAAATTTAGCTGACAAAGCTAACTAACATACGTACTTTAATGTAAAAATTTAAAAGTGTAATGTAAAGTTAAATAAAGATGTACTTGTGCATTTGAATTGCATTTTCTTCCCAAAATAATACAGCTATGTACGCATATCTGTTCACATATAAGGATCAAAAACATCAATCTAGAGTAACTTTAGTCCTTTCAGTTCATTTTATAAATACTCAAGGCAGCAGAACAGCAAGTTGAATCAGGACAAATCTTTGCAGGTACAAATTATTACACTCTGCTTGGATTTGCCCAGATTTCTGGGTGTAAGTCTATGTCTACATGCTTCCAGATCCGCAGTTTGTAAGTGGGTGGTTGAAGCAAGTCAAGATTTGAGTGCTATCTCTTCCAGATTTTTCTGGTGCATTAATATACACTTTCTGGCTGCAAACAATAACATACTGTATGTGTCATATTGTTACCACTGTGCCTTAATTTCATATGTAAAGCTGCCTCTCAAAATAGAGCAAGTAAATTAAAAAAATATGCCTTCATACCAGAACTGTGAGAAACTAGAAAAAACAGAGGACCATACTTCCAGCTTCCTTAGATATGTCGCAACATATGGTCTAGAGAACATTTTATATTTACATCTTCCCCCAAAATACAGAATTGCCATTCATAAGAAGACTCTTCTGTACTTTAAATTCCAAGGACCAGAATTCCATCTTATTTCAACTTTATTGTTGGCATGAATCCATATTTTCCAATAGGACCTAAGATAAGACATTTAATTTATCTAAGAATTAGTCTTTGTTTTCAGGTCTCTATTTAAATGGCCAGGAAGCTCCCTAAATACATATGGGCCCATCGAAACTAAAATTTTCGAATTCAGGAGTGTTGTGTTACTGGGCTGAATTAATAATACATATTTTCAGTCTTATGATTAAAACAAAACACTTTTCCCCATTCTAGGTACTTTTCAATCTCAAGATTTGAATGGCTACCCTTTTAAACCCTGCAGGAGAAAGATTTTAAACCACTAATAGTTATAGCTTAAATTCTCAAAAATCAAGATCCATCCAGAGCTTCCATTACTTTCAATGGGAGCTGTGCAGCAGAATCTCCCATTTTAAAAATATGCAGTTCCAGTAATTGCAGGATAATAATTTTCTCTTTAGAACACTGTTCTAAAAGGACTAAAAGATTTCTAGTAAAAGAAGCTATGACTCTCTCTTGCAACTTAATGTTGCTTTCAAATATTTAACCTATGAGATAATATGAATTGCATGGTACTTTTAATTACCATAATTAAAGCAGTAATCATATTTGAGAAATCATCTTGGTTAGAAACCAGTCCTAATTTCTTGAAAGACTGGAATATCAGAAGTGTGAGCACAAATTTTCTTATGTTGCATATAATAGCACTTCAATTAGTCTACTTTTCTGACAATCTGTACAAACTGATTATCAACAGTTTCTGGCTGCTTTGTGAGAGACAAAGTCACCTTTATACACACATAACAGCCAGAAGAGGATCACCCTAAAGTTAGGAAACTCTCACAGTGAAAAAGCAGCAGGAGCTCTCTATTTTGTGGTCATAGTCTGTTGAATGACGCCGCTTATACAACTTGTATGGCATCTAGGGAACAAACCCAGTGTAAAGCTGGCCCATACTAGAGGAATACTGTTCCCTTCTCAAATTTTAATATGGCTAAAATGAAAGCATGGTTTAAACCATCTTAAATTTGCTCTAAGGTTGGACCTTGATATTTGCACTAAAGCACAGCATTGTACATACTCTATGGAGTATGTAGTTACAGAGTTTGAGATCAATCAACTGTGTCATATATTTTTTCAGTTTGACAAATGCTCTGAATTGCTACTACTTTGTAAACAAAATTAAAATAATATAGAATAATTGAAAGTTAGTTGTTTGGGGGGTTTTATTTGTTTTTTAACATTAGCAACCTGAATTTTATGTCTCTATACTCTGTTGTAGAATGCTGCTTAACTGGGACTTAGAATTAAAAGCAGTGGAGTAAAGGAGGAAAAATGCTTTCATGAGATACAGACATGAAATACACTGTTATGTTTTCTGTGCATCTCCATAGTCATACAGTATATGAGGGGTTAAAATTACTTTTGAAACCATATATTTTTCAGGTTAGGAAGCATTTCCAGATAGGCTGTAAAAATGCAATGAAAATGGGTTTATTTGGAAATAATACAGCAGTTCAGTGAATCAGTCTATCTTGATGACATTGATGCTATCCAGCAATGAATTTGATGCATTAAAATTCCTTTATCTAGGAAAATATACAACTCCATGCATAAACATAAGCATTTCAGTACCAGCCAACTGGGTTAAGCAATGCACTGCTAAATATGCATATTCCTGTGCATTGCGGTCGAGCAATACTCCTTCCATTGGTGAAGGACTGAATCTAAGCAGCAGCATACTCATAATTTTCTGAAAAGAGGGAAACAAAAGAGTGAGCTACAGGTTACTTCCAATAGGAACAATGAGGAAATGGTGGGGAAGTCCTAGTTTACCTTAGGATGAAACAGAGAAACGGGGAAAGAATGACAGAAGAAATTTATTTATTTTTTCTTTTTGTAGTTTTTCTGTTGCTTCTGTGATAGGAAAACATAATCATGTAACAAACCCATAAATGCAGGTGAACTTGTGAGGAGACAAGGAGGCTATGACAAGTTCTCCACATCAGAGAATCATAGAATCATCTAAGTT
>VWZY01005580.1:26216-41893 GCA_013399075.1 Chloroceryle aenea | reverse complement strand
GATTCCCTCATCTTTTTTTTTTTTTTTCCCCTGATTCCTTTGTTCAGTGACAGATTCCTATGGATAGAGCAAGACAAATGTGTGCCTGTGGTTTTTGTATTTCATGTGATTACCTTTGCATACTTTGGGACATTTCCAGATTTCAGAAATAGTAGGGGAACATTACAAGTGGATCACTTTGTCAGAATAAATTTGCTGAGAGAAAAAGTATTTTCCTTTTTCTGGTGCATGCTTTTTGAATCTCAAAAGTGAGTCAAAGGGATGCTATCCTAAATCTTCCCAGTGGTTCACAGTCACAGCCTCACAAAGGTCACTCTGTCCTATGGCTATGCTGAAAGAGCTGTAATGCAAAATCGTGTTAAAACTGTGGTATTAGGGTGTTATTTATTTAAAGGATTATATACAATTAATTAAGTGGGCACAGTGAATACTCCCAGATCTAACCACTCTAGTGTTCTGATACTTGGTAGTAAGGATATTTTCTATAGATAGAACATAATTCTTTGTTTTTATCACATTCACTTGTCCCTAAAAATGATCAGTCATTACCTCTTTTTCTTTTTTTCTCCTCGCCCCAGGAAAACATAAATATTCCATGAATTCCATACTGTTTTCCTTCAAAATACTTTCTTGGTCTTCAGTCATGTGTTTTGGCCAACTTTCCTTACCATTTTAATGTACCCCTTGGCTAACTTTAGGGCCACAGAAGTCCACTGGACTTAGAGATCTCCACCGAGTTGTCTGTTTAGCCCAGCCCCCAGCTGGAATAAGGTGGGTGAGATCCTCTGTTTCCTGTTCCTGCCACAAAACAGAACAGCAGCAGATAGGTGTTGACCTCTCCTGGATAGCACTGTTTCATACAGGTGACTAGTGGCTTTGTATAATGATATTCCTTCTTCTCCTCTTAAATTATCTGTAGTGAATGGATTAAGAATAATATTCTTGATCTACTCAGCTTTTTTGAAGTAGAAGTATAGTCATCAAGGACTATACATTTAGTAAGGACCTCCCAAGCCCATTGTAAAAGAGAAGACAGCAAATGAGTATCAGGACACATGGGGACGTGGTTATTAACATAATGATAGAGAACGGTTATACAATGAGAGAGTGGCTGGCTGGAGAAGAGTTTCTCTTTCTGTTCCCAAAGTGCACAGTTTTTCTCTGGCAGCTGGGGCTAGCTGGTGGGAATGAGTACAGGCAAAGGAGGGCAGATGAGCAAGGAAATAGGGCATAAAGCTCTCTTCAAGTTATAGCTCTTCTGCATCTGTGATGGGTTGAAATTGATTTTTTCCTTGCAGACATGTGCTTTGCGAAGTACCAGGCTCAAATGGCAGTGTATGTATATGGAAGCATAAGGGGCTTTTTGGTAAATACCTTTAATTGCTCCAGATCTCTCCCCTATTCAACATTTCTGGTTTTATCATTTCTTTTTAGACTTTTTTTTGGTGTTCTGTCACAGATACCAAGTTTCCCTACCCATAGCTGTTTTTTAACTTTGAACCAATTTGTATAAGTGTCATAAATAAGTGAAAATCTTGATTCTGGAATATGGGTTTGAAAATTCTGTGAAAGATGGAAAAGTGGAAAGTAATTGCTAATATAGACCATTTCAGGATCAGAAAGGAACAGGAAATCTTCTTGTTTCTTCTGTATCCTTCTGAAGTACACAGGATTCTTCCAAATCTCAAAATTAGGTTTGGTTTTAGGGAAAGGTTACAGTCAGTGCTTGTTCTTCTAAATCAATTTCAAAACATAAGTCCTGCAATAAACGCCTGATCTCCTGCATACAGATTCAGAAACCACTTTTCTGATTCTGTCTTCTTCTGTCACACAGACAACATTGAGCAGTCTCACATTCATATTCTCCCACTCACACATTTAGAGGAAAACAATGCAAATGTTCTTCTGCTGCACTAGATGTCACCTAGATGAAAATTTAAAAATAAAATATCCTCTTCCCTCTGTTTCCAGAGGCGATTAGGATGACAAGTTAATCAAGTTTTCATCTGAGCCCTGCATTTTTCTATTCATCATATCACAGCTCTTCTAATGTAGCTGTCCAGTTCACTCAAAGCAGTCTTTTTGAAAGGACTAAGTTGCAGTTACACTTTGCTGAAAAATCCCTTAGCCTTTTCCTTAACTAGCCATGTACGAAGCAAAACCCAGAATGACTGCAGGTGTCCCAGAGAGATGGCTATTAGGAGGATATCTGGAACGACCTCAGTGCCCTGATCTGAAACCTAAGGAGACCCAGAGAGAGTTCTGGGCAGAGTGTCATACTTCCCTGTGATCTGGGGAAATCACTTATGCTCCACTCTGCTCAGCAGTCCTCATTTGCAAAAGAAGAATTTCTCTTTGCTTTAAAGGTTGTGCCCCACTAATGACAGTGAGCGTTCAGCTTCTGATGAAAGGTGGTCAGATATATGCTGGTCATCTTTAACCTGCTTTCTATCTTTTGGGGTCCAATGTGTAAAGAATGCATTTTCTGCTGTACAACCTACCATGTTATCTGTAATTTACAGAATCTAAATAAGTATCTAGAGAAAAATATTATGTGATGGGGCTGACAGTCAAAAAGGTTAAAAATATTTTTTCAAGAGATATAAAAATTATGTTCAAATCCCTGGGTATTTGAAAGTTACCTATGAGTTCGGGGAAGGCCAGTTGCAATCTCCTTCTGCCTTGGCCATATTCTGGGCTTCTTTGCAGTTTGAATGTGGGAAGGGAATTGTATTTCCTATGTATTCAGGTGTTGTTTTTCTTTTGTTACGGTCTCCCGTAGCTGGTATATAATGAAAAGACATCTATTTAGAAGTGTTGTTTCCCCTCTTATATTTTTGTGAGAAATGTACAGATTACGGACAATTTTCTACTCTCTGTAATATGTCATTTTACTTTTAAATGGACTCTAATGTTAATAAAGTCTTTGTAAACCCAAGCAGTATAACAATAGTGGTAGAGCTTGTCCTTTTGCTCAGCCATCAAAATAAAGAAAATATGTCAACAATATTTTTTTTATAAGTTCTAGCAGAAATCTCTTACAAATGTTACATGAAAGGATGCTATGAAAACTTGGCTAGAAGAAGAGCTGCTCAGCTCAGCCTGAGGTAGAAGTCTCTCTGGTCAAGTCACTCTTAGGTTTTGTGGGTTAAAGCCCATCAGCGAAACAATTATGTCTTAAGTCTTCTGATCTCTGTCATGACTAACAGATTTTTAGTTCCCAAGAGGTAAAAATAATTGAATATATTCAAATTTAACTCAACTTTTGATACCTATTCTTATTATTGAGTTCAGTGTTTCTTTTGAGTGACATATGTGGGAATCTGTGAGAATGGAAATGGAAAACAAGAAAATCCATGTGTGGACTAAAGGTCTAGCCTGCGAAACTACCTGATTTTGCTGTTCTGTGAGACTACAAGAGGTCTTAAATGAGAAAAATTCTGAGTTATCATCTTTACATATATACATATTGTGATGAAAACCTGAGCTGTGAAGGGTCCAAATACTTATTTTAACCGACCATGTACAAAGCTAGCTACATATGTACATTCCTCCTCTGACAAGTTCTGATAACTTTTAATAAAGGTGCAAATGATTTCTTCAGCAGTATCTATTTGAACAGTACTTCATTTAATGGCTGTGTGAAATGAGCTAGCAGACACAAGGTGATTCTGCTTCCCACAAAAATGACATTGTCATAAAAGCGAACAGTTTGCAACATGATCATGGGATCAACAGAAGAAGCAATGTGTGAATATGCATGGAGACTGAATACAAGTTTTTTGCTGGAGCTGATCTCTCTTTCTCATGCTGAAGCAGGACAACAGTAGGCATTTTGGGGAAGATTGTATTTTTGTTTTGCTTTGTTTCTTGTCTGATCAGTGGTTGAAAAAATGCTATATATTCTTGAGCTATGTCAAGCCAGCAATTTCCACCAGCACTATTAGACACAAAGGAAAAACTGTTTCTGAACATCATCTGTAATATTTCAGTTGTCTCCTGAGAAGAATGTGTTAGTTGCTAATTGTCCTGGAAACCCGGTGATGTGTTTTTCACCATGAATATTTGTTTATCATTTGTGCCCTTACTGAATTTTTGAGACACAGTTCAATAAAAAAATAAATTTTTGCCCTCTCATACCTGTCAAAGGAGCACTCTGTCAAATATTGAAGTTCAGCCTAGGATTTTGCTTTGAAGACATTAAAAAGTATTACTGCAGGCAGAGCGCTATTGTGCCGTCAAAAAAAGTACCCCTCCGTTTACCTGCTCTCAAAGTTGGGAATATGAATACACTTCTGATAGAGGTTAGAAAAATTCTTGGCTTATGCAAATTAATATGAATGAAAAGCACTGGGGTTAATGAATCCAGTGTGGTGGAGAACTGAAAGATTCACAAGTAATTGTACAGTACCAAATCAAGGCTAAGAGTGACACCCAATTCTTTCATTACAGGGATGGTTTATGGCTTTCCCTTAATAAGCAGCTTTCCAAAGCCTATGAGATGAAAAAGCACTGCAGTTGTGCTTCATCTGCAGATTAAGAGGCTCTTGAGCAATCTACATGTAGGTCTAACTGCATGAAAAGGGTCAGACTGGAAATACTCCTGGCACAAGGGAGTATGCTGCTTTATGCTTTTCTATTCTGTGTAGCTTATTCCCATTTGTATTTGGCCAGCAGATTCAAAAACTGTTTTATGCAAACGTATGTAGTGACATATATATATATAAGGACATGTTCTTTTTTTTTACTGCTCCTTTACTGTATACTTGTAGTTACCACTGGAAACAGGACACGAGGCCAGATAGACCCTTGGTTTAAACTAGTATTCACTTCTCCCTGTGTATCTATTGAAAGGGGCGAAACCCACTGAAACTCATGACTATATTCAGTGATTCATTTAAGTTTTTCTGTGGCATTCATGATATCTACTAATTAACACTGATTAGTGTTAACTGCCCTCAACCTCCTTTTAACAGGGCACTGTGCATGCATCAGCTCTGTTTTTTTTGTTTGTGAATAGCTTGTCTGAAACAAAGCAATTTAAAATATTCTCATTTTTGTGAATAGAAAAGATATGTTCTTTTACTCACTTTACTAGCTGGTCAAGCATTGTTTTCAGAGCCTGATCCAAAGTCCATGGAAAGTCTTTTGCTGGATTAAACATGTTTTAGATCAAGCTCTTAGGAAAGGCAGCACTTTAATAAATCACAGCATTGCAATCTCTTTGACAGGCTGCATACCTTAGTATTCACTATGGTCTGTTAGCTTGATGGTTTTCTTTGTCTTTTTAAGGATTTTATTCTACCCAAGCAACCTTAACTTATATTCTATACAGGCCCTCTGAACATAAATAGAGTTTTACAGTCTGTAAGTAAGGACTGACTGATTCTCTGATGTTGTCTTTTTCTGCTTGGAGTTCACTGTCATACTAGCTTGCCTCTTCCTCCTCTTTTCCTTCAAAAATTCATTTCTCTCTTATTTCTGTGTTTGCAGAGCTCTGGCCCCATCACTCAGCTGCTAAATCTCTGTCTCTATTGGGTTGCCTTCCTCCTCTAAAGTGCCATATTTTTTTCTTGCTCCCAGCAATCTTCTTTCCCTTCTCAAGTGCCATAATGTATTTGCTGCTATTTAATGGGATGCCCAAGATGGGTGAACTGACACTCTCATTCTGTTTCCCCGCATCCCTATATGGATGGTGTGATAAATACAAGCCAAAAGAACATTTTCTGCTGAGGAATCTGAAACTCCTAATAGACATGCCTTCCCAGTTCTCCAAAGTAGATAGGATTATGTCCTCTGACAGCAACTTGACAAAACTCTGCTGACTTCAGCAAAGTTACTTTGACTTACAGCAACTGAAGAATTACCCCATAGTACAATTGGAGCTTGTGTTTCACATAAATCACAAAAAAGTACTTAGATGTACGGTGAATTAAATTAAATATCTGATGTCAAATTACTTGCAAGTTACTTAATTAGTGCTTCTTAATAGAAAACCTTAAATTTGCATCTGAAGCCAAGTTAAAATTACCAGTATCTAATGTAAATTAGCTTTGTACTTTATCATCAGTAACAGTCATGAGTTTAATAATCTAACAAACCACTGGAGGTCTCTACTGTGCCATGTAAATCCAGTTAAAATATATATATACCTGGCACAAAACCCTTCTTTTAAAAACAGTCAATTTAAACTTGAAAATATTTGAAATGTTGGGACAGATATTTGAGATAAATCTCTCACTGGATATGGTATGAAATGCATATGTTACCTACATGGTACAGTAAAATTCAATTCATTCTTTCAAATATGGAAGTTCTTTTTTCTTTTTGTTATTTAGATGGTACCTGTTCTTCACAGGTATAGGAAACCACAGATCTTTAGTAGAGAGAATTTTATTTCTTTGCCTCAGCTGAATGGCATTCAGATCTAAATTTTAGTCCTGTTTCTTTGAACGCCCTTCTAGTGCCCTGTTCCTTTGCCATCCCTCTCCATGGACTGGGGATGATGGAGCTTCTCCTCTGAAAACTCTAAATGTTAATTAAGTAACAAAAGGCTACATGAGGACCAAGGCAATTTAGAACAGGAAGGATAAAAACATAACAACAGGAATACCTAAGGGTGTAAAAAGTATTACATGGGCTATGTGCTTATATTTGCAGGGGAAAGGGGATGAATCCTTTGATAGATACCAGATGGATTTAATCACCATGGCTACACACGATTTGTTCTGGCTGTGCCTTCAAGCTGTTTTTCCAGTGAGAAAGATTGCAGGGCTATGGGCTTTCTGTGGGGTGGGTATCACAACAGTCCTTGAGATGGGCTGGCAGCAACCCATCTAGGCAGCTGATGGGGAGGCTACAAGCATAGCCTTGTTCAGGCATGTCACTGGGTACAGGAAAGGCTGTGCTTGAAAATAAGGCTGGTTTTGTTTGCTTAGCATCCTTCACTCTGTTGCGGGACTGTCTGTAGTCTGTATCATGGTGCATTAGTCTGTTATAGAATTCCAAAAGTGCTTTGTGACATGCATTGTCCAGACCAGGTAATGTGTACTTCCCCAGGTAATTTGTACTTTCCCCTGGATTAAATATCTACTGTATGAACCACGTTGTTCCTTACAGTTCTATTTTGATTTGAAGTTAAAAAATGAAGAAGCAAAGTTAATAATAAACAGCACTACCACACAATTTTCAATTTATCACAAAACTATCCATCCCTCAGAGTAGTTACAAGTCATTACCAGTATGGATGCTTTTGCTTGTTTGCAGTCCCTCACACTGTCAATTCCACTTCTGAAGAGAAATCAGGATGTGAAAAATGCCAAATGCTTCTTTGTAGTGCCAGTAGTGACATCTGTAGTATGGTTGCCAAGTATTCAAGCAGAAAGGAAGTCATGTGTGATGCTAAGAAGGTGGCAACGGCAAATTACTGTGTTAGGCTAACAAAGTGGGAATTTAAAGACTGTCATGAAATACTCACAAATTACTCTAACCTGGGAAAAGATTATAAAAGAGGGCTAGATACTCTTACCTTAGTTTTAGTGACTTTGACTGTAGTTGGTACTTTTGTTATTTTTCAAATCCATAAAAATCTTGAAATGGTAAAAGCTAATGTCTATAATGACAGCGTATTCAATTTTCCTTTACTCTGAGAACTTTGGTCTTAGCAGAGCAGTTGAGTTTTAAAAAGACTGCTCTATTCTCCTTTATCTATAATAAATTCTTTCCTGGGAAAGTTTAAATATGCAGCTTCAGGGAACAAAGGAAGCCGCTAAAAGGCAGATAAGTCATCAGCTTTTATTCAAAGGAACCTTTTCACCTCTTCAGTAGCATGAATCTTGCAAGATGAAAACAATATTTTGAATTTTATAGTAGCTTTCATCCAAAGCACTTTGTAAAAAAAATGAATAAATTGGTTTCCCCTGATGGTACAGTATTTGCAAACATTGGTATTTCAGTTGCAAGTTGGAGTAGGTCAAGACAAAATGAGGAACATTGGTTTCTCCAAAGTCCGACATAGGTAATCTGTGCTGAGTCAGGAACAGTGCCTTGATTACCATAAGACAAATGTCCTGTTTACTGGATTTGGGAAACAAATAAATACAGAAGACAATCTGTGGAAAATGCAGTCTACACAGGGTAAAGAGATGTAAACTTTATTGATCAGCATACTCCTCTGCTCATGACTTGAACTAGGCCAGGTTTGTATCTATGAGCATGGCAATGCCAGATCTTATTGAGGATTTAGCTCATAGTGTCTGTGTCATCTTGAGACCCATAGAATGGAAATGAATGCATCCTTTTGCTTTGCAGTTCCCTTGCAATGATTAATATATGGATGTTAATGGATTTCAGGTGCTTAGCTGAATCTGCAGCAAACTGTACGTGTTTTGCCAGAGTAACTTATTTTGTCCAGGTTCCCCTGTGCCTTGACTCATATTGTGCATATCAAACACAAAGATTTGTTCCTTTCTCCAACCTGTGGCATTTCTCTAATGTACATTTCTTAGTCTTCTGTCTATACAAGTTTTAATTTTCCAGAAGAATCAAGTTTGCAGTTTCACTTGGGGAGACTATTTGCTGCCCAGGTAAATTTTCTAATGGTCATTTTCTATGTCTTGATTCTATTTCCACACATGTCATCATACCTTATGCATTCCTTCAAATAACTCCTTTTAGTACCTTTGGGTTTGTATCTTTCAAATACCTGACAACGCCTATTATATGTCCCCACCATGCACTGAATTGTCACTTAGCCAAGCTATCACGAAGAACTAGCTCCCATAATCTTACCACATTATTCACTTGTGGTTCCCTAATTTTTGGGGGGATTTAGAGTAAATTCCCCCTGTTTGTCTATATCTTTTCTGCTGTGGATTGAACACAACACACCAAATGTCAATATAGTAGAGTTGCACAAGGAAAGGACAAGTCCATTCCAGTTGCCATGTGACATCCAAAACAAAGTGCTTGGCTTCCTCTTGCCGCTTCATAATATGCAGCACAAACTCTGCATTGCTATCTCCTACCCCTTCCCCATCCTGTTCAATGGACTCAGAGCACTTCTGTCTGGAGACTGTATTTCCCACCACCCTAATGAGTGCTTGTTTCTCTACACTATCATTCCCCAAAACGACTGAACTATTTTGAGTTAATTACTAAAGAGTATTTCTTTCTCACCACCCTCTGGTTGCTGAGATGTTGTCCAGCAGCACGACTAAGTTGAAAGTTCAGGGTGAAATGCAGTGTGCATGCCAAGAGTTATTCTGTACTGAGCTGTGGTGGTCCTCATGCCTCCTCAGCAGGCTTTCAGCATGGCCCCCATAGGCTGTGCAATCCCCCTTCACAGACTGGTGGCTAGGATGCCTTCACTTAGGTTTGTCACAGTCACTAATAATCATGAGAGTCTGCTTGGAATCAAACTGGACTAATAATATTGACAGTGCCTGAAAGAAGCAGGGGGAGCAGGAGTGAAGCTGCCTGTGAAATCGGAGGCTGCAGGAGGACTGTGATTTCGACAACTATTCTGAAAGCCTTTTAATGGTCTACTCCATGGCTTCGTTAAGTGAACAATGTCAGAGCTTTAAAAAGAGCCTTTTGTGATTCTTACACTGGGCTAGTAATATATGTCACAACAGATATATGTAGAAAAACAAAGGAGACAGAAATGTGCCATGTGCTTGGACCCCAAAGGAAAGAGCTAGAACACTTCTCTCACACTCTACTCTGAATCCTTGCAATAATTAGCCAAAGAAAAATGAATATTAGCTTATGCTTAACTGCCTTTCCAGCATGTTACTCTGCATTGACCCAGTAGTGCTAAACCAATTATTTTTTGAACTTTATGGCTTTAAATAATCCTCTGCTCTAAAACTCCCTCTACCCCTCAGCTACTTAACCACAGGCCCGACTGCCCTAAATCCTTTTCTTATACTTTGTAGCTTTTTAAGCAAGCCCCCTCTTTAAGTAGACATAATCCCTTCTCTGTAGAAAACATGAAAGACCTTGAACAAATCAAGATTTCTCCATGGAGAATTCAGCTAATCCTGTGCTTAGCTCCTAACAAGGAAATCCATCTCACCACCAAGCACCCCATTACTAGAACTAATGCCTGACTTGAATAACAAGCACATTATTGTGCTTTAATTGTAGCGATGCACTGTCACATGGAGAAGTTGGAGAGGAACGTGACTCGGCTTCCTTTAGGAAAGACAGGCCACGCCTTTTTGTTATTGTTCAGGTTGCTGTGATTTAAAAGCAGACTAAATTAACTATTAATATAGACTGCACATTCTTCAGATTAAATGAAACAGCTGCATTGTAGCTCTGTAGTGCGCTTTATTATAAAACAAGTGCTGTTACACTGAATTACTATTCTCCTTTACATTGTCTTTTGACTGTTGTGAAATTCATATGTTGGGGCTTGAAAGGGTATAATTGTGCCCTTAGGGGGAGTGAGGCCTCAGAAGTTTGGTCACAGAAAATTATGTTAGTGTTAAATCAGAGTAAAACCAAACTTATCCACAGGACAGATGCATGGTTAGCAGTTTCTCCCAGAAGGGCTGCCCACAACACAAGCTGGTTACTGCCACCATGGTAGAAAGGAGAAAAACATTTTGTGGGAAAATAACCATATGTATCAAAGGGAAACAGAAAGTGCTGTTCCAGCTCTGATGTAGTGATGCTGGCTCTGATGTTAGCCGCACACTGGGTACCAACACAAAATGCAAACGGAAAGAGGACAGACAGCGGCCACAGATTCTGGCCACAAGAGGGTACACCAAATCATGGGACACTAGCATTGGGATAGTCACTGCAACTATTCCTTAGGTACCTCATGGTCCAATAGTCACATGTAAATTGTAAATGAGCAGTACTGTGGGAAGCAGACTGTGGGAACCTTGTTGTGTGTGCTTAGTGAGCACGCTTGAGTGGTGCATGACTTTTCCGTATCTTGTGTGGATTTGGTGAGAAGTGTCCCTTGCATTCAAGTAACAGCAGTAGAGGCAGATGTAGAGCCAGGAGCCAGTTTGTAAGGAGTGAACCCTGTATAGGATAATCTCCTGACTGATGTGCTTATGTAAAGCCACATTGACTCTGATTTAGTCTCTTGATCAGCTCCATGGCATGGAATTACTGTGTGCTCCTTTTGCTGATTTGGAGAGTTTTTTGAAGCTTCTCTGGATGCCCTAATATAGTGTGGGACTACAGGTGATTCCCCATATCTTTCTGTATTAAGAAGAACAAATACATTTGGAAGATGTCTGGAGGGACTCCTGGATTAAGCAAGGGAAGATCTTTGATGCTGTTTGGTAGAGTGGAAAGAATTAACTATGAGAACTGTAACTCATTTCTATGCTTGATAAAAACATATGTTTATTACTACACAAGAGTGATTGTAACAAGGTAAGAGGAAATACTGTCTATTCCACTGTGATAAGAAATTAGGATGAAATACCTTTTTTATTCAGGCATAGTTTATGTGGAGAGCATAGGGTTGCATGTTTATTCTCCTGGTTTATAAAGTGCTTTTTACATAAGATTTTTTCCTTTCTTTATAATAGAACTTATCTGTGGTTGCTGCTGCAGTCACGTCTTTAGACGCTGAAAAATAACACTGAGGGGTAGGACAAGCAGTAGCATTACAGGGATTTGATGTGACATTAGGCAAATATTGAGCCAGATTTTAATTACAGTGGTAATGGCAAACTTTCCTGCTTTGGGAGATGTCAAAAATCATCCTATATTTAGTAACCTAAATACAAGAATCTCATTACCTCCTCTCTCTATCTCAAGATGTATGCAAAGTGCAGACTAGGAGTTAATGGGTTGTAGTTTAAGGGGAGTTCCACTAGATGATGGTATAAATCTTTATAATGAGCGAGACCAAAGTGGGCAGCTTAAACAGGAGTCCGGGAAAAGCAAAATGCCACACAACCAGAGGCAGTGACAGCTCCTAATATTCCCCTTGATGCATTAGAATGAGGGTTCCAGCAATTGCACCAGCCACAGGAACACCAGCAACGTCCAGCAGCATTGCAGCTGACTATGGCACCACACAGCACAGGCAAACTGAATGGAGGGGCTGATTTACTTGCTTTAAAATCAAGTAACAATTTGCTTAATTTATTTTGCAAATTAGACTGGGCTAACATCAGTTCATTTTTAAATGATGTTATAAGTGAGAGTAATCGTGTAATTAGCAGCAAATTAATTACAGGGCAGAAGATCCATCTACATGAATCTGAAATAAAAAATTAAAGCTGGGTCTTAGATTCTCCCAGCTGACAGATGTTAGGATGTTGTTGGGGCACAAGTATCAGTCTGTCTGCCCCAGGAGGAGTAAAGAAACAGCTTTTTTTCTACACCTACATAGTGTCTTCTGTAGCTCACTCAGCTTGGCACTGGAGGCCTCCAATAGGGTTTTCATGGAAACCTTCTCAGGCAGGAGGAATATTCCCTGATGAGATATCAATTATGAGAAAGGGCATATGGGGAAGACAATGTCACCAAGAAAATCTACAGGGGAGAAAAACCTTTGAAATGTATCAGCAATGGAGAAATGCTTGCCTTTGTCTCTGGGGATAGTATAAAAGAATATGCCACTTCTGGATGCCCATGAGAAAAATAATACTATTAAGGTTCTCCGCTTTCACCTGGGGACTAGTGATTTTCCCCTAGAATGTGACTGCAACGTTCAGCTTGAGTAATATAAAACTCAGGTTCCATTTTCATTTCTGTTTCATTTTGCTGTCTCTGACTGAGACAGAGTTCATTTACTTCGGATCAGCCCATAAAGTGCCCTGTTTTGGATTTGTGCCAAAACCAGTCCTGATAACACATCAATGTTGGCTGTTGGTGAATAGTGCTTCCATGGCACCAAGGCTCGCTCTCTCTTACACATGCAGTCCTGTTCCCTCAAGAGAGTAGAGTGGGTGTGGCTGGGAGGGGTCACAGCCAGGACAGCTCACCCCAAAACCCCAAAACAGGACAAAGATGCCAGATGACATTGTGCTTAATGATAAAAGCTCAAGGATTGCAACAAGAGGGAGAACATTCAGGGTCATGGTGTTTGTCTTCCCAAGTCAGTATTAGGTGTGCTGAGAGCTGGCTTTCTAGGGACTGCCTGGACAGCTGCCTGCCCATGAGAAGAGGTGAAAGAATCCTTGCTTTGCTTTGCCTGCAAGTGCAGCTTTTGCTTCACCTGTTGAACTGCAGTGTTCTTCATTAATGAGTCTTCTCGCCTTCCTTGTATTTTGTTCCCAATCTTTAGGAGAGGGGAGTAAGGAAGCAGCTGTGGGAGTGCTTGGCTGCTGATTGGAGTCAGCCCACTACATTCATGTAGTGCATTTATTACCCTGTAATTAATTAACAGCTAATTATGCAAGTACTTGTATATACAGTCTGAATAAAACCCACAAAACCAAAACCACAAGGACATCAAAGATGCAAAAGGAAACAGAGCTCAAGAATACTTATCCTGGTCTAACTTATGTGAAGATGATGCTCTGTGTTTCTGCAGCAGCTCTGCTCTGTAAACCTGTGTATTTCAGAAAGGAATGGGAATGAAGAATCTTCCATATGAGGACTTGAAGTACTTACTGCCATACAAATCCTACATACCTACAACCACTTACCTGTGAAAAGTTATAATTATTTGATCATAACATGATCACTGTACTAACTGATATCAGTTTAATGGTCTTGAGTCAAAATGTTGAAAATGAGAGCAGATTTAATGTAAATAAGTCTCACACATGTCGAAGAAGCTGGGAAAAAGGCCCGTAGTTAGGAAAGGTTTGACTCTTAAGCCACAGACCATCTGCTTAGCCTTTCATTTCAGTTCTAGGTGCTTTTGAAATTAGTGGCCTTGATGATTTGTGCTACCTGCACAGCTTTATAAAAATGCCTTGTTACATCCTCTAGGGATGTAACTTCTATGAGCCGAAAGCCAGCCAGAATCAGCTGTTATTGTATGTGGAACAGCTTGTTGTGAAGGGCTGATTGGTTATAAACTGAGTAGCAAAGGCATCTGTAAGGCATCTGAGTAATTATGGAGCAATTTCAATACTTTCACAGATCTGCTTAGGAAAGCCATGTGCCTGTAAGCCCAGCCTGATGTGCAGAGATGTGCACACAGGTTGCAAATGAACACGAGCAAAATTGAGTGCTAAATTTGAGGTCCTCCTGTCTGGCAACAGTGATTCAAAGCCTGTAAAATGCCATTTCCCTCTTTTGCTTTGGGCATACAAAATCAGGTAGCTGTAGTAGAGGGCTGTGGTTTCCAGAGGGAGCTGGGCTTAATTATAGTAGTTGCTGTGCTAATGCTGTATTTGACCTCAGCTACTCAGTAGAGGCAACTTTCTCCTGAAAAAAAACTGTACTTGTGAGAACCATGGGAAGAAGTCACAGCTTGTCCCTTTCCACTGTTGCTTCTTTGCCCTCTGTACCAACTGATGGCCTTTCACTGCTGCCTAACTTCAGCTCTGAGCTTGGAGTCCCAGGGATTCACTCTGTCTGCTCCCATTGAAATTCAGGTCTCTCACAACCGCTTTGTTCTCAGTTAATGTGAGCCTGCATTTCTTTTATCCACTGACCTGCTGACTGCCTCTTTCTTTGATTTGTTGAACTTATCAGTCACACACTCCATCTATATCCTTTATATAATTAAGCCCAAAACCAGCAAGGGAAGTGGTAGCTGCCCTATGTTTAATGTCAGAACTGCACACTGCTAGGCCCTCACCAGACCAAGCAGCAGCACAAGCTAGATGAGGGCATGTGATCACACTTCTTTCAAAGTCAGAGCACACAGAATAAAATGTTATTTGGCTCTAGTAAGACAGGCAATGGTGGATCTGTCATGAAGCCTGAATACACAGTATTAACCTATCAGAAAACTTTGGACCAATGTGAAGCAGTATCATGAGTCCCTACTGGTTGGCTACTTCATGTCAGGTGGCTGCAATGTTTCTGATGTGGTGCTAGCCACAGTTCTATTGTCAAACCATGACCTGTGCAGAGTGATGATCATTAGTTTGACATCAGTGACATAAAAACAGAACTGAAAACTTTTTACACATCTTTTGCCAACAGATGGTTATTTCCCCATCCCCCAACAACAATAATCCTTCTAATATTCTCACAGATGATGCATTATGATAATATCTGTGGGTTTCCTTTCCTCCATTTACCATAGGATTGCAAAATCAGTGCCAGGAGTTCACTGTGTATGGGGTTTTAATGCTTAGTATTTCATAGTTTTTTACAAGCACAGGCAACATTCTAAAATAAAGAGAGAGGAAATCTCATGGCTTGACATCTGAAATATTCCCAGACTTCAAAGAAGTTTCAGCTGTCCAAGCAGCCTCATTTCAATAACTCAGAAGGATGGTTTTAGGAAACCAGGGAGTGGATGAGTTTCCACCAGGGACAGAGCAATGGAGAGCATGAAAGAAAATAAATCCCTCCTGTTGGAACTGAAGTGTCAAGGAGCTGGAGTCCTAAAGGGGCCAGTGTGAACTTCAGAGTGAAGTATATACAGTATGTATTTGGCCTCAGCCAACTCTGATATAAAAAAGCAATAGTCAGAATTGGGAGATAAGAACAAACCATCTTTGAAGCTGTTTAGAATGTTTCTGATGTTATAATGATTTTTCTTTTCTTTTCTTTTCTTTTCTTTT
>VWZY01005579.1:31859-47934 GCA_013399075.1 Chloroceryle aenea | reverse complement strand
TTCTCAGTTCTTTCGGCCTCGTTTGTTTTCTTGCCGTTGTTAGGAGCATTGGAAATGTTTCTTTTCCTTTTCTTTTTGAACTATGGTTTCTGAACTTTTTGGGTTGGTTCTGCCGTTGTAGATTTCTGAAGTCCTTGGCAAAAGGTGTTGGGGTTGGAACAGAAGGGAGCTGTGTCTTGGCTCCAAGAGATAGAGTGCTGAAGAAGCTGGAAGGAGTAGCTGACCGGCTTCTTGTACCCCACAGGTGCTGGATCACGACGTTCCAACAGAGGCGCCCGTCACCTTTCACTTCCTGGCTAAATTTTATCCCGAGAATGCAGAGGAGGAGCTGGTCCAGGAAATCACACAGCACTTGTTCTTCCTGCAGGTAGGAGCCGCCTCAGTGCGCCGTTTTCCACCCGGGGAGAAGGGACCCCTGGGAGCACGAGAAGGTTCCGGGGTCGGGAGGTGGGGTGGCAGAGGGCAGATCCTCGCCCTTGCGGATCCTCGCCCTTCCGTGCACACCTCTCCAAAAGGAGCTGTCTGAGGTGTTTCTGCATCACCTTTCTACGCGGTAGCGTCGTGAGTCGAGGCTGGGGAGAGCAAACCTCAGCCAGGCTGTTCGGCGTCCCGGCTGCGCGGCGAGGTTCGCCTCTTCGCACAACGGCCTTCGCACGAGTGGAGCAGAAGAAAAATCCCAGAGCAGAGCAGAGAAAAGCCAACAGCCCCACCTGCCCCGGTCACTTGTGCCCTTGCGCTCAGCATTTGGGAGCTGTGGTGAACGCGGCTTTGGGCTTTATTTATTTAAAGTGTGCTCCCAAACTCTGTGTCCTGAGCCACCAGCTCAGCTGATGTGCACCATGCAGTGCTGCGTGGCTGGGAGCTTGTCCCAGGAGCTCTCTTTCAGACAAGATCCACTCTCTGGAGCTATGGCCTATAAAGACTTGGCACAGCTGCAGTTAGAGCGAGCAGAGCAGGTCCTGGCCAGACCCCTGGGTACTTGTTGGGACCTTTCAGCTGCTCTGTGGCTGTTAATTTAAAGTTTCTAAAATAAACAAGTTATGAAAATACAGCCACTCGTGTTGGTTACACCAAGGTAGAGGCAGCCTGGCTTTGGATGCCCTTAACCCCAACTGGAAAGGCTTCAGTGTGCCCTGTCCCTTCAGGGGGGTGTCAGAGTGGGCTCAGCAGCTTCTCAGTCCTCCTCTCTCTTCCAGAGTTCATCATTGTTGCTCGGTGTTGCTAAAGGATTTCTAAATGCAAAGTAGTGCTGTTGATTTCTGAGCCCGGGCTCTGTCGGGCTATTTTTAAATGTCCCATTTGCCACAGGCTTTATCCTTGAGGAGGAGCAATGCTGTTGGCTCCTTTGAAAAGGGAAAGCGGAGAGGAAAAGCAGTTAAAGCAGCATTTTCTAAATGCAGAGCGTGACTCCTCTGCTCGGATTTCTGGTGAGGAGAGGAGCCCGGGCTCCTGTACCGCGTGTGGGAAATGAGAGCACGCGTAAGCCGGCAAACTCGCCTGTTTTTATCTTAAAGCAGGGGAATATCTGCTGTGATTATGTTGTAACCAACTCGCAGGCCTCAAAGCCGTGTTCCAAGTTCAAATTGATGCTGTTGCATCTCTGTGACAATCCAGTTAAGTCTCCCAGGACATAGTAGGCTTTTTTCCCCCTCTCTTTATTCGGGAGAATTAAGTGTGCAAACCCAAAAGATATGGAACATGACAGGTTTAATTTTTTAATGCGCGGAAGCCGGGACACATCAAGCCCTGGCTTTTGGGAGCAGCTCGCTGGCTCTCCTGGGAGCGCGCGCGGGGCTTCTCCTGCTGCCGGCAGCCCTGCCAGGGAGGAGACCCACAGCCCTCCGGGCTGCTGGGGGACTGGAGGGAATTCACCTCCGGGAGAGGTGAGCACTGACTCCTGAGGAGACCTGACTGTCCCAGAGCAAAAGCTGTGTGTGCTCCGAGACTCGGCTGCGAGCTTCTTATTTTCTTCCTTTGGTGGAGCACGTGAGGGAATGGGTTAAAGCCAGAGGTGGGTCGATTCAGATTGGGCATTAGGAAGAAGTTCTTTACCGGGAGACCCTGGAGCAGGTTGCCCAGATTGGTGGGGGAAGCCCCATCCTTGGAAGTTTTGAAGGCCAGGCTGGATGGCTCTGAGCAGCCTGCTCTAGTGGGAGGTGTCCCTGCCATGGCACGGGGTTGGAACTGGATGAGCTTTAAGGTCCCTTCCAGCCCTGACAATTCTGACTCTGTGATGTGGTATCAGTCTGTAGCTCGTGCCTTAAGAGCTCTTAGCTCCGTGTTCACATGCACGACTCCACACCCCTTTACCTTTAGCAATGGGATCTGGATTCTGCCATTTTCCACCCATGAATTTAGCTCTTCTCCCAAACCTTGTGCTGCTCCACTAAACGAGTGGCTCATGTTCTTTGTGCTCCATTGCAGGTGAAGAAGCAGATTCTGGATGAGAAGATCTACTGTCCTCCTGAAGCTTCTGTCCTGCTGGCCTCTTACGCCGTCCAAGCCAAGGTAGGCACAAGGGGGAATCTCCGAGGGCCTGCTGACGTTGGCGGTGGGTTGAGGTCGGCGCTTTGTGGTGGCCCCGCTTCCTGAAGGAGGGGAAGGCAAAAACAGGCACTTTCCAAAACTTGGGAAGTGAGGGGACTCCACTGGCACCGTTGCCTTCTCCAGACAGCTGGTTCCTGGCTGCCCTCAGGCGTTGGACAGCCTCCTGCTTTCTCTTTCCAGGGCTCTTTAGCAAGCGCTCCGCTTACAAGCTGCGGTGCCTGCTCGAGTGTGGCTCGCTACCGGAGCAGGTGAATTCCCCAGGCTGGGCTTTTTTGGATCTCCTCCCTGCTCTTGCCTTTGTAACCAGAGGCAAACCAGCCGTGGGACTCCCAGCTCTGTTGCTGTCCCAGAATACTTGTCATCATGATAACTGCTTCATTTTGAGAGCTGGAGAATCTCTCCTATGGAGAAAGGCTGGGAGATCTGGGAGGGTTCAGCCTGCAGAGGAGAAGGCTCCATCTGGGGACCCCCTTCAAGGGGTCTGTCAGAAACATGGGGACAGAGTTCTGAGCAGGGCCTGTGGGGACAGGACAAGGGGGGATGGGTTTAAACTGAAAGAGGGAGATTCAGCCTGGAGAGGAGGAGAAATTGTTGGTGCTGAGGGTGGGGAGAGCCTGGCCCAGGCTGCCCAGAGAGGTGGTGGCTGCCCCATCCCTGGCCCCATTTGGCAGGGGAGGTGGCCGGGGCTCTGAGCACCCTGCACTGGCTGCAGATGGCCCTGCTCCCTGCAGGGGGGTTGGACCAGAGGACCGCTCAAGGTCCCTTCCCCCCCAAAGCAGCCTATGATGCTGTGATCCTGCGTGCTCCATCTTGCCAGGTAAATGTGATCTCAGTGAAGGGCTCTTCCCGGTTCCCCCTTTATCTTGGGTGTGATCCTGGCTGGTTGGCCTCACTAGACAGAGGGAACACTCAATGGTCATTAAGTTCCCCTTGTTCTACAGCTGAATTCTGCTCTTGAGCCAGAGCCAGTGTCTTCTGCTGAGGGTTTATTTAAGAGAAGGGCATTTTCCAGGCTGGAGCCTGTGGCCTCGGACAGGTCAGGGGCTCCGGTGGCAGAGGGAACAGCCCAGGCTTTAGCAGTGGGGACATTCCGCAGGATGGGGTGTGATTTATCCCTGTATACACCCAACATGTGCTGCTGCTCCGTGAAGAGCCTTCAAGCTAACCTCCAGTTTGTGTGTGTAGAGAGAATGGCTTTGGGAAAGGATTGCCCCGAGTCCAACAGCAGCCCAGCCACGTTACCCCCATAGCCCCATGGTCATGGTCGGTTCTGACTCTCTGGATGCCGTTTGGCTCACAGAACCGCAGGCTGGTGGCCATGCCCTGGCCCTGGCCTGTCTGCCTGCCCCTGAGAAGTGGCTCAGGAGAAGCAGGGGGGGCTCTCTGGTCTGAGCCCCCCTGGGGATTGGGCTCTGTGCCTGAAGAGAGGGTCTGAGCCAGGGAGCAGAGAGGCTGGGCCTCAGTGTTTCACCGTGGCTTTTTCCAGATTGCTCTATAATCTTTCTCCTCGCCCTTCGCTCCGTGCCTGGCTTGCCCAGTCCTGGGTGATGTGCAGCGATGTTCCTTGGTGATGAATGTTTGAATTTACTAGGAAAAGATGTTTTCTCCTCATAGTCAGACTATTGATGAAACGGTGTTTTGTTGGAGAGACTCATCAGCCAGGGCAAGACAAGTTGCTTTTAGAAACGCTTCTGTTTGTGTGAAACAGGGAGCAGTTACTGGAGAGCATGAGTAAACACTTGGCTTTTTCTCCCTTGACCTGCTGAGCTGAGGATCCCCAGGGGATGACTTTTTCCCTCTTGCCAAAACGAAGAACAAAACTTAGGGTAAACACTGAGCGCGGTTAAGTCTTGGCCGTGAGGACTTCTCCTCGTGCCATGGGAATGGGCTGTAAATCCGCACGGGACTCTCCTGCAGTCCTCTTTCTCTTCTGGAACTTCTCTGGTGAGGAAAGGCTGAGAGCCCTGGGGCTGTTCAGCTGGAGAAGAGCAGCCTGAGAGGGGAGCTGAGCAATGGTTCCAAATCTCTGCAGGGTGGGGGTCAAGGAGAAGGGGCCGGGCTCTTGTCAGTGGTGCCCTGGGATAGGATGAGGGGCACTGGGCACAAGGGGAAACATGGGAAATTCCACCTCAACATGAGGAGAAACTTCTTCCCTGTGAGGGTGACAGAGCCTGGCCCAGGCTGCCCAGAGAGGTTGTGGCGTCTCCTGCTCTGGAGACTTTCCAGCCCCCCCTGGCTCTGTTGCTGTGTGGCCTGCCCTGGGTGCCCCTGCTCTGTCAGGGGGTTGGACTCGATGATCTCCAGAGCTCCCTTCCAACCCCCACCAGTCTGTGATCTCCTTCCAGTTAAACAGGGTAATGATGTCCTTTCTGGACAAGAAATCGGCCACTGAGCACAGTAATTTCCCTAATAACACCTTGATTTGCATGATTAGGGGCATAATAGCCTGACACAGCGGGTGTTTGCAGCTGTTTGATTGACAGCCAGCTCGGGTGGCAGCGGCCTTGCACACCTACCCTCGATACCAAAGGAAGCACGGGGGTCATAAAGAACAACAGCTTATTTATTTCTGTATCGTTGTGTTCGGTTGGGGGATTACTCGGTGTCTTCCCCTCTGGCCCTGGATCCAACCCACCCACGCTGCTTTCAGACGTTGGAGGAGGTTCAGGTTTTAAATAGACAGGAGAGATGTGGAATCTACTGAAAAGTGCCCGGGAGGTTCTTCCATTTCTTGCCCCTTGGGCAAGCAGCTCTCTCAGCTCTTCAGGTCTTGTCCAACTAGCAAAGGGCTCTCTCATTTTGTGGGGTTTTTCCTCCCCAATAAACAATGGTGGGTGTCAGTAGTTTGAAGCAGAATGTGCCTGTGGTTATCCAGGGTGGTCTGAGTGGAGGCAAAGGCAACTTCCACGGGCAACCATGAATCTTAATCACACAGGTCAATCACCAGGAGCTGAAACTCCCCAGTGGTTTCAAAGTAATGATTTAATTGAAGGGGTCTTTAAAAGTGTGTTTGCTGAATCGTCTGAGCCAACACATCCTGCAATACTTAAGCCATTTATTGATTTTTGACTTGTGAATAATTAATGTTCTCATCCAGACTCCCTCTCAGCACAAATACTCCTTTGGGACGTGGTGATATTTTGCACCACGTGGGAATCCCATAATCCATACGTAGTGTTGGATCCCCACAGCAGATCACAGCAGAAAATAATCGAGTTAATCCTATTTGCTCCTGGTTTCATCACCTGAAAATGATTTGGTTGTTGCCTCTCCAAGGTTATTTGAGTCGTTTCCTTGGCCAGTCTCAGATTTTCTTATTGCTTGTCCCTTTTGATGTGGGTTCAAGGGACGTGTACCTGCAATACTTGGCTCTCTGAGGAGCTCCAAGCATCTGTAGGCCTTGAGTCCAGTCTTATCCAACATCTTCATCGGTGACCTGGATGAAGGGATGGAGAGTACCCTCAGGAAGGTCACTGCTGGTACTAAACTGGGAGGATTGGCCAACACACCAGTGGGCTGTGCCGCCATCCGGCAGGAGCTGGGCAGGGGCAAACCTCATGGAGTTCAACAAGGATAAGCGTAGAGTCCCACACCTGGGGAGGGACACCAGCGTGCAGCGGTACAGTCAGGGGTAGACCCACTGGAGACCAGCCCCGTGGAGAGGGACCTTGGTGTCCTGGTGGACAGCAAGTTCTCCACAGGCCAGCAATGGGCACTGNCTCTGGAGACTTTCCAGCCCCCCGTGGCTCTGTTGCTGTGTGGGCTGCCCTGGGTGCCCCTGCTCTGGCAGGGGGGTTGGACTTAATGACCTCCAGAGGTCCCTTCCAGCCCCCACCAGTCTATGACTCTATGACCTTGGAAGCCAGACTCTTGCCACTGCTCAGCACCCTCCCGAATGAAATCCATGCCGGTTTTGTTCTATTAACTGAAGTCTGGGTCGCTGTTGATTGTTCCTCTGCTTCTGCTTTGGCTCCAGATCAATATTTGTGTCTTTAATCCCTGCTCGCCGCCTACAAGCCGTCGCTCGCCGCGCAGGGGCTGCGTGTGCAGACTTATGCTGCCGAGCGTATAATGGGAGGGTTCTGCCCTTCAGAGGAGCCCGGTTGCAAAGCTTCCTGCCTCCTTCCACAAGCACCCTCTCTCTGCCTCTGGGGCTTGGGTTTTGGTTTGCCTTTTCAAATCGTCACCATTTCGTGCTTGCTGAGCGGCGGTTCTTGTGGAGAGTGGGGAGGGAAGGGCTGTCTGGAGAGACTCGGGGGGCTGTTGCCGTGGCTTGGAACGGGGTCGTGTCCCTGCAGAAGGTCTGTTCACCAGGTGAAGGAAAATGGCAGTACGTGCCTCACATCCCTTATCCTCTCTTCATCCACTTGCTGGGTTATTGGAGATGCTGTTTTCTGGTGCTTTCCTGCCCTCTTTGGCTGCACAGGAGGTAAATTCATTTTCACGTGCACCGCAGGGACGCTCGGCTTTTCAATCTGTTAATGAGCAGTTGTATTTCTCCGTCGCTTTATATGCTGCTCAGAAAGATGTAAATCTAAACAAATACTAGTAATTACTGCGTGCACTTAACAAATCCAAATTGGATTCCACGACCCGGTTGAGCAACAGGCCCTCTGGCAGAAAAGCCAACACCTGCCTGAGAGCAGCCTGTCAAATCCCAGAGATTTCATCCTTATTTCGTTTGCTGTTTGTTGATTCGGGTGGTGAACAGAGACAGAGAAGCCACCATCTGCCTCACCTCAATTCCTGGTGTCCATCGGTCTTTGGGGACGGGTCTTTGTCCACGGGGACAGGGAGTCAAGGCGTGGAAAGGCAGAGACCTCTCAGCTATAGGGCCTTTCCCTGCACCCGAGGAAGTGTTTTCTAGGCAGGGGAATTGGAGCAGAATAGAATCACTTGGCTGGGAGAGACCTACAAGGATCATCTAGTCCAACTGGTGGGCTGATGGTGGCAAGTGTTGTTCAGCTTCCCTCTCCACTGCATGAGGAGAAGGACGTTTATTTCTAGCAGCAATCAAATGACAAAGGCAGTGCAGCTCTCTGTGCTAAGGGCCCTGGGGTGTAGGCATCTGCAGCTGCTGGGTCCGAGGGCTGGATGTGTCAGGGTGAAGAATTTTACCGGCCCGTGGTGTTAACATGAGGTGGGCAACATGTCTGTGCTTCTTTCCAGTATGGTGATTACGATCCCAACGTCCACAAGCGAGGCTTCTTGGCGCAAGAGGAGCTGCTTCCAAAGCGGGTAAGGAGAGAGCGGCCCGGGGCCTGCAGGGAGCGGCCCGGGGGCCTGCAGAGAGCGGCGCCCGTCTCAGGGTCGGATGCCGTGCTGGGCAGGGGTTGCTTGTGGAGACTGTGACAAGAGCAGCAGCCTGACCTGGTCTCTGTCTCCCCCTGTTCCTCAGGTAATAAATCTGTACCAGATGACCCCGGAGATGTGGGAGGAAAGGATCACAGCCTGGTACGCCGAGCACCGGGGCAGAGCGAGGTGAGCTTGCGCCGAAGTGCCGGGTCGAGAGAGGTCAGGACTGATGCTCAGTACGGGGCCACCTGCAGAGGGGCAGGGAGGGGGCAAAGGTGCTTCTTGGGCCAGGAAAAGAAGTGAGAGCTCGGACTGGGGAGGTGTGTTGCTGCTCCTTGTCGGGGATAAGCCTGAGGTCACACAGACCCGAAGCACACCTCCCAGCCAGGGGTCTCCTGTGGGTGCTGAAGGGCCTGGGAGACAGACTGGGCAAGGCGTGAAGCACTGCAGCTCTCCAGGCAGGTGTCTGCAGCCATTAAGATGCCAGGAAGCTGCAGAGTGGGATTTGCTGTTGGATTTATTGATCCTGGCAGCAGAGACAAGCTTGACCTCTGCGATAGCGACAGCGTGCGCTTTAGAGCCTTGTGAGTGCTGGGGATCAGGAAGAGCAGCCGTCCCTGTCTCTCTGATCCTGCCAAACATCGTAAGGCTGGCCTTTCTCTGTCTGACAGAGATGAAGCTGAGATGGAGTATCTGAAGATAGCTCAGGACTTGGAGATGTACGGAGTCAACTACTTTGCGATTAGGGTGAGTGCGGGCTCCGGGTCATGTTTGCTTGCTGCTGCAGCTCTTGTGTTGATCTCCATCCTCCAGGTGGCTGTCGGATGGGATGAGTGGAGCCCTGGAGAGCCAGCAAGCCTGGGAGGTGGCTGCAGCGTGCCGGTGAGGCCCTGCTGGCTGCTGGGGAGGCAGAAGCTCTTCTGATAGGCAGTGCTGGGGAGTCGCTGCTCAGGGCTGGGGGATGACACTATGGATGGCTCGTCTCAGACCTTCCCAGTGTTCCAAAAGGGTTTTCTTGCCTTTTGTTTTTCTTTCCTCCTGTAGAATAAAAAGGGCACAGAGCTGCTCCTTGGAGTTGACGCCTTGGGTCTTCACATCTATGACCCGGACAACAGGTTGACCCCTAAAATCTCCTTCCCATGGAATGAGATCCGGAATATCTCCTACAGCGATAAAGAGGTACGGAGACATCTCCCATCCCCTCCGAGCAGCAAGGACACAGTTGTGATGCAAAATGATTTCTCTCAGCCGCGCTCACTTCTCACCAGCTCAGCTTCTCCAGCTGAAACCTTCCAGGAGTGGGTGTACCAGAAGTCAACTAGGAGCTGTTCTGTTCTCCTGTTGCTTTTAGAGGACGTTCAAACCTGTTATTTAATGTTTCCAAAAAAAACCCAACCACCATCTCAACCCCAGATTGCTCTGCTTAGCCCAGAGGTCAGAAGTTGAGCTCTCTGCCTTACCCTGTATATTCCAGTCTATATTCTCGTGTCTCTTCTGCCTTCTGAAAGACAGCGAAGCGTCTTCCCGATGAGAAGAGCGCTTCCTCTATCGCTACATCATCTTGAGTTTCAAGCTGCTGGGCTTGGCATAACAGCTGGAATCTTTTTAGGAAGCTGAGTAATTTAAGCTTGCTATTGGGGAGGTATTTCTTCAATCCAGAGCGTAAATATGAATCTTCTGAATCATTGCCCACCAAATCTAGTTGAGAACGGCGGTGAAATGGGCTGTGGAGGGGAAACTGAGCTGCTCAATTTTCAGGCTGAGAGCTGCTCAAAGAAAACCAGCTGCCTTCATGATAAGGAAGAAAATTAACTTCTTAATTAATTTTTTTTTTCCCCAGTCTACACATGATGTTGATCGGGGTAAAAGGCAAAGGTTTCTCATCACCAGCTTTTATTGTGTGCCTTGGGAAGCTTTAGTAGTAGTAAGGATGTGTTGGAATTCCCTTGTTTTACTCCTCAGGGGAGCTGAGCAATGTCTATAAACACAGGAGGGCCAGGTGTCCAGAAGGCAGGGACAACCCCTGGTCACCTGTGCCCTGCGACAGGACGAGGGGCAGTGGATCCAGGCTCGAGTGCAGGCAGTTCCCCCTCAACGTGAGGAAGAACAGCTTTCCTGTAAGGGTTGTAGAGCACTGGGACAGACTCCCCAGAGAGGTTGTGGAGTTTCCTTCTCTGGAGACTTCCAAGCCCTGTCTGGGTGCATTTCTGTGTGACCTGCTCTCGTTCTGTCCTGCTCTGGCAGGGGGGTTGGACTTGATGATCATAGAATAGACTCATAGAATGTTTTAGGCTGGAAGAGTCCTCTAGAAGTCTTCTGCTCCAACCTCCCTACACAGCAGGGACATCTCTACCTAGGGCAGATTGCTCAGAGCCCCAGCAAGCCTGACCTTATATGACTCCAGGGATGGGGCCCCCACCACCTCTCTGGGTCAGGCAGCCCATTCCACTGATCTGTCACCCTCAGATTAAAGAACTTTCTTCAGTCTAAACCTGTCCTCTCCTAGCTTAAAACCATTGCTTCTTGTCCTGTCGTTACAAACCCTTTGGAATAGACCTTTCCCCATCTTCCTGTAGCCCCTTAAGGTACTGGAAGGTCACTATAGGGCCCCCCAGAGCCTTCTCTTCTCCAGGCTGAGCAGCCCCAACTCCCTCAGCCTGCCTTCATACCAGAGATGCTCCATTCCCCTGCTCATCCTGGTGCCCTCCTCTGGGCACGCTCCAGTGTCTCCATCCTTTGTGTGCTGAGGCTCCAGAGCTGGATGCAGTACTCTAGGTGAGGTCTCACCAGGGCAGAGTAGAGGGGCAGAATCACCTCTCTCAATCTTTGGAGGTCCCTTCCAACCCCTAACATCCTATGATTCTTAAAGTGGTTTACAACTCCTCAGAACAGAGTTCCAAAGACTCTCCTGCCCCTGATGAGTGCGGTGGAACCAGAAATCCAGGGATCGAAGCCCCAGGCCTTGACTTGAGGCTGCTACAGAGCTTTCACCTTCCAGCAGCTCAATCATCTGCGTGATGAAGTGACCACAAGTAGCCCTGACGTGATAGTGAACGGCTTAAGAGCTGGATATGAGAGCTGCGTTGCCACCACAGAGGGGATTAAGCTGTTGTAACAAAGCTGGGCTGTTCATGCAGCACTTGAATTCTTGTTTCTGCTGTTGCTTCCAATGACTGGGGGGTTCTGCTGGAGCTGGAGTCCGGGGATGTTTGCAACTGAAAGTCTTTGAAGACTGGCTCTTAAACTGACAGAAGGAAACACCGGGGTGAGCTCTGCTGGGTCCTGTCCAGGCAGAGCAACAGATGGAGCTGCTCTGGTGGGCACAGAGCATCTGCTCCAGCCCCGGCCCTTCAGCCGGCCCTGCCTGTGCCACGTGGGGAGGGCTGGAATAGACACATGTCTTCTGAAAAACATCTGCTGAGCGCTCTTCAAGCACCCTGTTAGTTCAGAGCCTTCTCTCTGTCCGGCGTTACCAAAGCTCTCGAGTGTGGCGATGCCACCTCGGTCCTCCTGAGAAACCTGCTGTGGGAACGGGTGACCCCAGGCCACGGTTACGGCTGTTTGGGTGGCACGTGGAGTGTACCTACAGGTTAGAATGAGGGAATAGCACTGGAGTGGTGGAGTGGTTTGGTGACGTGGCTGACTTCTGGAGAACTAAACCCATGGAGAATCCTTTTGAGGAGCGCTCGTGAGCGGTGTCGTCCACAGGCAGGGCAGCAGCTCCTGTTGCCGTGTTCCTAGTGCAACCCTCCTGCCCACCCATCGGGCAGCTGAGCTGGTTCTTCCTCCCTTCCTAAGTGTCCGGAGTTTCTGCCGTAGGTTCTCTGCTCTCTGCAGCTGCCTCTTCCTCCCCTCGGGAGGTGCTGAGCTGTCCCTGCTCGCTGCCGGGCACGCTGCAGAGGCCTTCGGGCGTCGCAGTCTGTGGGCGGACGGTGCTCTCATCGCTCCTGTGGCACTTGTCTTGTTCTGACTGGAGGAGCTGTTGTCTCCTTGGTGGCTTCGGATACCGGTTCTTTGCTTGGCTAAGAGCCATGGGGACAGCTCTCAGCCTTGTTTGTCTGACACTGCCGACCTGGGCTGAGCCAGAGCTTTCACTAAGACTCTTACAGCTGTGTTTTTATGAAATGCAGCGCTCTCTGATAACTCGCTCCCTCTTTATTTTTTCCTTTTCAGTTCACGATTAAGCCATTGGACAAAAAGATTGATGTTTTTAAATTCAATTCATCAAAGCTGCGTGTGAATAAGCTGGTAAGTCTACAGGCAGAGTAACTGTCATTGCCTGCAGGAGTAGTTCCTTTGTGGAGCTTCTCCTTCGAGCAGTCGGAGGGAGGGTGCTGGCCTCTAGATGAGATTGGGTAGAGCACTTACTACTCAGTCACAGCCTCGGGAAGAGAAGGGGGAAGCTCGAGTCAAGCTCCTTCACAGAACCTCTCCCCCCTCTCCTGTTTTTGTGCTCCCTTCCTGAGCTCTCAGGTGACAGCTGGCCTGTGCAGTGCAAGCACTTAGTAAGTAAAACTTTCTCATCACCCTCATCTTTGCTCCACATCCCTCCTCTTCTCCTCGGGGTCTTTTCCATTCTGCCCCGTGCCATAGATCTCGCTGTTTCAGGATGCTCCACAGTGGCAGTGCTGCCGTTCCCTCGTCCAGTCCCTTTGAGGACGTTCCTTGTACGAGGATGGAGGGGGCTCCGGTGAGCCGCTCTGTTCTGCATCCGTGTGAGAGCCCAGCTTTGGCTAGTGGTCTGGATTTGGGATCTGAGGAGCTTTCATCCTGAGTCTGGGCCTTTGCTGTGCCATTTGTAGGCTGTCCTGTAGCTGCTGTGCCCTAGGGAGGTGGGACTTCTAGCAAAGGTCTCCTTCACTGCACTCATCGGGTTTGGAGTGCTGAAGCTCCTCTGACTCCAGAGAAGTCATCCGTGACTTGTGAAATGGAAGATGGGCACGTGAATCAGGCCTCTAGAAAAGACTCCAAACTTAGAAACCTGCTTTTATTGCTGAAGAGAGCTTCTGCTCCTCCGTGCACTCCTCTCCTCTAGTACTGCCACCTTCCTTCTCCCCCATCGAGCACAGGAGGAAACCACATCAAAGCTCAAACCCTTTGCTCAGCAAAGGTGTCTGAAGATGTCCAGGGAATTTTTGATGAGCCTTCTGTCCGTCCAAGATGGAAAGTGGTTTTCCTTTTTTTTTTTAGCCTCAACGCTTTTACCGTGCAGTTGGTAGAAGGTGCCAGTTCATCTTGAACCCAAAGCAAAGGGGCAGTGAGAACCAGGGAGCCGGTCAGAGCTGTGCAAGTCCTTGTTTCATTATTTGTCCCAATGCCTTTTCAGGGCTGGTATAAAACTGGCTGGGACTGTGCTGTGCTGGATGCTCAGAAAACGGGTCTCTGCCAAGGGCCGATAGCTCAGGAGACTGGTGTTTGGTCAGGGACTTGGCTGTGCCTTGGCTCCCTGCCTCTCCTACGTGTAGGAGAGCTCGGAGGGTTGGGGATCAGTGGGTGGAAGCGCTTACAAGCAGCAATCCAAAGCAGTTCTAGTGGGGTTTTTTAATGTGTCAGGAATACAAAGCACCTCACTGTCATCATGTGTACAGCTGTTTCTCTCTGCTCTTCACCCTTGCCTGGAATAGATTCTTCAGCTGTGTATTGGAAACCACGACCTCTTCATGAGGAGGAGAAAGGCAGACTCGTTGGAGGTCCAGCAGATGAAGGCGCAGGCCAGGGAGGAGAAGGCCAGGAAGCAGGTGAGAGACATCTCCTGTCACTAGACCGTGAGCCAAAATCAGAAATGCACATGAACTGGAGAGGGAACAGTCTCCAGAATAACATCAAGCGCGCGGAGCAACGTTGAGGGATGGTCCAGCTGAACGCCTCTTTTTAGCCGCTTGTTCCCACCCCACTGGTCATCCTCAGCCTGAATCAGTCCCCTTGCCATGTGTCAAAGCCGTGGAGATGTAGTGCTGAGGAAGTTTGTTTAGCAGTGGCCACGTGGAGTAGGGTTGTTGGTTGGACCCAACGAGCTGGAAGGTCTTTTGCAACCGCGATGATTCCAGGACTTGACTCTACAGGTTGACAGCAGCCTGAGTCCAGCCCCCACGCTCAAGAACAAAACCAGGAGGACCTGGGTGTCTTAAAACCTCATCTTCCCCGCCTCGCTTCGCGCCCGTCCTCCGTAGCCGGAAGGATTTAGTGTGTCAGGGCAGTTGCTTGTAATGAGAGCAGGGGCTGTGAGGGGGAGCTGCACTTCCCTGGAGCTCTTCGCCTCATTTTCTAATGGCACGGTGCCGGAACGCGCGCTGGCGTTGCGGGCCCGCATGCTAATCCGGTCCTGGCCTCTTTTAGCCGCCGCAGGTCAGGCCGGGCGGCGAAAGCGGCTCTTCGGAGGCAGCAGCGTGTAGCCGATGAGCGTAGATCAGCAAATGGGATTGTATGAATCATTGTTTCCTGCTCGTAGACCTTTTCTACTCGCTGAAACTCGCACGGCTAATCTCAGTCCTGCTGCTTAGAATATAAATGTCCCTTTTGCAACAAAGCCGTTAGATAGCAGCAGAAGAAACCCGAGAAGAAAGCACTTGTGCCCGGCAGGGCCTTAGCGCAAGGGACTGCTGAGTTAACGGGTTGGGTTGGAGCGTGTCCACACGGTGCTGGGCTGCTTGGAGGTGTCAGCTGACCTGGAGATGTGACTCGACTTGCAGGCTCCTCCTGAGGCAGTTCTCCCTCCCCCGTAGCTTGCGGGGTGGCAGGAGAGGAGGATGTGAGTCACTGTGAGTGTGACCAGGCCAGCTCCTCCGGGGCAGGGGCTTCTTGCCACCCCTGGGAGTTCCTCTGGTGGGTAAGGAGCTGACGTTAGAGGAGCAAAAGGGCCTCCTTGGAGGGAGCAGCCTTTGTGCCCGAGAGCCAGTGGCTTCAGGGACACATTTTACAATCTTGTGGGTTTGATGATGCCTTTGAATAGCACCAGGAAGATCCAAGATCTGTGCTCAGACGGGCTGCTGGGAGAGCTGAGGGCACCGAGGGCGAGCAGAAGCTTATTGCCTCACAGGAGCTCTCAGATGGCTTGTGCTCCACAGGAAGGTCAGGCTTCTGCTCGGCTTGGCTGCCCTCTCCCGAGCCAGCCTCTGCGCTGTCTTGCCTGCTCTCTCCTCCCTCCCCAGGAGCCACAGTTGTTAACTGGTCCCAGATAAGTCCTTTTATATCAGACATTCTTGTTAATGCAAGTCCTGCGTGGGATGCAGATCGTAATGCTAATTAACGAGGGGAACCTTCACTAGAAGGAAGTGGAGCCGTGCGAGCAGCGGGCGTCCCGCTTTCAGGAGGCAGTCGGTGTCCTGGCAGCAGAGAAATGTGTCTTGTCGCTCTTATTTCCCCTATTAAACCCAGCAGGTGGGCTGGGCAATGCTGCGAGTCGGAGCCGCGGCGCTGGGCATTTATAACGTGCCCTCCTCTGTCGTACTGGGCTGTGTTCATCAGCCCACTGGCTCCTGTTGGGTGCTTGGCTAGCGGAGAGACAGTCGTGGGCACTCTCCGTCTGGCAGCGCTCTCAGCGTCTTCCAGGAGGAGGTGGCAGGTTCTGGTGGGGTGTCTCAGCGTAGCCTGGATCTCCTCCTGCCTCACGTGCCTCTCTAGCTGGTAGCTTGAAGACGCCCTCAGGCTGCCCTTCAGCCCAGCCTTGCTGTCTGTTCAGCTTGCTGTAAGAAGCTCTAGGTGGAGATGGAGCTCTTGGGACCCTCCTGGAGGAGGGTGCTGTCTGGGGACATCATCACCTGCAGGCAGCCGGTGTGGCAGCGCTGTGGGCAGCAGCCTGGTCGGAGGACAGGGCATTGTCTTGGGAATGGCCCTTTCAGGAGAGCAGAGCTCCCCGTGTTGATAAGCAGAGAGAAGACAGCGGCCCACTCCTGTGCCCCAGCCCCACGCAGCGACCCCTTCTCATCCTCAGGAAAGATCTCCTCATGTGTCTAACTTCTCCCTGCTTTCCCCTGTCTCTTCTTCCTAGATGGAACGGCAGCGCCTGGCCCGAGAGAAGCAGATGAGAGAAGAGGCCGAGAGGACAAGGGATGAGCTGGAGAGGAGGTTAATGCAGTTAAAGGAAGAGGCAACGATGGCCAACGAGGCTCTGGTAGGTGTCCTGAAGGTGGTTTCACACCATGACTGTCCTGTGGCCACCCTCAAAGTGCTGCTGGGGGGCTGGATGGAGCTGTTTGCAGCCTGTTGTGGGAGGAGCAGGGAAGAGGAGGGTTTG
>VWZY01005574.1:24622-46241 GCA_013399075.1 Chloroceryle aenea | reverse complement strand
CAACCCCTGACACCCTGTGAGACCTGTGAAGAAGGCTAGAGGATAACCTTCTAGTGATTATTCTTCAAAATAAGTGTGGGGCATCACAAACTGGGACTGTAGCTTTTCCTGCTTTGAAGACAAGCAACAAATTTTTTTATTTTTTTTTTTCCCCCACTCAAGCTGTAATTCCCTCTCATTGCATTCCCAGGTACATCACGTTGTACCTTTTACTTGCCACCATAAGAATCTGCCAGAAGTTGCTATTTTTCACAGAACTCTTCTTTACTTGACAACTACCTCCAGTTGTACTACACCTCCAAAGATGGAGGTTCTGGGAGACGAGGGGACATGCAGAGGTTTTGCAGCACATACACTGACCATCTATCTGCCTCCACAGCACACTCCAGCTCCACTGCACCCCAAGGTGCTCTTACAGTTAGGAGCAGCCAGGCTCTGAGATCACCCAAAAGGACATGATGATTTTTATTTTTTTTTTCAGACATCTGAAGTTTTCAACTCCCTATGAAGCCCTTTGGTTTTCAAAATATTTTTCACCCTACTACTAAAAATAATTCAATAAATAACCCAACCTGCATGCTTACATGCCCATCCCAATACCACCTGAGTGCACTAAATGAAGAGCACTCACTAGTGCTGCTGTAGCATTTTTCCATTCCAAGTTCTCCAGACGCTTCACAAGCACTAATGAATTAGGCAATATTTACCCAGTAGCCTGAAAAACAGATACACCTTTTTTAACAGCATAAAGTAACAAGAAGTGAATTATTCACAGAGCCAGGAATAGAAGCTGGGACTCTCAACTCCTATTTTAATGTGGTGTCTCCCCAAACATGAGTACCAACACACTTGCTCATGAAACAACAGATCCATCTCTCTGGGACAACCTGAAGATTTACCTACTTGCAAAGCTGTGCTCTATCCCTGATACCATGCATCTTAACAAGGCATGATTAAGCCAATATTCTTGTCTCACACCACCATTCATTCGACATCAAATCCTTCAACAAGGACTTTCTAATTAAAACATGGAAAGGCTAGAATAAAACATATTTTTGTCCCATCACTGGTGGGTCTTTTATTCACAACTGAAATAGGTTCACATTTAACTGTGTACAGCGTCATACATAGTATCTCATTAGACAAGGGCAAACAGTGGCCACTTCAATGCTTCCAGCAATTCTTGTGTTGCCCCCTCATCTCTAGAAGTTGTCTATCTGCCTGCACAAACCAATTGAAATCTTCCATAAGGAAGGGCCTTAACTGCAACACTGCACACAAAGGCGTCCCTGGGTGTGCTGCGCTCAGCATGGCCCTGCTCCAGCGTGGCACTTAATGCAAGCAAGCCCGACTGCGCAGGAACGGCAGGTACCTGGCACCTTCCAGCCCTGCAACTCCTACGCCCAGGCATTCTTCGGACCTCTGCTATCCTGCCTCAAAGTGACAAACTAAGTGGCAACCTCCTCTATTCCACACTAACCATCTGAGAAAGAAAACAAGTATTTCCCCACATTATGGTGAAAAACTAACTTCCCTGGTCTCCCTGAGACCACTCAATCTGGAACTGAAAGCTCAAGTGTAACCTGCCTTATAACACAGACCAAACCAAAGCCAAGGAGCACAGTTTCCATGAAGCCAGCAGCTACCTCCCTACCCAAACCTGCACACTCCCCTCCACTGCATGCAATACAGAACATGCTGCCAAGACTTAGCAATATGTGATGATTCTATCAGTGCAGCAGGATGTCCTTGCTCTCTCCTCAAAATGAGGAGAAGAATGACAAGAAACAAAAAAAAAGCACTGCCAATAAGGGAAAAAGAAAATAAAAGACTGCTCTCATTGCCACAGGGAAGCAGCGACACAAACCACAACTCTGCATGCATGCCAGCCTTGCCAACACTTGGATCTGAAGGCAAAGAAGTCCGCGACAGCAGGATGTGAAGAGCAAAGCCAAAATTCCGTGCTAAATATTGCTGCCAAACAAGCCATTTCTTGTCAGTATTTGTAAAACAAATTGAGCCTGTGCTGTAAATATCCCTGCATCTGTGTACTGTTTGTTTCGGCATGAAGACTTGCAAATAAGCTTCACAGCACACTTGCAGTGGGAAAATAGCTTGAGCAATTCTGGTAGGACTCAGCTGTTCAGGCCCCACAACCAGCCCTTTGTGACCAGTGACAGACAGCACTACTGCAGCCTCTCATATCACCACTGCAATGAGGTGGGCAGCAGCTGACAACCACGTGTATACAAAAGAACAAAAAAAAAAACCCACTGAATAAAAACCAAATCAATAAGCAAAAGAAAAAAAAAATTCTTTCAAAGCACTTCTTTCAAATTCTTGCAAAAAGCACTTAGAAGTCACCTTAAGACTGCGAGATTGATTTCAGAATGCTTTAAAGGCTTACCAGAAAGTCAAGCACAAAACTTGGTTCAGGCTCAAACTATCTGTTTGGGATTTTTTTTTGCACATATGCATCAAGACTTGCTTTGCCACAAGCTACTCTTCCAGCTCACCTTACCCCATGAGGCAAGTTCACAAACTCTTGTTACTACATCCCTCTGCAGGGGGGACGGACAGAAGAAACATGTCCGACAAACACCCAGCTACAGTTGGGCAGATCACCTATTTTCTTCCAGACTGTTCCCAGAGAATCACTCTGAAAGGAAGTTCTGCTCAACCCCTAAGAGAGATAACAGCTACTGCCCTGCTACAGCACCCTGTCAACCACCTGTCACTTGGCAAGTGGCAATCTGATTGTCATATTACTGGCATCAAAGCAAATCTGGGGAACCTACAAATCTATTCCCAGGTCTCCCAACCTCTTACAGCATGACCTTCACAAGGCTGCTTCACTCTCTGGGAATAATTCACCTTTCATTACAAACAACATAACAAATATTTCCCCAACCATGGTCAGAGGAAAGGCACTTCAAGGACCAGATTCCTGTGAAATGTATTAAAGCACTAGCTGGATGAGACTTGAAAATACATTTATTGCAAGTAACTTCCATAAGATAGTTTGGTTTAGATGACAGCATTTGGAAAGCGACAGTGTATTAGGGTTTGATGAATCAAAGTTTATTTTACAGGAAAACAAAAAAAAAAAACCACATTTCCCTTCCCATCATCATCACTTAAAAAGTCAGGAGCAGAGACTGACCCATTGAACTAAGTGCCACAACTTCCCTGGATTTCAAAATGAAGTCTTAAACACTAAATCTTCCCTTCTCCAACCCAAAACTAAAGTAAATCCTGAAAATGTTTATTACTTATTTGTATTACAGCAGCATTTTAAAGGGCAAAATGAACAGAACCATCACTCCTGCCGTTGTATACACATGCCGTGTGCGCGCACGTGCACACACACACACAGAAAGCCTCCAGCACAGAGGTAGCCTAAAACAAAAGGGAAACAGAAGACAAAAAAAATAGTGACCACTCTACAGTCACACAGAGCTGATTAGGAACTAAAGCCAAGAAACTGACCCAGTATCTCATTTGCTAGCCATCATTACTGACAAACAAAAATTGTGCTTTCATTAGAAAAGGAGATTGGATTTCAGAGGTATGCCAGACCTCCATCCAATCTTCTCCTTATCAGGGTCAATACAATTTATTTGCTGGCTTTTCAGCAAGTGGGAAGTAGATCAGGCTTCACTGACCTCTAAGGAGGAGCCCTGCTTTCTGCCAGTGGATGACTTGGAACACTGCCCCCATACGAGGTGGGCAGAGATGAAAGTGTGTGCATATTTGGACAAGTCTAGCAGAATGGAAACAGCAGAAGCAGAGGACTCCACGGGACAGAAGCCTGCCTGGTGGCAGGAGGAAAGCAAGACAGGTTCACCAACAACAAAAGCACGTTAACACTGATTTACCATCACTTACTCTGGGTCACTGCTTGATGGGTGGAGGCTGGTATCAGAAGTATAATTTTAAGAAAGCCACATGATTTTAAGAGCTGAATTACATTTGTGCACAGGGTACAATTTGTTCATACCATGGCAATTCACCCAAACACACATCTAATCAACAAGCTGTTCCTCTGCAGCACAGGACGAATTTCCACTTTCAGGCAGAGCTCTCAAAGCTGCAGAAGCAGAGCAGCACAGTGATACACAAGCTAAAACCACAGGCAACACATTCTTGAGCAGACTCACAGTGGAGGTTTTCACATCTGCAAACCAGAAAATGCATACCTGTCCATTCCTCCACACACAAGTAACCACTTACAAAAACAAGTTTCCCTGCCTTCACATCACAATCACCATGAAGCTATACAAGCACAGAGGAAGTTCTTTAAAAGAAAGCATATTTTATTGAGAAATACAAATGGGTGGATGTTTCAAAACCAAGCAAACAGTCCTACTGCTTGTGAAACATTTGCTGTCAGAGCAGAACTTCACTGGCCTCTAGCTGAGGTACAACATGGGATTTCTCCTTTCTTGGCTTGTGGGAAAGCTGGAGCTGTCAGTGTTTCCATACTAGGTGTACCCCATGAAAAGCAATGAATCATAGAATCATAAAATACCAGGTGGGAAGAGACCTTAAGGATCATATAGTCCAACATTTAAGATAAACTATATATATATGTATAGTTTAAATGAGATGACACAGCACCCTGTCAAGCTGAGCCTTAAAACTGTCCAGTGCAGGGGAATCCACCACTTCCTTTGGGAGATTATTCCAATGTCTAATTGTTCTCATGGAGAAAAATTTTCTTCTGAAGTCCAAACAATCTCCCCAGGAGTACCTTGTACCCACTGGTTACAAGGACTCTTGTAAAAAGAGTCTCCCATCTTCTTGGTAGCCACCTTTTATGTACTGATACAGTGCTAGCTGGGGTCTCCAGCTTCAGGCTGAAAAACACGCTGTCAGAGAAGAAATGACAAAAGCCATAAGGAAGAAATGATCCCCCACCAGAAGAAGAGAGGATGGCAGGCAGCTATGAAGAAACTGTACGGAATGAGTGGCTTCAATTACAGAAAATAAATAAATAAATAAAATCAGAGCTATCAAAAAAAACTAAGTCAGCAATAAAACCCAAAAGAGAAGAGGTGGGGAAAAGATAAAAGCAGCGTGACACATACCCACAGTCTATCCAGCCTATAGTACCTCGTCCTTTCACCTCCTGGGCCACAGTGGACAGTAACCTGAGTGAACTTTCCGCAGCAGCAGCTGGAAAACAAAATAAAATAATAATAATAAATCAACAACAGCAGTATTACTGCACATAGGAAAACATAATGGTGCATTCCTTTGTTCTGAAACACTAGAAGAACATTTTGTCTAATTTGAAGGAATCACTATGAGAGCGATCAGCAAAATCTTGTGTAAACTAGAAAGAATGCTGGCTGCAGCTGAAGTTGGGTGGCTCCTTCCTTCCACCCCTCTTAAACAACACACTGAGATCTGTACCTCCAGGCATGCTCCCTGACCTGTATTTATAGAGCTACTGTGTCCTCTCCTGTAAAGTGGCTTCCATCCCAACACTGTCTTTTTCCTGTAGCTGGGCATTAATCAGCTTGTACCACTGCCTGCTAATTAGAGCAACTTCATTTAGGACTTCATCAGCTGTAAGGTTAAGTCATTCGCATCTCTGCCTGTCTCACTTCTACCTGTCATACACAGGAAATAACACACTGTTATTTAGCAGAAAAGCACCCAGAAAAGGTGATTCCAGACCCTGATTCTCAAGCGGGATTTTAACTAGCCAGGTATTTGCTGTAAGGCCTACTCAGCCAGCCAGTCACAGTCCTGAAGGTTCCCCCAGTGCATTGACAATAACTTCTTGATGCAAATGGTGGATGATCCAACTAGGAGAGGGATGCTGCTGGATCTCATATTCACTAACAAAGGAGGGTCTGGTTGATGCAGTGAAGGTTGAGGGCAGATTTGGCTGCAGCGACCATGAGATGGTGGAGTTCGGGATCTTGTGCGTCAGGAACAGAATGCCAAGCAGAAACACAACCCCGGACTTCAGCAGGGACAACTTTGGCCTTTTCGAGCAACTGCTAGGGGAAATCCCATGGGACAGCGTACTAGAAAGTAAAGGGGCTGAAGATAGTTGGTTAACATTCAAGGACCACTTCCAAGCTCAAGATCAGAGCATCCCAACAGGTAGGAAATCAAGAAAGGGAGCCAGGAGACCTGTATGGTTAATCAGGGAACTGCTGAGCAAACTCAAGTGGAAGAAGAGAGTCTACAGGTCATGGAAGGAAGGGATGGCCACTTGGGGTTAATATAAGACTGCTGTCAGAGGATGCAGGGAAAGCTAAGGCCTCCTTGGAGTTAAACCTTGCAAGAAAGGTCAAGGACAACAAAAAGGGGTTCTTCAAATACATTTCAGTTAAAACTAACACTAGAGGCGATGTAGGCCCACTGCTGAACAAGGTGAGTGCCCTGGTGACAGAGGATACAAAGAAGGCAGAGTTACTGCATGCCTTATTTGTCTCTGTCTATGCTGCTGGAGACTCTCCTCAGAAGCCCCAGGCCGCTGAGCCCCAGAGGAAGTCAGGATAAAGGAGAGTTTGCCTCTGTTGATGATGACTGAATTAGGACCAATTAAGTCATCTGGATAGCCCTAAATCCATAAGTCCTGATGGGCTGCACTCACAGGTGCTGAGGAATCTGACAGAGGTCACTGCTAGACCACTCCCCATCATCTTTGGTAAGCCATGGGGAACAGGGTGCCTGAGAACTGGAGGAAAGCAAATGTCACTCCAGTCTTCAAAAAAGGTAAGGAGGAGGACCCAGGTAACTATAGACTGGTCAGCCTCACCTCCATGCCTGGAAAGGTNAATGTTTATAAATATGTAAAGGCTGAGTGTCAGGAGGATGGAGTCAGGCTCCTCTCAGTGACATCCAGTGATAGGACAAAGGGGCAACAGGTACAAGCTGGAACATAGGAGGTTCCATGTAAACATAAGGAGAAGAGTTTTCCACAGTGAGGGTGACAGGACACTGGAATAGGCTGACCAGGGAGGTGGTGGAGTCTACTTCTCTGGAGACATGCAAAATCCACCTGGACACGTTCCTGTGTGATCTGATCTACATGATCCTGCTCTGGCGGGGGGTTGGACTAGATGATCTTTCAAGGTTCCTTCCAACCCCGAATATTCTGTGATTCTGCAAAAAATACTCAGCTGGTATTTTTATAAAGTCACACCACACACAGATTTTGCAAAACACTTCAATTCCAACAATCTTATAAATGGTATTAAAAATAAACACATAAGAAAAATGGGATGAAAGCCTGTGAAAGAATAACAGAGAGGTTCAAATAAGTATCAGTGCACTCCCCCCTCAAAAAAAAAATTCTAAAAGAAACTGTTTTCTGCCTCAATTAACAGAAAACAGAAACCCAGAGCATCTTGCAGATCTATTTAAACTTCTGTTGCTCCACAACTAAACTAATTGATTAAAGACTGTTTATATTGAGTCAGAATAAATGCTTCTATAGACCCATATCTTGTCTTCAACTTGAGAAGGTGAAGGCCTATATAGGTCAGAGTAGACAAATAGAGCCAGTGGGTAGTTACAACCCCCTCAAATAATCTCTAAACCTCCACAATTTTCATCTCAACAATTTCCTGAGGCAGAAACATTTTCTTTGTATTTGACAGCCTTTGCTTGGGCCTGATGCCATCAGAGATGCCAGCCCACTCACATTAGCTCTCGAGAAACAATCCTACCGCAAATACGGATAACATGCATCTGCCACCTCTCTCCAACACAGGGACATAGACACATGGGGGAATTTCTTCACATGCACTTAAGAGTGGAACATTTTGACCAAAAGTCTTTAAGGAATAAGCAGTCAAGATAGAATAGACTTGTCCCAGAAGGCTCACTAGTTGAGCAGCCCTGGCAGGATACCCAGACAGCAGGGTGAACTAAACATCTGTAAATGAGGACATCTCCTGAAATCAATTTTCTGTACGAGACAGAAATACTTATCTAGTTTTGCTCAGCTGAGAAGCAAAGCCTTTGTTCCAGCAGTGCAATCAGATGCTGGCCAACATCTCATTGCAGCTGGGAGATGTATAATCTGGAATTAGAATTGCACCTACAAATTCCTCTCTCTTCTTTCCTCTCCCCTCTTTCTGGGTGACAGTTAGGCAAGAGATTTCTAATTGTGCAAGGATCACTGTTCTAGGAAGAAATATTAATCCCACAGTCAGCTCTGCAGGCAATGCTTTAGACCGCTAAAACCAACCAATTAAATAACAAAAACAGAAAAAAAAGAAATCTCCACAACATGGCTTTTGAACAATGCCCATAGGGCAACATTTATTTGATGAGTGTCAGAGCTGAAGTGTTCTGATTGCGCTTCTAAAAATGAAAGCAACCACCACTTATAATATTAAGCGTAAAAAGAAAATCTTCCCTTTAAAAAGTTGAATAATACAGATGTCTTTTTTATCTAAAGTGTTCCTTTCAAAATCAAAACGCGTTAGAAAGTCTTTTATGACTTTCACTTTGAACCTGTTACTACAAAACCATGAGGCCAATTTCGAGTGCTCAAAAATCCCTGCTATAGCAACACACAAATATTTTAACAAAAACTAAGCGACATGTATAATTTTAACTTCTTCTGAAAAAGTGTATCTTAGGAAACAAAAGCAATGATCCCAGAACCTGCACATTTTTCTCTACAAAATTCTCAGATATTGGGGGGAGAATATTGGGTCACCACATACTGTTCTGATTTGCCACCCTATAAACCTAGAGTAACTCTCTACCAATATCATTGTGCTTATTTGAGATGAGACCTTTGCAACAGGTCAGAAAACGAAGACTCAATCCCCAGACAAAGCATTGCCTTGCATTATTTTCCTGCAGGAAGGGCAAGGAAGCAATAACAAAACCAAAAAAATCAGTGCTAAGGAACATCATCTTAGTGACACATTTTACTTCTTGCTGTCCAATAACTTCCACATTCACAACAGCATTCCTCACTTGCATACAGAGCTTAAAGATTGTTCCTTCATTTTACATGGTGTCACACGAAACAACAGCAAAACAAACAAGGCAACAAAGAAAAAAAAAGATACAGTGGGAGTGGAACAGAGCAAAAGGAAGAGCAAACAGACGAGAGCAAGAGTGAACAGTCAGAAAAGGTGAGTCTGAGTGAAAGAGGACAGCAAACAGATTCAAGGGGACAGGTGGCATGATGTGAAATGAACCATTTCTCCAGCTTACACAAGTAGCTCGTTTTTTATTTTTGTATTTTGTTAATTAAAGTTGAAATACAACCATGAGACACTCAATGCTGTCAGAAGCAAAGATTGATTGATTTCAGCACTATACTGTTTATTAAACCTTTCAGTGTCACCAGGAAATCAAAACTTGCAAACTACTGTGACAGAGCACTTAGAAGACCAAACTAAGACGACTCCAGCCTTGAAGCATTAGGAGCCTCTGAGTTAGAACAAAGGACACCAGTGCTGAAGAACCACCTCTTGTAGTCACATGGAAGCACCTTGCAGTTACATAAGGCAACACTGAACCAAGACCAAGTAAGGGCAAAGAGCTGTCATCCAAGCATGCACGGAGGTAACCAAACGTGCACACAGATGTTCAAACACACGCACCTTGCTAAGAACAAAGACCTGCGACATTAAAAAAAAACATTAAGAGGGGGCCACTTACTAGATTTTGAATACAGCACTAGTATGTTATTCCGTGTCCTGAGAAGCTTCTTAAAATCCTTGTGGTCACTTATTTTTTCTATGAGTGGAGACACCTTCAATGAGTACACAAATGTCACCAAGAATGCCTACAGAAACACAAAGCCAGAAACATGAGTTACAGATTCCATGCTGAGAAACAAAATACAAACTGCTTTGAAATTGCCTTGACCTCATAAACTGGAGACATGCTGCCTCAAATAACTTCTTATACCGATTTGATCAGCAAAAGACAACAAAAAAGGAGGAAAAAAAGCCATACATATTATTGAAACTGGACAGATACCACTCCCAGCGAGCATCTTTAAGTGGAAGGATGAGATAAACACAACATTAAGAAATACAGTTTCACTTAAGAAGATACGCCCTTCAGAAGTTTGTTCCCTAATCACAGAATCAGAAAAAAAATCTTATGCAAATTTAATATAGTGTAACAGGAGAAGCAGCAAGTTACCACTTCGAGAGCATTCTTGTTCCAAGATCTCAGAATATGCTGCAAAATCATTTGAGTACTTTGATATCCCACAGAAGACAGAGAGAGCCATGAAGTTAAAATAACTAACCCACGCTGACAGAGAGCAGATGAAGGAAATTAAAACAGAATTTGCAAGTATTTCATCATCCACATTATGGCACTAATAACAACCCTATCCCACCCACCCTTCCAAAGTGGAACAGTGCTTACATCTCCCACTGGATACACCATACCTCACATGCACACCAGTGCCTTTGCACAAAACCAAGTTTGGCTTCCACGGGCCACATGGAAGGAACAGCATTTAATCTCTCTGCATCTCATTTCTGTATCCATGCAAAGAAATTTTTGTTGTTATTGTTGCATCTTTTGGTCTATTTCATGACCACTCCAGAGCAGTCTGTCTTTTATCCTACCATCAAGCAAAACTCCTATCAAAATATGGCCATAACCTTATCTGGGGCCTCACTGTTCATTTGTACTGCAATAGTCTTCACTAACAATAATAATCATCTTATCCATCAGGCTATGCTGCCTCTCCTCTGCACTGTACTAAATTCATACTAAGGGAATGAATATGGGAAGCTTAGCTGGAGAAATTATCTAGTTTACATTCACCTTACAGTAAAACCTTAACACTTAATTTCTTGGCTAAAAGCTTTAGCTCATTTGCCTTAAACACACAAGAGGTTCTTAATTACAGAACTAATTTTGATCATGTCTCACTCCAACTGGGCTGGAAAATGTGCCCAGGGTGGATGTGAAGTAGCAAGAGGCTGTTCCTCTTCCATCCCACCTATTACAGATTGCAGCATTTAAATCAAGGCACCAAGCCAATCAAAGTCAGAACACAGAGCCCCAGGCACTACACTTCACTACGAACTCAGCTATTTGCAAACACCATCACTGAGGCACAAAAACACAACCTGCACCTATGCAACATACTTCAGAAGTGCTAGAAGTTTTTACACGAGGGAAGGGGAGTGGGAATTTTGGGACATGTGAGGTAGAGGGAAGAAGCTGAGCAGAAATACAGGTCATCCTCAAAACAACCCAAGGACATATTCAGGAATTCAAAGTTACTAGACAATACACTTACAATATAAAATGTGAAAGCACACAAGGCCACACAGGCTTAGGGGAAACAAGTTATCCCACTCTGCAGGCAGGATTCCCCCCCCCCAAGCCCCACTGACCAGATAGTTTGTGAGAAGGGAAAAAGCACACTTGAAAGTCAGTCCCTCCTTCAGCATAAATGTCCTTGATTCTTTAATTTGACCAACAGACTCATTCTTATAAATCCAGATGTCCAGAGCTCAGCCTTGCTACTCCAAGCTGATGGATGTGAATCATTTGTGTATGTTCTGAGCTAAAGACACAGTCCTGCCAATCAAAGTAGACAAAAGGTTTTGCTAAGTGAGGTGAAACAGACATGCAGATTCCCACTCAGATCGCATCGCAATCACAAACTGAACAGGAGAGATTAACACTGGCTCATAAACAGCTCTCTCTAATCCTAAATACTTTTTAAAAAACTTTTCCTTTCACTTAGTTGTTTGTAACTATCCAAGCATCTCACAGTTTTACTTATGCTGTCAGCTGCAGAAGACTAAAACTAAACTTGACTGAAACAAAGGCTGAAGGTAGAGGAGAAAAGTAAAACTACAGGTTGCTGCTTTGGTTTAGGAAACCAGACTCAATTAAAAGATATTCTTGTCTATGAACTCATTGCCAAAAAGAAATAATTTGACTAAAAAAGCCACAAAGGCCACTTTCAATGTGACACCAAATGGTATCATAAACTTTGTTTAAACCATCTATACAGTTTTACCAATAGCTCAGAATGTGTATTTTATATCTTTTCCAAATAGAAAGGCTGCTCACCCAATTTCAGTGAACTGTGGTTCGGGTGGTTCTCCCCCCCACCCCTTAGAATGGCAGAGCTATAAACCTCTTGAAAAATTGGATTCTGGTAACAGTGACAGCTTTAACTACTGCCTTGGCAGTGTTGCCACTAACAGAAAACTCATTGTGCTGGTGGAATAGCAGGCACTTGCGGGGAGAAGCACGTCACATTGCATATATCCACTGCTACTTTTCCCAATTCCTCCCCAAATACCAAATCAATGTGTTACTCATTTTCCTGCATTTTTCTTACAGCAGCTCTCTCTGATCCCATGGTTTAGACCAAAACCCACTGGGAAAGGTACTGTGCATACAAGAGCACCAGTCAGCCCTGCCAAATAAATCATCATCTCCCTTTAATTAAGATTAATGTTGCAGCCTTTCCTAGCTATAAAACCCAAAAGGTCCAAGCTAAAGTCATTGAGTTGGATAGAAACACCTTGCCTGAACATCTAAGGCAGCTACGGCAATACTGGGAGGTTATCAGCTGAATGGAAAAGTTCAACACCTCCCAGTATGCATTTGCACTACATGGTGTTTGCAAACTGATAAGAATTAAGTAGTTCCAAGCTCTCCAGCTTCCTCCTGCTGAAATTAATGAATACATTACCCAGGAATAAATGAGAGGCCAGTTTATCATTAAACCTCCGCCTTCACTACTAGCTCCACTGAAGGCAACTGATGCCAAAGAGTCATTTTCACCCAATGCCAGCCCCAGACACGGGGCTGCTTTGCCCTGCTCTAGAGTCAATGCTGTGATGAGCGCACCAGCAGCTACAGCCCCACCAGGGCTACAGCCACTATTTCTGACAAGAGCATGAAATTAGGAGGATGGAAGAAGAGAATCTTGTGGAAGCAGTTACACACTCTCCTGCTTCACAGAAAACCAGCTCATATTCCTGCACAGCCCACAGGCAAAGCGGCAGCAAAGACAAGGCTCATTTGCATGTACTGTGCTATATGACTTTAATTGTGAGATATGACTCTGGTAGATTTACTCCAGACTTTTTGTAGGAGAGCTCATCAGCCAGGAACTGCCTGATCAAATACACTGCTTCTTGCTTAAATCCAGGGCTCAAAAGGAGATGAGCTCATATTAAAAAAAGAAGAGGTCAAGAAAGGTGACAGTCCCTCCTGGGCAGGAAGCCTCTCTTCATATGCGTCAGGAAGTGCTACATGCACACATATGGAACTCTATAAATAAGAAACAAGTTAAACGCTCTTGTCACTTGAGCATCTTAAAGCTTTAAATTCTATTCACAAGCACTGCTTAGAAGTTAAGAAATGCTGCAAACATTTTTCTTAGAAGTTGCCTACCTTGGTATCTGTTAAAGTAGAAGGCATACTAGGACCAACCCATGAAACATCTGTACCACTCCTGCTCTGTGACAGTCATGCTGACAAGAAACTACAATTAAAACTGAGGGAAAGTCTATTTTATTTCCTGATATGTTTGCACAGTGGCTGGCTTAGTGAGCTGGAACCAGCACCAACAGTCACTTGGTGTCCTCAGAATCAAGAAACTGTGGTGGAGACCTCCAGGAAAAAAGACAGACTACACGTGGCAGACTATGAAATGCAAATCTGGTAGCACTCTAGTCTGCAGATTTCCCCCAGCTCAAGATTTCAATCTGAATTTATTTTCACAGCATTTTTATGGCGTAGGTCACACATCAGTCATGTGATTGTAGTGTCTGATCTAGATGCATGAAGAATTCTCAAGTAAAACGTAAGTGAACACAAACCCTCAAGACAGTCAGTTCAAAACTGCTGAGACACACTATTCCAGTATAAGGTACAAAACCACGCGCGCTCTAACTCTGCCTCTGCTCTTCAAATCAAAGTATGTATTTAAAGAGATAATCTTGCAAGCTAGGTGAATGAAGACTGATCTGTCAAAAGGTTTAATTCCCCCGTCCCTCACTCACCAGCAATTCCTTGCAAAGCTGCTGAACACATATGCAAGTGTTAAAGAGCAGTGAAACACTCCACAGCCCCACTCCCTTACAATTGGTACCCAAGAAACATCTGAGCTTTCAGAAACCCAGAGGCAGAGTTACAGGCAAATAACTATTTGCTAATTATACTTCCAGGGCTGACACTATTGAAAAATGCGGTCATCCCTCAAGCCATGTTTTCTCAAAATCTTCAAGGAACTAAGACAGCAGAGTTTATTTCTCAAGTTTTTACTCTGAATTTCATTGCAGAATGAAAAAAGAGCATATATTTCAAGCAGCCACAAGAACTTTTCATATTCTACATTTATTATTCAAATTAAATGTGATAAATGCCTAACTGTTGTTCCCACAGAACCCAGCTCAATTTACGAGTTGCTCCCCACCAAAGCTTCATGACAGCATGGTCTTTTGCCAAGGATAAGCAGCATGTTTGAAGATTATTTTATTTATTTTAAATCAAAGGCAACAAAACCACATAGTATTAAAAACAAATGAATACAAATAAAAAATTAAGTAAGGAAGAGCTATCAGAGTAACATCGTACACTGGATAGAAAAACTATTTCCTATTTCCAGACCAGAAGCATGAAAAAATATCTTTCCCTCGACTCCAATTATGCATTAAAAAAATGCAAATGGATATGCAGCTGAAACAGTGCTTAGGTGTCTGAATCTATATGTCAACACATATCTTTATGTACACACTAACATGCGTAATTAGCTAAAAAATTTGCACACTCTTCATCAATAATAGCTGGGGTTGATGCAAGCAACACTGATTCTAGCACAACTGCTGCTAGGCAGGGATGCAGCCTTACACTCAGCCACAATTTCAAAAGCCCATTTTTCAGCCAGACATTTGACTCTGATTTCTGTCTTAGCTTAACCGCCCACTGATGTCACTCTCATTTTGGGACAACAGCACTCAACCCACTGTAAATATGATCAACGAGCGACCCTGTACATATGAAACAGATTGTGTCTGACAAGGCATTTTATGGGAATCTAGCTGAAGAGCAAACCTGCCTCAAAATTCTAAGCAGTAATGGAGATGACTGAATCTAATTTCATAATTAAATTCTTTAGGAGGGAAGTGGTTCACATTCTTAACAGAGGTCTCCTCTGCTACATTAAAATAGTAGGGGATAAGGGAACAGGCACGAAATCCCAAGAGCAAGACCAGATCTCACCTTCCTGTTCCTACTCAGTTCCCAAAATGAACCCTGTAGCGGAGCACGCACTTAAGTCCAGAAGGTGGATTTGAAGGACTATCTCTGTACCGCAGCGTTGGAGGTTTGTGAACCAGCAGATCAGCCAGGGGCTCAGCCAGGTCCCGGGACACAGGCAGTGTGCACGTACTGAAAATACCAGGTCTAACTCATTTCCGAGCAAGCACAAGGGAGAAACAAACTCCCTTCTCCCCAATTGGTTCTCAGTTAAAAATACAAGACATTCAAATCAAAGCCCCCTTGTTTACAAGAATCACAGTTTGACTGCAGATGTTTTATCCTCCTTATTCATCATACAAACCACTCTTGACCTTGTGTAATAATTGCTTGCTTTTGACTCACAAGCCCTCCCTCTCCTGCTATTTACATTCAGGGTTGTGCTGCTTTGATCACTGAGCCATTTGTAACAAATGCCTTCCAAGATGGGTAGTGATAAGTAGGACAGTCCCCTGTTTTCATTCATGATTAATATCCAAAATAGCTGTAGAAATGTTTTAATCAAATCAGATGAGGGGAGACAGGTTATGTCTGTTACCCAAAGGTACCTCAAGGAAGCTTGCTGAGAATTTATTATTTGTATGAGTGGGGAAAATGGCTTACAACTGCAGTAGTCCCTGCAATCCAGCTGGGACAGCAAAACCATCTTCTCTCAACCACATCTGCAGGGGTTCCCAAACTGCAAATTGCTGAGGACAGCATAGAGGCTGCAGCACATCATCTGCAGATGAATTGGAAAGCCATCTCCAGGCTCAGTGGGGACTCCCAGGCCTACAGCAGTTTGGGATGGTCAGGTGAGGAATGCACCAGAAGACACACCACAAGGTGAACATCTTCCACGCCAGAAGACTGACAGCATTAGAAAACCATGGTTTTGCTCAATAAATTGATATTTGCAGACACTCCCACTGGATGCTTCTTGATTTTAGTTCATTTCCCATGACCTCCATGGAAGAGCATTCTTACTCTGTCTGTAATCCAGATAAATTAACTCTCAACTCAAGCTGTTAAGGAATACANNNACTTGCTGCCTTTTTCTTGCAGTGGGTCATATCTGCACGAGGCAAGTGTCATATCTTTTGTTCACACAGCAAGGCAAATTAATATCCTGACACAAAGTATCTTGATTCTTTAATTTAGGCTGAAGAATGCTACAAATAAGGCATTTCACTTAACACGGTGCTTGCTATGTTCACTTTCCAAATATAGAAGATAGCAAAAAAATACCATGGAGACGTCAAGATTTGACTAGACTCTACTGTTCATATTGTTCTTAAACACTGGGTTTTAAGGAACATAAGCTACAGGCATAATAGTCTATGATAAAGGTTGTTTTTAAGGGGTCTGTGTAGCCAATAAATTGTATGGTTTATCACTGTTTTTCAAATGCTTAGTGAAGAAAAACCTGTGCAACTATTTACTAATTAACAACTGACTGTAATAGGGTCAATTACTAATGCTGACAAAGAACTTTCTCCTTATTATGAATGTGACACTCTGTTCAAGTCAGGCACTGGTGCAATAATATATATTGAATAAGCTGTCAATGAAATAATGTTTCAGATACCACTTCTGAACAAGCACATTTGGACGACTTCAGAAGCTAAGGGCATGAGCAAAGCATATGCCACGTAATCTACCACTAAAAACTGGGTTTTGAAGAAGTTTAAAGTAGTATCACCTACTGAAGAAACATGTATGAGATGCTATAAAAAGAAGACAAAAAAAACCTATTAATCGGACTCATAAAGAAGAGAGGGAGGAAAATGACACCTAAAAATCCTTAGTGCTTTACATGGTACTTGTTATCTTCAAAGCATTGCACAAATATTAACTAATTAATCCCCACATTTTTTTCTGCCAGGTTGACAGGAAACCAAGCTTAATTTAAGTAGTTGGAGTAAGAGTCACACAGAGAGGAAGTGATTAGCAAGTGGCAAAAGGGAGGCAGCATCAGAGCAAGCTGGCAGGCAGATGATCCTAGAGCAGCACACAACCCCATGCTTAAGGTGTGCCATCACCTGAAAAGTGAGGAAGGGGGAGAGAGTGAGCCCATTTGCAGTCACCCAGCAAATATGCTAGACTATAAACCAGAGTCAACCAACAGGACTTCACCAAAGCAGCTACAAATGAGATTAGCTTTGTTATCTGTGCTCTGCAAGTGCACAAATCACAGTGCCCTCCACCAACGTTACCACCCACTCTTAGCTAGCAAAGTGCCAAAAATTAAGATCTGCTTTGCTATCGTAATCTTTTGTCATTCACAAGCTTGAAATGTTGGCAGGATTGAGGTGAACTGTAACTTCCAAAACCCTGTCTGCATCAAGAAATTTAAGGCCATGCCATTCTGAGATTCTAGTTGCAAACTGCTTTGAGTTTTTCCATTCACAGACCTTTAAACAACTCTGAAGAAAGGTGAGACTTCAATTTTACTGAAATGAAGCAATTCAAACAACTGCATCACACAAAAGGAAAAGGAATGGTCATGGTCAGAACAAGCACTTCTTCCAACTGCTCACAACTTCATGAACACATCCCTGGGCAGCAACACTGCTTCTGATGACCACACTACACTTGTGGAAATATCCCAGGCCCTCTGAAGTTAACAGGTGCTTTGACAGCAAAGCAAATGGATTCAAAATTCACTCCAATTTCAAGCACAAATGCCACAACCAGAAACACCACCTGAGCACAGCAGAGGGGAAGCAGCTTTCACACCCCACTGCAAACTCTCCAGAGGTAAAGTCACTGCTGCCATGCTGAAGAGCTACCTGCAACACAAAAAGTGAGCCACATCCAAGCCTTCCCCACAGGCCTGGATCCACAACTCCATGTCAGTGCTCACTGGTGCATTCCCGTGACATTACTGGGACTTGAGAAGCTGAAGTCTGAAATGTTCAAGCCTTTCTTTGAAGGAACCTGGTTTAAACGGCAGCAGGTCAAGAAGCTTGCTTCCCAGTGGTTGTAAGTTGGTCAGACTCTCTTGACTCAGTTTCTGTCATTCCACCAACACTCAGAAGATGAACTGACCTTTGCCATGTCGACCTGAGATAACAGTCATTGATGTTTGCAAAGCAAACGGATCCCAGATGCATAATCCTGTTGGAAGCAGCAGCTGGTCACTGCTACAGAAAGGACAGTACTGGAGACATCAGAGGAAATGTAAATCCACCTCAGTATGAAACTCCTTCTCAATACCTTTAACAGTAAATTCAGTTCTTCAAGCATGAAATACAGTCAATCACTCGACATACCAAACAGGGAAGTATCTCTAAAGTTGAGCCACAACTTCCCTACTACGCCAGCTTGTTCAAGAAATAAAAATTTACAGCAGGTAGTTATCACTGCAGTATCTTCCTCACATGTGTCATAGTCACGGTGATGCAGAAGGTAACAACATCTTCCATTAACACCGAAGTGCTTTCTTCATCCAGCTTTGTAGTTTTCATTGTACAAATGCAGGACGTCTTACAGAGATAAGAATTTCAATTTTTGGAAGCCACCTCCAATTTTGGGTCCTACTTTAAAATGTTTAAGCCCTATTTAAGGAGTGCTATGCATGCATGAGTTGCTGTCCCAGGTACATTGTAAGAACTCTGCACTTCAGTGGGAAAAAAAAAAATACAACACACACACACACTCCAAAAAAAACAACCAACCAACAAAAAAAACCAAACACCACACTACATTTACATAAAAAAGGATGAGATGGAGGGAAAGACAATGTTCTCATCAAACTCTGTCCTATCAAGCAGCTGGCATTACCTTTGCTTTAACATTACACATTGAGAGCTTCCTGATTTAACAGCCTCACTGACTTTTCAAACATTGACTTGAGTAAAATTTAAAAGCATGTTTTGCAATGTCACAGCTGTAGGCTAGTTTTTTAATCCTGGTGCACAGTGAGTTATATATTTCAAGATAAAAAATTGCACCTTCAAGTGCAAGATAATGCAAATTGGAAGGCATAATTTAAAGTACTTGTACACAGCAAAGGGGAAAGAATTAGCTGAATCAACAGCTCAAAGAAGACATCTGCTCAGCATGCAGCATCACAGAGCAAATAAAATGCTAGGGCAAATAAGAAGAGCAAATAAAATGCTGGGGCAAATAAGAGGAGGAAAATAGTGTGGATAAATCATAATGGCTTTGTACAATTTCACTGACAAGAGCAGGCCCATGCCGCTCATCTCAAAAGACAGCAGCTCTGTAATACAAAGAAGGGCAACTAGACGAGTTAGGAACAACAGGTACACATGAAGAAAGCTGGGAAAAAAAACCAAAACCAACAAACCACAACTAAGAGCCACAACAAAAAAGTCAAAGCACAATATCTTTCAATCTACAAAAAGAAATCACAGCAAAATACTTACATTAACATAAAATTAATGTTACCATAAGATCTCACGGTGGCAGCTGATATAGAAGGAAATACCACAAATAATTCCACGTGTTTAGTTCACATAAATGAAAGAAAAATTCAGTTCACTTGTAACTCCACTTGGTCCACAGTATATACTTAACCCAAGGAATGCACTGCTACAAGTATCATTGAGAAAAGCACCATGTATATTAAAGATAAACCACAGGGACAAAAAAAAAAAAAAAGCCACACTAAGACCTCTCCAAGACTTTGGGAAGAGTTAAGCCTGACTTCAATTTCAGCTGAAATTGATTAATAAACTGCAGATAGCAGATGTGCTTCTAGATCAAGCTTAGAACTAAATAAAAATTGTGCAAGATGCACAGCATTTCTCCTCCTTCCCCTGAATATGCTGGTAGCTAGGCCCCTGCCAGGGGCAAAAGGCTACACCAGACAGGGCTGATGCTTTCTGTCCCACAGTGGCAATTCTAATATTAGTACTGAATAAGCACAAGGCAATTAACAATTCCCCACTTGATTTGTATGAATTAGATGAGCACTCCTAGGTCATGCATTTCCAAATACACTTCAGATCACGCATGCGTAAAAAAATTAACGTGATTTTTCATTAATTATTAACTGTATTTGTCCAGGCAGAAGGAAGAGCTGTAGTTCATGTCAATAAAGTAAATAAAGGAGAGCTTAAAACCTGCCTTTGCCAATCTTTTAACCTATTCATTCTAAATTCTGGGGATAAACCATAAAAATGAAAAAAAAAACCAAACCCAGACTTCAAAATATTGCTAGGAATCTCCCTGAGATAATGAGTGTTCTGCTTAGCGTGATTTCAATGAAACATACCCAGATGCTCCGGAATGCACTAAGATGGAGAGCCCACATTTGAGGACGCCCAGGCAGGGGCGGCAGGACTGTCCACGGGCGGCAGGACTGCCCACGGGCGGCAGGACTGCCCACGGGCGCCCCTGCCCGCGCACAGGTGCACAAAGCCGAGCTGCCGCGGCAATGATTTTTCACACCAAACTTAGCCACGAACGAANATCGGAGGGATGCTCATTTCGCCAAGGGCGTGCGCAGCTCCCACAGCGATCCGGCGCACGGCAACCATAAAAGCCACCCAAACTGCTGGCAGCAGTCACAACTGAAAAGCAATCTCCGGTCAGTCTGTTTTGACAGCGATTATAAAGAAAAAAGTTCTAACTTTTCTCCTCTCACAGCCAGCCGACCTGTTCACTGTTACATGTCTCCAGCTCTCTTCCAGTGCATACCTCACTCTAGAGAAGCCTTCTGGTAAATAACCTCCTTCTTAATGCTTTTTTTGGTCAGGGTCTTTAAAAGCTTCTGCTGTTCTTGGGTCTTTAAAAGCTTCTGCTGTTCTTAGATCTGGACTGAGAGGTGAATAAGGGAACAAAAAATAAGGAAAGGGGAGAGAAAGTTCACTGAAAGACATGCTTAGAAATTAGGACCCCTTCTCCTTGTAAGTTGTTCCCACATCCTAAAGCAGAACCTCGCTTTATCATCTCACATCAACAACAATGCCAAAGTGCAAGCAAATAAATACACTGAGTGTGACCTGGATCAATTTGTGTGATCTCCGTTATAATGGTGCCATGTGAATGGTCGCTGCATCCAGACAACCAAATCAGTCTGTGCCCCTAGTCAGGCACATTCCTTGAGACAGCTCTGCCTCGCAAGGGCATCCCCGGTCTCCTGACAGTAATCTTAAGGTCAGTGGGCTAGCTGTGGTATAACTGGCTTCCCAGAAACAGAAGGGATCTTNCAGCCCCCGGGGCCAGTGCCGGCCGGGGGCTGTAGCCCGCAGCTGCTCGGGAAGACGCTGCCTCACGCCGGGGAGGGTGGATTTTCTGCGAGTGGTTTTTTGAGAGCCAGAGAGAAAGGGAGGGAGAGAGAAAAGCAGCACACGGGCGAAGGGCTAGGGCAACACCCGTGAGGAGGGCTGCCCGAGCACAGCCGCGCCGGGCT
>VWZY01005574.1:322-24522 GCA_013399075.1 Chloroceryle aenea | reverse complement strand
CTTGGGTCTTTAAAAGCTTCTGCTGTTCTTAGATCTGGACTGAGAGGTGAATAAGGGAACAAAAAATAAGGAAAGGGGAGAGAAAGTTCACTGAAAGACATGCTTAGAAATTAGGACCCCTTCTCCTTGTAAGTTGTTCCCACATCCTAAAGCAGAACCTCGCTTTATCATCTCACATCAACAACAATGCCAAAGTGCAAGCAAATAAATACACTGAGTGTGACCTGGATCAATTTGTGTGATCTCCGTTATAATGGTGCCATGTGAATGGTCGCTGCATCCAGACAACCAAATCAGTCTGTGCCCCTAGTCAGGCACATTCCTTGAGACAGCTCTGCCTCGCAAGGGCATCCCCGGTCTCCTGACAGTAATCTTAAGGTCAGTGGGCTAGCTGTGGTATAACTGGCTTCCCAGAAACAGAAGGGATCTTCACCTACAACTCAGTGGCTGTGTGAAATACTTCCACGGCTCAGAAACATCAAAGGAAAATCAAAGACATCTTTCCGAGCCTGATCCTTACAGCTGACTGTTGCCTGAGCATCAGGCTAGGAGCCCGTCTGCGAGGGAGCAATTTGTAGATCCATACAGCTGACTGATCACTTCAAGTGGTGATCATGAAAACTGAATGCCGTTGACACTAACAAGTCCCCTGGTGGAGATGTAATTTTGCAAAGCAGAAACACACGTAGAGAAAGTTATTACTATTAACATCTACAATTTTGTGGCCTCTTTTTGCGGCAGAACCAGAGCACGCTTTTCTCAGTCACAGCTGGATAACCTTTAGCAAATCATTTCACAGTGCTATGCCTCGCTTCCCATTTGCAGAAGGCCTCGGTTAGCCAGCCTTAACATGGGGGTAGCAATCCTTAGCTCTAAAATGCCAGTGAATGTACACATGAGGCACAGCCCAGGAGCCATCAGAAGGAGTTTGGGATGAGCAAGGACACACAGCTTGAGAGAGACTGGGGGAAGGGACAGAAAAGGTAGGATTCTTTTCACTCTGCAGTGGAAGGACCCAAACCAAAACACCCTTCAAGTGTCTGTAAATGTCACGCAGATGCTACTTGCACTGCCACTGATCACCTGCAGTCCTCACTGACTGCACTGGGATGGATGGAGGGGTGTGCTCAACTAGTCACCACCACCACTGGAGCCAGCTTCTCAATCTGTAATAGTCAGATTACTAGTCAGAGGCTCCAGATCTCCATCTGAAGCCCATTTCAAACAAGCTGTCAAAACCTCCAGGAATAGGTTAACCTCTTCCAGATGCTGTTCATCTTCAGATCCCCAGCCCAGAGCTGAAAGGCTTCTGCACACAACCATCCTTACTCATCCAGACCTCTAATCTCTGTTGGATATCCAGGTCCTCAAAGACTGCTTGAATCCTCCTGTGACTCTTTTGTGTAGAAAACTGTTCTATCTTCTGACATTGCACATCACAGTTACCAGTATCAGGCACTGCAAAAGTAACCTCAATGTGGTGGAATTTCTGTGCTGTGTTATCACCATACAGGATGTGCTGCCATTGTGGTATAAAAGGATAAAATCCTGGGACATGGTTGTTTTGTCACAGGAGTACATTTTTATCATGATGGCAAGAAGAAACATTCTCAGGAAGGAAGAAAAAAAAAAAGGCAGCAAGCTATTTCAAACAGCACTTCTGCAAGATTATATATAAAATCCAGTTTGGGAAGCTGCAATTCTGATATTTGGGAGAATATAGAAAAGGTATCCATGTGGCAACTACAGCTTCTTTCTTTCAGTTCTGCCAGATAATTTGTATTGATATGACAGGCATTGACAAAACTTAAGAGACAAGATCATCGAGCATCTGTCTTGGGTCAAAATAATATCTCAAGTATCAGCTCTAGGCAAGGCTTTACACAGTGGCAACTAGTTAATCAATCCAGTCGTGCATTACTAATGAACTCATTACAGCTGTATCTGAGTGAGCCACTATCCAGCATCCCAAATTTTACCCTGTATCTGTTTGGCTTTAATGTCATATGCTGCTTGCTTCTCTGTGATTGTAATATCTGCACATGGCACCGCAAAACCCTGTGAAAGCATTCATTAATTCACCACTGAGAAGCAAGAAAGAATTACTGCCCTTGGATTATAGATCAGAAAACAGTAGCAGAGAGATTATATGATTTGCCCAAGGCTATAAAACCAGACAGTTTCAGATCATGTTCATTTCCAAAGCCTGCACCGGGTCTGCTAATCCTTACTTGTCTATCTATATTCAAACACCTCTTTTACTAAGAATAAAATACGAAACTGGACTGACAGTAAGTATGTCTGTAAGGAATTATACCTTCCACATTTCCTATATGTTGCTGCTTTATTTGACAAGCTTTATTCTTTGTTCTCTTTTTAACCTGAACAAGTCTCCAGCGGCCTCTCACAAAAGGTAAAATGAGTCACCTTTACCGCAAAAAATGACAGCAGAGCAGACAAAAAAAAAGATAAAAGCACTTTGCAAGCTGTACTGAATCCAGAGGCAAAGTGGGCTACATAGGGACCCCAAACTATATAGCACTTACCCAAAATGAAAGCAGTATTTGCCTCAACTACATCAAGTTCTCCTCCTTCCTTCCAGGAACATCTCTTCCTTCTTTAGTTTGGCTTCAGCCAACTCATTTTGATCTGCAGACTTATGTCCTTTAAGTTTTGTGACATTTGTGTCACAGCACTGATTGCATCAGCTGAAAAGAGACATACGAGCTGGTTGCCATCAACAGATTGATGGTATTGTAGCCCTCGGCTCCTCCTGACCTTTCCTACAGCTCTTCAGCACATGATGAAAAGCAAAAGAGACAGGACCAGCCCCTGTAGGACTTTGCATGGGAGTGGTCTCAGAGAAGCAGCACAGCTGTACATCGCTTTTCTCCAGCTGATGCCCGTCAGAAGGGAGAGCCTGAAGGCAGCTTTCCACCCCTGTTGCCTCCTCAGCACCTGATAGCAGGGCTGCAGATGCAGCATATCCCTACACGTCAGCTAACAAGTTCCATGGAACATCATTAGCACACTAAAATAAGGTCTACGAAGGTGCAGCTGTTTCATAAAGGATTGTTTCTTAGGTCAAACATTTCTGTTTCATACTTTTGCATGAACTCTTTTTAACATTATTTTGTTAACGATGGAAACAGATCATGAGACTCAAGGGCCTGCTCTCTGTTATTCAGCTGTCACACATCTGTGCTTTTCACCTGGTTCTCTCCCTGCAGTCAGTGGGAATGGGATGGATGCAATTCAGGATGCAGTTGAGTCCGAATGCTTTTATTCCAGGGCTCTGCAAGGATACTGTACCCAGCCATGAAACTCACTGCCTCCATTTTCTGTATCATACCCTTTACATGTCTGAGGTCTAGAAGGCCTGTGGGCTTTTTCTACAGAACTCGCACGGCACAAAGAAGAAATACACACATGCTGTGTGCTTTCATGGGAATTTTACTTTTGTACTTCATTGTTGTTGTTTCCTTCATTCTGGAGTAAAAGTACTTTTGGACCACAGGTAGACAGATGCTCTTTATAAATGAGAGGAAAAAACCAGTAGGTACTGCAGGAGTCCGTTAAAAGTTGAGTACAGATATTTTCCAACTATTTCTTCCTATAAATTTTCCATTACAGTTTTTATTGTTTTCTTTAAGTCTGAGGTCTGTCTGTCCCTTTACATTTAAGTGGCCCTACTGTTGAGAACATTGCCGTTTCTTTCACTGAATCTCCAAAGCTGGATATAATGTGTTCCTGAGCAACATAAAAACCTTCTACAATACAGGCACCTTGCTGGCAGGTAGTAGATAATTTATGTCTCTCAGTTACCTGCTGAGAGAATAGTTTAAACAAGATTAAAACAAGCACTGGAGTCTAGCTGTTGTGCACTGACTGCAGCACTACTGCACGTTTCCAACGTACTGCAGGGTGACAGTTTTCCAGTGATTTGCAGAAGCTTTATAAAATATTTGCAGGCTGTTTTACCTGTTTTACTGCATCTCCGGGAAAGTGTTGAACAATGAGCTTGTGAAGAGGGCTGAGATGCAAACCTGCATTCAATGCATAGCCCAACCACGGGTTTCCTGCCTGGAAATTAGGATTTATATGTCATATAAACTAGTGGGTGCTGATTTCTCCACCTGTAAATCAGAAATAGGTGCATTAGTGGAGTTTAGCTAACACCCCTTGGATTGTGATGGCACCTCCATAGCCTAGTAGCAGGGATCCATCTGGTTGTTTTAGAACAGTATAGATCTCTATTCTGCTGGCAAAATCTTTGACTTTAATATGCAAGTTCACATACTGAGACTAATTCTTCCATGCTGTTCAGGGGTAGCTTCTCACTATCAGCTAGTGACAGAGAAGTAGATGGAGCTTCTCCTTGGAGTAGTGCTATTGTGCCTCTAGTCTGGGTATACAAAATATTCATCCATATGAAGAGTGAATATAAACATAGGACTATAAATATTCAATCAAAATACCATTTAGCATAAACCAGCGTTTGCAGTACTGACCTCAGTCTTCAATGGATCTGTATCCATCCACAGCATCTGAGCACCTGTCTCCATATTATCTCCAAAAATGTATTAGCATTCAACAATCAGCATATATTTGCTACAGACAACGATCAGCTAGAATACTTTTAGTACATCTATCCTATGAGAATGTATCCAATGCATCCAGTATGCACATGTTCAGTACTTTTCCCTCTCCATATGTAGATAATTTTATATCTGCTTTTTTTTACACGTGTGTATGCACACACACACACAGAGGTACACACATATACTTGGCATATATTAAACAGATGCCTTGTGTAGATTTATATGATTTTATATAATATTAGTAAATATCCAGTCAGTATGTTTTCTTCTCCATTTTTCAGTTTTCCTGGAATTAGTTTGTGTGATTAAGCACCACCTTTTTGAGCTCAAGCTCAGCAGCCACAAATAAGAGTATGACTATACAGTCACTAGCTACTACAGCAAAGTTTAATGAGAGGGATTTTCTTCCTGAAAGACCTTGTCTTTGCAAGGACTACTACGCACAGCCATATGAAAAAAGCTGTGCTGTGATGAAGCTAGCATAAACCCTCCCCAACCTTACAATCAAATCCCTCAGCTTTCTGCAGTTGTGCAGTCACAGTAGCAATTTAGCAATTCAGTAAGGAATTTACTATGTCTTTAGGATTTTCACTCTCTAAACCTCCCTCCTTCCATGCATATTGAAGTAACCCATCTTTTAGTAAGGAAACACCACAGAGAATGTTGCATGGGAAAAGAGATTGTAGAAGAAGCAGGGAAGCAATTGGGAATAAGACCTTGATCCTAAAGTCTTTGAAGGTAATGGATTGACTTCAGCAGGCTTTGGCTCAAGCCCCAGCTGTCAGAGAGAAAAGTCAGAAAAGGAAGGAGGAAAAACAGATGAGAAATAACAAGGAAACAAAGGAGGCAGAAAGAAAAAAATGCTGAAGATAAAAGGAAGAAATCAGAAAGGGTAATAGGTAGAGTACTGAGGGAAGAGAGGCAGAGGAGAGCAGTAATGGACACCACTAAAATATAAATAGAGTGAGATGAAACCAACAGTGAACAACCTGGGACATGGACTGTTCAGAAAGATTTGCTCCTGGGTTTTAAGCTGTTTGTCCACATAACACAAGTTCAACATTGCCGTGACTGAGGCTGCAACTACACTTACCTTTGATGTGCTTTATGGCATGCCCTGCATCCCAGCTCCCCTGGTCAGCCAGATCTGTTCTTTAGAGAACACCATGGCTCCCAGCTGCTGTGTGTGTCTAGGATTCCTGTAAGAGGAGCAGTCTGGTGTGCATTTGAGTCTCACCCTGAGTATGAAGTTGAGCTCCTGCAGAATGAATGGGAATGGAAAAAGCTCAGTCAGAGAAATAGGCAGTCTTGCCTCTTGCTTCAACTGCAGAAATGAATAGGTCATTTAAGGTGAGTCTTATAAGCACAAGATTGTTTTTCAGGCCAGGAACAGGAGTTAGGAGACCTAAATTCTGTTTCAAAGTCCTGTCACAAGGCTCTGGCAACCATTAGTAACTCTGTAAAGTACTATATTTATCATCTTCTCCTCTTGAAATATGTGTAAGCCTGGTAACAGGTGGTTATTCATCTGCTGCTTGTGAAACTGTGAGATTTGCAAACAGGTTCTACTGTGAAACCCTCTGGTAAGGTCTGTGTTGAGAATGGACCATCAATAGTAAGATTCGGTTGTTTTCCCAGATCTTCCTTTGAGAGTATATTAATTTTTTTAAGATACTTTATAAAACCTCTGCATGTCTCTAGGTACTATGACACAACTAACAACATTCTTGAAGCATTATAACACTGGGAGAGAACTCTGACAGCCAGATGAATTCCTGCTTCTATCTTCATTATCATGCCTGCCTTCTCAAGAAACATTATCAGACAGATATTTGCTGAAGCTGAAAAAATATTTCTCTCCTCCTGGGTTTCATCCAAAGTTTCTGGAATGGCATTACTGCTTCAGGACAGCCAGATAACACAGTCCCCTGGGATCCAGAAGACTGTTCAGGTGCTCCAGAGAGGACCTCTCCTCCCCTCGCCTCCCAGTGCTCTTGGGAAAATGCTGTGCCAAAGAGCCAGCCTGAGACTCCAGCCAGATGCATCCAAAGCCAAGATCTCTGCATATGCAGGTAAAGCTTTGGATTTCAGACAGTAGCATCTTTGCTTTGCCTTAGTTTTTGACCCTCTGGGAGCACATAGGCTAAGAAGTACACAGGCAGGATCAGGTAAGAACTCGAGTGAATCTGTGGGAGAGCAGGGCTGAGCCAGAAAGCACAACCAGAAACCAGTGTGAAGGGCAAATCTAAGAGACACTGTGTAGAGATACAGCTAGGAATAGTAGGCAAAACTCATGGGTGGGTGAAGAGTCTGCCATTGCATTGAGGGGTTTGGAGACAGTCTACGACTGAATGATAAGTTGAATGAGGAAATCTCAACTGAATTTTTAAAATTAGTGAATGAAACTTAAAGTAACAAGATGGGAGCTAGTGGGACAGAAGAAGCCGTAGGCACAGTCTCCCCCAGAGCCATTAGATTCCCAGATTTCTACTCTCAGTGAGCATGTGCCTCAACACACTCTGATCCACAGGTGGCAATTTGTTATTCCTATGAGTTAACTCTGGTGTCTCAACTACCAGGATGGAAATGCTGAATTTTACTGATGTCAAAGATATAATGTAACCTGTAAAATGGAAATATTTTTATTTGGATTATTTTTAAAACAAACAAGCAAGCAAGAAAACAAACAATGACAACAATAATAACAACAAAACCAACCAAACAAATCAACCAACCAACTAAACCCCAAACAAACAAACAAACAAAAAAAAAAAAAAAAAAACAAACAAAACCCAAAAAAAAAAAAAAAAAAAAAAAAAAAAAAAAAAAAATCCTAGGAAATCACATGCACTCAAATTCTGTCCAGAGGGAACAAAGTCACTCCCTCAAAAGAGTTAGGAGATACAAAGTTATGAATGCTTGAAAAACTGCAGTAGGTTTCTTTAAATATGGTTTGTGAGATTAAGTTTCTTAACTACATGATTTATTTTTTTTCCCCACAGATTGCCTAACCCATTTGTTGCAAAAGTTGGGAGATGTATAATTAAAGGCAGGAGATAACAGGAAGGAAAAAGATGATCTTATCATTAATACAATGTGACCTCTGTAACATTGGGCAAACTGCTTAAATGAAAACTTTCCCACATTATCTCTAAATGTTCATATCTCTGAGTATCCAACTTAGTATCTGATCAGACTTGCAGAAATGCTGAGCACTCATAAGAGAAACTGAATTCAGTAGGAGCAATGCAGTGAGTACTTAAGGCTCTGTACAGCTGACTATTCTGAAACAGGACATCTTAGACAGTTAGAATGTATATTCAGAATAAGAAACTCAACCTTATATTCCTTATCTATGGAGTGGAAGGGCATCCTCTTTTGTCCTAGTATGTATTGGAAAGACAAACTTATCAACAGACATGAAGCATTCATGCTCTTTAATGATAAACAACATACAAAAGACCCTTTGATAAAGAATATAAATCACATCAAAGGGAAGTCTGACTAGCAGACAGTAAGGAGGCAAGGGATATATATAGCTCATGAAGATCATGAAATCAAAAAAAGAAGAGCTACATGTGTACTAAGCACCATCTATCCTGTGCACTGAAAGAGGAGAGGGATTGTGGAAAAAAAAAAAAATGGTCAAATATTAACAGATGCCTGTTTATCTAAGAAAACAGTTCTGGAGGAAACGAGCAGTGACAAGACAAGAATGTGTTCAAAAACATTCTGTCAAGCCCATGCAAAAATGTGTTAAGGACCTATAAAATGGAGATAATGATACTTTTTCTTCCTAGTGAAGTGCCTCGAGAACTCCTGCTGAAATCTGCTACAAGACTTAATGCATTTTTCTTTTTACAGGAACTGTAAGATCTTACTGAGTGACTCCAGGATAGCTCAAAGGATGGATCTGAAGACAATTGCAGTCAGTGGGAAGTTAGCTAATTTCAGGGGGTTTGGAGAAAAAACCATGAGCTATCAAGCCCAGTTTCATTTTATGAAGTGACTTTATGCCAAGAGCTCTAGACCCTAGAGACAAGACCATAGATTTGAGGTTATTAGGGTGAAATAAGCCAGGATCTGGGTTTAGTTTATTTTTTAAACAAGTTGTCTCTTGGCAGTAACCCAGAAAAGAGCAATATGTATAAAAAAAATAAGAGGAAGGACAGAATGGTAATAAAACAACTACTGAAACTAGATCTTTGCAGACAGCAAAGTCTATGAAACATAAGAGGGGGACAGCACTGGGACACTAATAAGGCATTGTCCACTTGAGCTAGTAAAAAGCAATAGAATGAGGTTTAGCTGAGGCTGACGGGGTCACCTCAAGCTCGTTTCCCCATGCGTACCACAGAAGGAACATAACCAAAACGGCGGCTTTTTTTTCCCTTCTGTCAGTTATACAGCAGGAAAACTGAGCCCCTGCTGAAAGCACTTGTCAATGACAAGCAGCAAATGGTAGCACTCGAAGTGCAAGCCAATGCAGCAAATGTGACCTAAGAAATACAGACTGACAGTGAAAAATGCTGCAGATTTGAAGTGTGCCTTAGCTCTCTGAGTTTATGAAAGCAGTATATCTAGGTAGCTAGCATGGGAAACAATGACAGGGCACACGTCTGAGATGTTACTGTAGAAAGACAGAAAGTGCAAGGTCCTAAGAATCATTTAGAAATGGAGTCTTACTACAACAGTGAGAAAAAGATCACCAGATGCTCCATTTTTAACCTCTTGTTGCCAAATTCCCAGGCCCTGCTCAAAGTCTTCATCTGGACACACTGTTCTAAGCACTGTCAAAATACTCCTTCACAAGCCAAGGAGCCAAAAGCTTCCGCCTCCCACAGGCAGAAGATCTTCTTCACTGTGAGTTTGCATGTGTAAACTTTTTACCTGCCTTTGTACACAGTTTATCTAAGTCCCACACCACACTGTGTAAGAAGGCTACATATACATTAGTGCCATAGGTAACAGGGAGTTACAGTTACTGTAGCTGGGCTGCAGCTCCTCTGTGTAGGTAAGGATTTGATGGATGAGGTGTGCAGGGCCTCCACAAGTACAAGGACCCCGGATACTTTCTTGAGCTGTTTATGCCTAAAGCCTACTCTGAGGGGAGCATGAGCAATTCTGGATTTGGTGAATCTGACTTAATGAAGAATTATGAAATGCTTATATTCCAGCAAAATTCCCAAGACAAGAAATCTAAGCTATAAGCTCTTTTATTCTATTGTCATCTCTTTGAAAGGGGAATCCCATTTTCATTAGATATCATCTAGCACTGTGGTGTTCTGGTCTGACTAGAAGCCCTTCATGCCGGTGTACTTCATTTATTGTTATGTATCTTCCATTTCTTCCTGATTCAGTCTTAAGATGGTCAGAAAAGAGAGAAATGGAAATGTTCAGCTATGTGTGATCTATGGATTCTTCCTTGCCACATATCTCTCGTGTTTGTGCTTTTCCCTGTCACATTAATATCCAATTGGATGTGTATTCATAAATGCTGAACTTTTAAGTGGGAATGAACTTATTTTAATATTGTCTACTTACAGGAAGAGTTTAAGGGCAAGGACCTTTTCTCTAATTGGCATATAAACATAATTTCTTCATAAGGAACATGGATATATTTAGGTTATATAGATCAAAACATCCAGACATCTGTACCACAAAGGAGATGATATGCAAAGGAAAATCACAACTCTCAAATCTGCTGGAATTACAAAACTACAACTTTAATCAAAACCTGTTGGTTACATGCTGTGTTAATACTTAGATACTGTAGTATACAGTACTATACATAGAATATACATGCAATAAAGATGATATAATGAGACACAGCAAAATTGGTTCATTTTTCTGCAATGTCAACTCGTGTTCCTTGGTTAAAGCATGGTGTGTGGAAAAAGCACAGCTGAATTCTGATAGTTTTGCTACTGCAATTGTATTTATACGCTGTAGTAAATGCCCTGTTAAATTTCCTTTATTTTAAAGCTGTTTATTGTTTTTCTCTTATCATAAGGACAATACTGCCACAAGGCCTATTTGATTTATAAATGCATTTTGGCAGATTAATTTGTTACCATAAATATCGAAGTTATTTGCCCACTTTGCTAGTGATCTATTTAAAATAATTTAAAAATCCATTTGACCTTTCAGTTTTGATGTGTTGCTGAGCTCTGAGTTTCCTCCTACACTTCACCAAGTGTATGAGTAAAACAGCTTCCTTCCTTTGGAGTAATTTTATGTTTTGTGTAATAAGCAATACAGAGAAAATAAATGTTCTTTGCTTACAAACACTGGTGTCCCATTCAACTGTTAAACAACTGTTATTATTAATTATTTACATTGTTATAGCTCTGCAGAGACACCATCATGGAACATGGCTCGATTATGTTAACTGCTATACAAACACAGGTGAAAGAGACGATTGTCACTATTTCTTATGGCAAATATGCTAAGTTGCCCGAAGTTACAATGATTTGTTTATAAAAAGGATTTGAATTAATCCAAACAAAAAAGACTAATTGTACTACTAAAATCATTTGTGATAAGGAAGAAGGAAACAAAACTAGAAAATAATGTGCTAGATTAACCTCACATCTGTTTACTGTTAAAATTATAGAGGGATCAGCTATTCTACTCTTCAGAAGTGTGGAAAAAAACAAACTGAAGAGGAATCAAGATGGTCATGAAAGGAAATATGCTAAAGGGAGCAAGGCACTTTTTAATGGCTGCTTCCTACATAACCTTCTGTGAGCTGAAATACATCAGCACACTACTGGAACATCAGAGTCTGGAAAAGCAGACCAGGCTGTAGAGGAAGACCTAAATGACTCATTGCTCTTGTCAGCTTTGGCTAAAACCTGAACAAGCACCGAGTTCTTTTTGATTTTTTTTCTTCTAGATATTTCTTGTTTCCCATCTATTTCTTCTATATCTTTCTCCACTTTGTTTTTTGGTTTGTTTGGGTTTTTTGTTTGGTTGTTTTGTTTTTTTTTTTTAAATAAGGGGTTTGCTTAGTTGGCCAAGATCACAGGCTGAAATCCCTTCATTCAAAGTCCTGAACCATATGTAACTTTTTAGGACTGGTCACAAACACATTTTTGATTCACCCATCTCATCAAATTTCATATAACAATGATGCAGTGAGTTTACACTCTAGAAGCATTACACTAATCCATACTTATTCTAATTTTGGACCCAGAACTATTTAAAAGTGTTTCTGTTATTAATAAAACCAGCATCAGCAGGTGTTAAATCTCTTAGAAGATCTAGGTTTAAGAAACTGATGCAGGAAGTCTGTGGCATATTACAATATTGAAGTCTGTACAAGGATGCACTGCTATAGGGTAGCATTCACATTACCGGATTACCTTGGTTTCTCCTACTACACTGCTGTTTCCAGCAGATTTTATTCATTATCTTTGTTTCATTTTCAGTGTTATACAAGCTTCCTGGGCAGCCAACACAATATACTTGGTTCCTCAGAATTCTCCAGAAGCACAAGCCTCCCACAAAACCCCACACCCTTCGGAGTGCCTATTTAAGCATGGATTTGGATGTCAGGAAAGCAGTCAGGCATGCCCTTTTCTGTATGCTTGCTAAATGATACTTAACCTACTGTGCCAGAATCTAAAGAAGATTGTTCTCTCCTCTAGATTTTTTTCTGAGAAAAAAAGTTGTTTCCTTTCTCTCTAAGAGGGCCTTTTCCATTAAGCTTTTGGGGAAGCAATCTCTGCTAGAAAGCATGATCTTGATCATAAATTCATCTCAGCACCACAAGTCATGTATGAGACTTACAGGGAGCAGCCTTCTCATTTAATCTGAACCACAGGGGGCTGCGAAAGAAGCAGGCAAAAGCAGCACCTGCTCAATTTATCAACAGCAAATCTGACAAAAAAATGTACAGTTCTAGTCTGGTTTTGGTGGAGAGCTGAACTTTTGACAGAAGTACTTTAATTAAAATATTTCTGGTCAATGGTACTTGTTTTCTGCAGAAAATTGTAGCTGAAGCAGTGATCATGACCCTAGCTATTACAATTTTGTAACATTATTGAGGTCTTTTGTACATTTACTTTGAATGTCTTTTACTCTTCTTTTTAGGTTGTATTATCCCCCTTGGTGTGTTTTGACCACGTGACTGCTGCGATGCACCATTTCCTTGTCAAATAAAGTGAAAGAGGAGGGCATGTTGATCTACATATTTATGACAGGGAACAACACAACCTACAATGAAGAATACTGTTTTGCAACCCCTGGACTACAGTTCACAGGAGGCACTGCAGCTATCAAAATATCTTCCTTTTTCACTGCCATTTCAGACTATTCTCTCTAAAAAAATTCTTCTTAACTGCCCATTTTCCAAGCAGCTCTAAGCAAGTATCCTCAAAGAGACAATAGAGGAAATAGCAGAAGAAAGACCTAGTTCAGGAAAAAAAAGAAACGTAGACTTCCAATTTTCAGATGTCATCATCTTCTAATGAGTTTATTTTCTATTATGTGAGGTACTTAGGCTTATTCTTCAGAAAAATTGGAAGTTAATAATGATCAATCTACATTTACTCTGCACATAACTGTAGAGGTTATGATGCATGGCATAATTGCAGTGTACTGAATGTTTCCCTTTCATGGCTGGCTGCAGAGACTGTAATGGCCTGTTACTCATTTCTAGGTAAAGCAGTTACTCCTTTAGTTTAGGTGGCAGGAATTTGTGCTTCTGATGCTGAGATTTTTGAACTTGATCCTGACTGGCAGTTGTAGACAGCTACATTTAATTATCATATAACAACATTGTTTTCTCATTCTCCTTTCAGAACAGCCCCGATGCACCTGACAACAATACTGTATAAAACAAGAGACAGATAATTTTGTAAAGGAAGTTTTCCTGAATGCTCTTCTCTATAGGGAAGAATTTATCATGTTTTAAGTGTTCTTGTTTCTTTGTTTCATTTAGAGAATACCCAAGGTTAGATCTGGCATTATTCCAACACCAGTCTGTCTCCTATTCACCAATTAATTATCTATTTTCCTGAGAAAGACAATTGACATGCAAACAAAATCAGTATGTATTATGTGTATTTACAAGCAAGTGAAACACAACAAAGATAAAAGAAAGAATTGTAAGTTTAAAATATTCTTAAAGATAAGACACCAGGTATAAAGTGAGATTTCATGAATGTATACAAGTATATTGGTCCAAATCTATGCCGGCTATAAATCCATAGCTCACAGATCAATTTGTTTCACCGTTATTTAAAAACAGAACAAAATCTGACTCCGGAGAAGTTACAAAGAGCTGAAAACCTCGGCACAGAGAACAATCTACTGGAATAGACTATAGAAAACCCATGTAGTTAGATAGCTGCCACCAAAGAGAAAGGATGAGCTTGTATCTATGACTTGAGAGCACAACTGAGGAGAGCTGGATTCAATTCTTGTGAAAATCATCTCATCTCTCTGGATCTGCTCCGTGAATAAAATAAATCTATTTTTACCTTTCTGCACCATGAAAACCTTGAGTGAAGTCATGCTGTGACACCATTTGAGACCAAGTGTAGGCCTTGTAGAGCACAAGCTGTGTACCTTTTCTGCTTGAAGGATGACCCATGAGGAGCCCAGCCCCACTCATATTTACCTGGGTGACAGCTCTGGACATTTCAGACAGAACATGGCTTAAATCTGAAGGGAAAATCATAGTTACACTGTTATCTGTGCTGACTGACAAAAAAGATGAGCAAAATTCAACGGAGATGCCACATACAAGGTTATATCTGAGCCAGCAGAGCTGCCTGGCCCTGCCAAGGAGCTTCCACTGGATGTCTTCCCTGAGGCAGGGCCCAGCCTGACAGGCTGCACATATAGCAACGTCTTCTCCACTGGAGACTGTGAGCTGGGTGAACTTCCCTCAGCTTGCCCGGCACTCCCCTTCCCTCAGGACTTAGCGTGGCACCTCATAGACGTGGGCAATGGTGAACAGAAGGTGACCATCAACAGGACCAGCGAAGCTGGTCATGAATCCTTCTGTGGCTGTCACCCAGGAGGAGGTAAGGCCTGGAGAGTCACAGGATTCAGTCGTCTTTGGGATTATGGGGAGATCATGGTGTTCAGAGCTCCATGTTTGCACTTGTAAATGATTTAGAGGACCTATGAAAGGTTTTTTTTGAGAAAACTTGAGACTGTCCCCCCTGAGTATGACAGGAGCTCTGTGGGCAGGCACCAGGTCCCTGTCACTGCTCACCTGACCAAGAGTCAGTTTCATCAGTTGTAAAGAGACAGAAAGGCCCCGGGGCACTGCTGGAAGGTCCAAAGTGGACAGCACAAAGCACAGTCCCTGGAGTCCAGAGGTCTTGAGAGGATTGTCCCTGCTTGGCAGAGTGGCTATTGGAAACAGTCTGCTTAGGGCAACAGTCAGCACTGCGGGGGCTGCCAGCTGGCAAAGGGGGAGGTTATTCGTAGAAGGTTTCTGTGTGGATTTCATAAAAAAGATTTGGGAAGGAGAAGAAAAAAGCAAACTTCATGGTGCTGTTTCACAAGGAGTGATTGCTACAGAGCCATAAGAGCTGGTGGCTCCCTGGGATCTGGGGCTGCAGGAGCTCTGGGGGGTGGCAGAACATGGCCTCCATGCCAGGGAGCAGGGCAGCTGGCTGGCAGTGGGGCAGCTCCAGCCCCAGGCATCAAGTACCTCCCTCAGGACAGGGACCAAGCTCACTGAGACCCATGGGTATTGCTGTGAGAAGCTAGAGACTGGCTGGCACTGCTGTGTCATCTCTGGGGCAGGAACTGAGGGCCCTGGTCTGGTCTGAAATGGGACTGTGGGCCATGGGCAGGTACAGGGAGGCCCCAGGGCCTGGTCAAGACATTCAGGCCTAGGAATGCACTCTGGGCCCTGGCAGTGGGCTGTATGCTGCTGCAGTAACTGGATGAGAAATGTAATTAAGTATCAGAAACTCCCATAAAAGGAAGCATCTGATAAAAATAAGCATTTTTACTGGGCGTGTACTTCAGCTGTGGAACATATTGTCACACGAAGACACTGAGGACAGGACCTTCAAGAGATTGAAGTGGGTTGAGTCAGTTATGTTATAGCAAGTTTGTCCAGATTTGGCATAATTTCTGTCAGAATTCAGAGAGATTTTAAAGCATGTGCTCCAGGGAAGAATTGAGTCTCTCAAAAGATTAATCTGAGATTTAAAGCAGAGAAAAAAAGTATACATATGGCACTGTCCTCTTAAGCTACTATTAGAGAGAAAAATTATCTGAACAGATTGACAAATTGATAACATAGGATAATTCCTATACTATAGGCTGAGTGCAGCCATGAAAAACAACAGTGTGTGTGAAAGGCATGTGAGTTTAGGTTTTAAAAGGCCTACACCAACTTAGCTACTGACAAATGAAAGCATATCTGACCTGAGCATCTTTCAGTCAGTGAGGTTCCATCCTTCAGGAAAGAGGAATAACTGGCAAAAATGTTACTGCTTCTACAAATTAATTCAGGTTTCCTGCTCTTTTATCAGGTACATAGCCTTTTGTTCAGTCTTTCTCCCCTGCCCTCCCTTTTTATTTGTGTATGCATAGGAGACAGGAATCCTCCATCACTTAGGTAGTTGCTTGTACTTACAAAACCAATCTGGTGTTGAAACATTTCTGATGACGTGTGAAAAATCACCTCTGGATGTGTCAGTGTATCAGAATAGCAAACAATAAGCAGGGCATGGAATACTGTTGCAACTCAAATATGAATTTAAACAACATCCATACAAAACTACAGTATGTGAACACGGAAAGAAAGCTTCCCTGTGCACTAGCTGGCCTGCTGCCATTCCCAGTCTGAGCAGCAAAATGTGGTTCTTCAAAGTACACAGACTGCAATTTGTAACCTTAAAGAATTCCTGGGTGAGCCTTAAAGAGAAGGTTGCATTGGTTGTATCATGCCTTTCCCATAAAGCACGCATCTCTGTAAAAGGTAATAAATAAGAAACACATTTCTTTCTATACTTTTAACTCCTTTCTACCTAGCAAAATGCCTAAGCAGTTCACAAGCTATGGGGATCCCTTTGCCCACCACTGAAGTGCAGTCCAGCAGCTTTTTCATGATCCCCTATTGAACATTGTGTGTGAGGAATACCACCTCTTGCTGAAACCACATAGCAAGTCTAACCAGTAATGAGAGAATTTGGTGATTTTCAAATACTGTATTGTCTCAATTTGTGCATCAGATCTTTCTTGGATTCTGTCTTTCCTTACAGTGTCCCATTCTTTTTCCCACTGTGTTTTCAACATGCACTGGAGCAACCATAAAAACAGTTGAGCAAAATTAGTTTGACTGTAGAAAACAATATGAAACTGAGCTTCCTTCAACAGGAAGTGTGCATCTGCTTTGCTGCACCCCGTCATTCAGTATTCTCTTGGCAGAAGTGCTGGAAATTCACAGTTGTTACTGTGGACTATTTTTTTTATTACGTGCAGACATTTTTTTTCTTTCTGGGTCACTCTGTATCTTGATTCTCTCCTCTCACTTATTTGTTGCACTCTTGTTTTCAGCATTGACTGAAAGTTTGCTCATAGCTGGATTTTCATCAGAGATACCTGACACAGAAAGACATCAAAGGAGTAAAGAAATATGCTTGTTTTGGAGTCTAGCTGGTCAAAAAAAAAGGAGAAAGATTTAAAAAAAAAAAAAGCATTTAGAAATCTTAAATGAATCTTGACCTGAGCTTTAAGCAGCAGCAAGACATCACAGCTCTGAGACTGACAGATGTTTTACCACTGTGACAGCAGCAGTTTTAGTAGATTATAGCTTGAGAACTGCTGTATTTGCTCAATCAGCAAAACTGAGTGCCTGGAAACTGAATCGCTAAATGCTTGACTGCCTATGCAAAGATCTTGCCTGGCTTCCTCATGTTATTCAGAGGAAGAATTAGGGCTGGACTACAGATGAAAATCTGGATTTAAGTAAACCTGAATTTTCCTAAAGACCTTCTACTGCTCTTCACAGCTGGCTCTATCAAAGGATGTGATTATTAAGACCTAGCTTTCAAACACTCCCAAACTTTGGGAGCTGAATCCAAATTCTAACACTGTTATTCAGGCTCATCAACTGAACACCTCTGAGTAACTACAAGTGGGTTTAACGTAAGATATGCAGTGAAGTAAAGGATGCTTGTTTCAGTGTCCACCATGGAACTTCATGTACCCTCAGTACCATCATTTGTAGCAATGTGTCACCAATTTCCAAGTCTTGTTTAATTGTGCAGTGAAAAATTATTAGTACTTAGGCTGCATAATCTTTTCCCTTGTTTTGTCATGAGCAAATGACAGTTTGAAGGGAGTAATGCTACTGCAGCTCAGCATCTGACATGTTTGCTTACCTGACATAGTGTTCTTAGGTGGTGATTAATAAGCACTCTTGTGTCAGAGTCTATAACCAGGATAAAACTCCTGAGGGAGGGAAAGGTACTGACTGGTATCTCAGTCTGGCTGCTTATATATTGGTCCCAATCAGATTGTTAAGAGGTTGTTACATTTCAACCCAAGACTCTTAAAGCTCAAAATCAATTTGTTAAGAAGAAATGTTTATAGCTCAGCCTGAACCTACAGAAATTGGTGGCTAACTTCTCTGATTTAATCAGACCCACGTAGACAATTCATACTGGAATGCTCATTTTCTTCTGTGGCAAAATCAAAACAGCCAGCAGTATGCTTCTATGTCAAAACAAGGTGATGTACAAATGCTTCCAATATTAGCAAACCTGTTTGTAGCTCCCTGTTTGTTACACAGGGCTATACAAGTAGAATCATAGAATCATAGAATTGTTTTGGTTGGAAGACTTTTCAGATCAAGTCCAACCATTAACCCAGCACTGTCAGGTCACCACTAAACCATGTCCCTGAGCACCACATCTACACAGCTTTTAAATGCCTTCAGAGATGGTGACCCCACCACTTCCCTGGGCAGCATGTTCCAGTGCTTTACAACCCCTTCAGTAAAATAATTTTTTCTAATATCCAATGTAAACCTCCCCTGTCTCAGCTTGAGTCCGTTTCCTCTTGGCCTATTGCTTGTTACTTGAGAGGACAGCCTTACACCCACCTCACTATAATCTTCTTTCAGGGAGCTGTAGAGAGCAAGAAGGTCTCCCCTAAGTCTTTTCTCCAGGCTAAACAACCGAAGTTCTCTCAGCTGCTTCTCTTAAGACTTGTGCTCTAGACCCTTCACCAGCTTTGTTGCCCTTCTTTGGACACAGTCCAGCAACTCAATGTCCTTCTCATAGTGAGGGGCCCAGAACTGAACACAAGTCTTCAAGGTGTGCCCTCAAGTGAAAACACTCCAGGTCACGAGTGCATTTAAGCACAGTTTTTAAGCGTTTTGAGTATCACTGTCCTTGAACTTTAATGGGTCTCTCGGCTGGTGTTCAAGGATAGATAAATATTTATGTTACTTGAACATTTGAGATGGGCTTGCTCACGACTTTTTTGCTTTTCTGTATCAGGGTTTATAAATCTACAAGTTGATTTCTATCTTAGTCTGTCTAAATATTTCAAGCACATATACCAAAATAAGCCTAATCTGATGCAAATATTCTACCTCTCTAGTCTCATGACATCCAGGACACAAACCACTGATCTTTCCAATGATCTGACTTACAAATTTAGTTCTGGAAGGCACCAGCAGCTAATCACTTCTGCAGTTGGAATACCTACATTACTGCATCTCTGTTGCATGTGACTAGCTTGGAAAATGAAGTTAAACTTGTACAATAGAAGTAATTTAATACATGATTTAGAACTTTAATCATCTTACTACAAATTAATTTGCATGCTTGCAAACCTTTACTTGTATGAGTAACCCTATGTGTTTTGACAAGGAAGGAATATTACTGAGGTTTGGCCTGCTGACTGTAGAAATGATTGTACCATAGATCAATGATAATATTTACATGAAATGTAGCAGTTCCACTCATTGTTCAGGGGAAGAAAGTTTCAGTTTTTCTGTTTTTTTTTCCTTCCCTATCACTGCTGAATCTCATACTTTTGAAGAAAGGAGAATCAAGCCTTGTATATCTCACCCTGTTATGACAATCTGGATATAATACATAGGCAAATGAATAATTGATCACACTTAACCTGATTAACTATCAAATGAAATCATGGATGAGATTTGGATAGGTCACTGCTCTAATAAGCTAATTCTGTTGACCCTCAACAAATCTTTAAGAACCTTTGTGGCTGATGGAAGGGATACTTGGTATCTTATAGAACTGGATTTTATGCTGTAGATTCATAGAAAAATTTAGGTTGGAAGTGACAGCTGCAGGTCTGTAGTCCAACCTTCTGCTCAAAGCAGGTCTAGCTTCAAAATCAGCTCAGGTTGCTCCAAGCCTTGCCAGGTTTTGAAAACGTCCAAGGGTGGAGACTCAAACAGCCCCTTTGGGCCTCTGTTTCAGTGATGCACTAGTCCTGCTGAGATTATTTTTTTTTCAATATTTCAAATCAGTACTTCCTTTATTGCAGTTTGTGACTGTTGCCTTTTGTTCTTTTGCTGTGCATCTCTGAAAAAAGTCTGCATCTGTCTTCTCCAATGGATTACGGTAGTGGATGACTGCAATTATATTCCCTTTTGGCCTTCTCATGTGCAGGCTAAACAGAGCAGTTGCCTCAGCTTCTCCTTGTACATCAGGTGATCTGGTTCTCTTAACTGTCTTAGCAGCCCTTCTCTGGAGTCTTTCTAGGTTGTCAGTAGCTGTTTTTCTGTGGGCCCCAAACTCCAGCTGTGGGGTTATTTGCTAAGCCCTCTGTCTGACCTGGTGCATGGGGTACTTCTGACCCTGATGCATGACTTCACATTTGCCTTTGTTGAATTTCATGAGGTTCCAGATAGCTTGTTCCTTCAGTTTATTGAGGTCTTTCAGAATGGAAACCCTCCAGTCTATCAACCACTCCTCCAGTCTCGGTGTCCCTTGATGAGGTTGTGCTGTGTCTCCACATCCAGGGCCATATGGCATAGCAGCATGGTAACATACTGACTTAGGCAGCAAATGATAATTTTCAGTGTACCTGACAGGAATAGAATTCTTGACAATCACTGACCAGAATTCATGGAATATTTTTGGCTACCAGACTAGACTGAATATACAATATACTCTGCAGTACAGGTTATGCTAATTAGAAATAAATATAGTAATTGTATGTCAATTATACATACTTAAAATATGGTTTTATTAAAGGTATTTCTGATGGACAAATATGAGTGGAAAAGAAATAGATAATTAGTAATATATAATTATATAAATATATAGGAAATGTTTGGAATTATCTGAGTAGAACTATAACAACGCACCGCTCAATATCTCTGACTCAACACCTCTGACTCAATACCTGACCTAACACGCTTCAACCAGCCTGATCTGTGCTGCTGCACTGTGTGCCTTCAGAAGTAACCCTGAAGCTCTCACTTGCTTTGCTGTTACACCTTACATTTGAGAAGCCGCCCCTGTGTGTTATGATGGCCAAGTTGAAGGAAGGATGTGATGTTCTGGAGAAGAAGGTATAAGGGTTTTAAATGCTGAAAATGCAAAGCAGAAAGCTTCTTTCTCAGTGCACTAGCCCACTCTGCTGCAATCATTTTTCTTTATTGACATCCCGGGCTGTGCTGACAAAGGGAAGCAGCCACTCTCTGTTAGGAAGCAGTGTAGTGCACGGTGTAATGCTACAGTGTTCTTAGCCTTCTGTTAATGCAGTGTTTGCGGTATCCCACAAACATCGGGTCCCTTTGCTGATGTACTGCAAGAATAAAAGGTGACTGTCTCTTCCACTTTTTCTGTTTGACAAAAACAGGCCACTCCCTGTAGTAACATCCAAGCCAATCTCTTCCTGGTGTTCCAATGATAAAATAACAATGAATATTCTTATTCCAGGTATTGCTCACTCTTCTTAGAACAGCTCAGACTAGGCCCAAGATTCCCTACCATGACAAAACTGCTTCCACCACCCTTCTCTTTGGGTGGAAGAGAAGCCGCCACTTTGCCTCGATGCATCAGGCAGTGGTGAGGGCAGAGAGAGCTCTCTGTGGGAGACGTCCCTGTCTTTATACCTCACAATGAAGTTTCCCAATGCAGGGCCTTCCATTGCAATGCCAAGTCACAAAGGGGTACATTGCAGTTCAAGAGGGAACATGGCTACAACATGCAGATGCAAGCTATGTTCCCCAAAAGTAGCAGGCAGAGCTGTTTGGTTTAGGGTTACATTTTAGGTCTGTTGTTGAGAAATGTCTTAACCTGCGAAACTGTACCTACCCTGTCTAGGATTTTGAAACCACATTTTCCCAAAGATCATGGATCTGCCTTTGTCAGTTCCAATGGGCCTCTTTGTTAAAAGAGGAAAGACTTTGTGACTCGGTCACAGCCACCAGAGGTGGAGCTATAATACAGTTTCTTTTCTAAGCCCTTATTTTTCTCACCTGTCTGAAAATCTGCAAAATAGAAGGTTGAAATTTAAATTAATTGGCTTCTGCCCAAGATGAAAATATGTTTTTAAAAGCAGTTCATATTTTGACTGAGAATACTAAAAATGTTTCATTTATTTTTTTTTCTCCTGACCTTTCAGTTTAAACAGCCCTGCAGACAAAGTGGGTGAAATTTCTAAGTCAGTTGGGTTCAATTTGAATTATAAGCATCTGAATATCACACACTGAGTAGGTACAGTATGGGTTTTAGTTAAGTTCATTAAAAACATGCAAGTATGAAAGGACACTGTATTAACTGAGTGCTACGAACTTCTTAAGTTGTCAAAATGGCTTTCCAGGTCATGAGTTCCAAATACTACAGGAGAATTACAGTCTCAGAACAGATATTCCATTTTACCAGCATGTTCACATTCCCACTACACTGAGAATTGCGTTTTCCAAACCTGACAGTACAAGCTGCATTATCAAGACATTGGTCATCACATAAGCAGATGGAGGAAAGAGCACTAACAGTTTCAAAACCTGCTCACATTTAGACCCAGGCCTTTCAGTAGAGCACATCTCGCTGGATGTAACAGTTTGCTGTATGAGTGGGTCCCCCTAAAGCTTTTAAATGTAGCTCTTTAAAGGAAAATTAGAATAGAGCACAATACTGCAAAGGTTGTAATGGGAACTTGCAGCGTTGAGCTCATCTTTCAGATGAATTGCCTAGGGTTGGGTATGAAGTCAGTAGATAAGCTGTCAATAGTCCTGAATTCACTTTCCATTCAAATGTGGATCTTGTACAGAGTGATCAGTGAGATGCCTGATGTGCCAAACAACATGTTTTAAAATTAAAGCTTATGTCTAACTGTAAAAGTACCTATAGTCCCCAGGGGGGAAAAAAATTCCACTTGTATTTGCCAAGGAAGTTTTCAGTCCCTCAGATAATATATATATAGGAGCACCATAAAGGTGTTCAGTGCTAGGTTATATGCTACCAGTCTCGAGGAAGAAGTAATTTCCAATAAACACAGCAGACTTTTCTCAGAGCTTGAGTTAGAGGTGCAGGGAAAGCAGTTTCTGAAGTAGTATCAAACCTCCTAATGGTGTTGTTAAAAACTAGTTTTTTCACCGCTCCTTTTATTTGTCAGAAAATAGGTGCCTGCTAGGTGCTGTGTATCTTACTGCAATGTGGATGCTCACTGGAGAATGACAAGTGTCTCAGGTTAATGTTCCCCATCTCCTGGAATACCATGTAGTTTACTTTTATGTTTCATGAGTCCTTGTCTGCAAACATGAAACTTTCTAATTCTGAGAGACTCACTGGGAATACTCAGCCCTGCCTCTATGAAGTACGATGACATGTGGTGCCTTCCTCATGTCAAGTGACATATGAAAATTGGCAATTAATAGTACCTGGCTTCAGGGGGAGAAACAATTGTGTATCACTGGTCTGTAGGCAGCAGAGGCTCCAGATGTAATTCTCTGAAAATAAAGCTGGTGTCCCAGTTTAAGCTCATTTAATTTCTTTCCAAAGAAGTGAAATACAGTTGCTCTGGTGACAGTGTCAAGTCATTCCTCTGTATTATTCTATTTGTTCCATCACAGCCTCTTCTCTCCAGGGAGCTCATTTGTATTCTCTTGCTTTCAGGTCATCTGACTCTTGGTTCTTGTTATGGATTTAACTTTGCCTTCTCTTTAGTATAAATTAAAATGTTACTGTCGCCACCAGGCTGAGCCCAGAAACCACAACTGTGACTATTTAACAACCTATTTTAAGTTCAACAAAAAAGCTATATACCTAAATATTTTATGGCTAATGGCCATTTGGCTTCAGATCTTGATCTCAGTGTTTAGGATAATGCTTACTATCACTGTTGCTGCACGCCATCGCTTTTGAGTATTTGCTGATACTGTATTTAGAAATGCATTTTTCCCCTTTTGAGAAAACACTGCATCATCTAGAAAGAAGTTTGGGCTCCACTTGGGTCAGTCGCTTGCATCAGCATAAAATTGTAAAGAACATTGTGCTGCATGTATTTTGAGTGTTTTCCTCATGGCCACCCCACTTCTCCCCTTGAAGTGCTACAAGGAAATAGAAGCTTGTAGTCAGTTACTAAGTGACTGAACATACATGCCCAGCTCTAAATACAAGCTGC
>VWZY01005573.1:39304-55355 GCA_013399075.1 Chloroceryle aenea | reverse complement strand
CCAAAAGCGCAAAATGGGAGATTTAATTTTTTTTTTTTTTAAGGGAAAAAAAGGGAAAAAAAAAGAAAAAAAAAAAAAAAGTAAATTCAAAAGCAACCTTACAAAACAAGAAAGAAAAATTAAGGTGCTGGCACCATTATGGAAAGGGAAAATAACGTGAAACATTTTTGTCTCTAAAACCAGAAAAACATCCTTTAATATCAATATTTTTTTCCCTAAAAATTTTTATTTCCATGGGGAGTTTGTTGTGTTTGGTGTTTTTTTTTTCATTCCATTAAGTAAGCCAAAGTACTTTGCTTTGGCTTGACTCAAAACTATTTTCTTTTTTTCCTCCTGATTTTTCCCTAAATCCATCATTTTTCTGGTTACTGTTATGGGCTTGCAGAGGAAAGAAGGATGTCAGGTTGGCAAGCAGGCAATGTCTAACGTCTGAGCTGAGACACCTTCTCCAGTTTCTTTTTTTTNCTTCTCCCGTTGCTTTTTGTTTTTTTTTTTGCATCCTTTTCTGCCCAGTTGCAAGAACAAGTTAGAAGAAATAGTGGCTATCAGGTTGTTCTGAATGTCACTAGGCTTTTGGTTTTGTGGGTTTGGGGTTGTTTTTTGGGGGAGGAGGGTAGTTGTCCATAAGCTTTTTTCAGAAGATTAATTGCAATATGGGGAGTAGAGATGACTCTTCTTTTCCCCCCTCACTGTCCCTTTCCCCTTTGCCTTATTATTGTTTCAAAGCTCTAAAGCATAAAGCTTCATTTATATGATTCCAAATGACCTTCAAAATTCAAGACAAGGCTGACTTTTGCTTGACTGTAATATTTTGGATCATTAATTTCACTAGAGATATTCCAGTAATGTAATTTCATTAAGTTTCAGAACATAACCAGTCTTAATATTGTGTTTCTAAATATGATGGGCCGTATGCTCAACCAGCATAAGCCAGCATAGCTGTAATGACTCTGCAACAGTACTCCACACCAGCTAAGACTATGGGTGTACAGTCTTTCTCTGCATTTGGTTTCAGCCACAATTTAATACCCACAAATAATTCTTGCTCTGATGCATATTAAACATCTCTAATAGTTGATTAAGATATTTTTGGTAGGAAAGACCAGATGGTCTAGTGGATGGTGTGTTATTATTATCCTTCTTGTCAGAATCAATTTGCAGAGCACTGGCAACATATAACTACTTTACAAAATGATGATGGGCTCCTATGACATGATGAGTTTGTGCCTCATGGGTCTGGTCTGCATGGCTGTGCAGTGACTGCCCATCCTGCCCCAGGGACATCACCTTTCAGTGGGAAGTGAGGAGCTGCACCATGCACTCAGTTTGTTGGTTTTTTTTTATTTCTATACAACTGAAAAATTCATAAAGCCTAAAGCACTGTAGGCTCTGGCTACCTCATAGTTTTCCCACAAGGTATGGAAAACTGAGGGATGGAGAACATGAGAGACTTATGCAAAGGGAGGAGGAAATATTCTAAGCAAAGATTTGGATGAACAACTCCCACATTTGCAGTCAATGTCGTAATAAGAGGCTGTGGGGCATGAGGAGGGCTGGCCTTTCATCGTCTCATCTGCTGGAACCTTTGTGCTGTACTTCAATAGACAATCTGAGCCAGGGAGAGGCTGAATGACTCTGCCCTGACAATTCAATGCTGTCTGCGAGCCAGAGCTCTCCTGCACCAGTCCCAACCACCGTGATTAACTATTTATACAGCATAAAACAGCACCCGCAGAGGAAAACTGGAGAGACTGGAGGAGGGACCAAGTGTCTCGCCACCAGGCAACCCACAGAGCATCCTAATTAATCCACTGACCTGGGATATGCAAGTTCAAATCATCAGCAGCAGAAAAGGAAATTGAATTGGACTTTTCACAGCATAGGTAAATATCCCAGCTACTGGCTGCAAGGTGATGGAAGACCACTCCTGTTGCCTACAGTTTATGCCTGGTGGAGTTAACCTTGTCCCCGCACTGTTTGACATACTTGAACAAAAACAATGGATGTGGGCAAAAATTGTTAATTCTGAAAGGAAAAAAAAACCAAACCAAACATTTTCTCATTCTAAGTTTCTTGAGCCTTGGTCCAAAACTTCTATTTTAGTCAAGATTTCCATGCAATGTTCCTGGTTTTCCTAAAGCTGGTATTTCTTAGGACTGATAAATTATTTTTAAGCTGATCTAAACTGAACTCCTGGACCTATTGCTGCAATGAAGCCTCCAGAAATTAATATTGTTAATATTCCTGTGTGACCAACACATTTCTTATAAAGAGTGTTTCTTACAGAGTAGTCTAATAGAACATAGTTTATAGGTTCCTGAAGTTGATGGCTTTCATATAGATAAATAGAAAGCTGCGAGGTCATAGAAACTGCTAATCTGGTTGAATTGCCCATTTTGGCCTGAGGAACCAATGTGTTACTTTCAGGGCTGATGGGTTCAAATGATAAAGGAAAATGTCTCTCCTTTCTTCTATTTATGTTACCAGTTTCTGGCATGTTCACTAACAGCAGTGCCTCCTGACTAGTGAAATATCATCATAACTTCTCAAGGTGCAGGGCTTCTCTTACAAAAACCAGCAGATGAAGCATTTCAAATGTGCAGATGTGTTTCAAATTTTTCTGGATGCTCCATCACTGGATATGTTCAAACCAGGTTGAATAGGACCTTGCACAACCTTGTCTAGTGGGAGGTGTCCCTGCTCATGGCAGGGGGCTCTGGAACTAGAGATAATCTTTAAGGTCCCTTCCAACCCAAACCATTGCATGGTTCTATGAAATAAGTTATGATTTTGTATATTTACTGAATTTGAGAATGGGAATTCTTTTCATCCAGAGATCTCAAAGTACTTTCCAGGTCACTATTTCAGGAGCTGGTTACCACTGTGGACAGAAACAGTTAAAAAAGCTTTTCTTCTGAACCCCCATAGGTAGGGAGGTTTGTGTGTTGGACTTAAAAAGCTTCAGCAGTTATTGAGATTTCATGCTGGCCATAGTCTGTAATGATGAAGAGTTTACAATTAAAGTTGATGATCTGGAAAATAAGGAGCAAATTCAAAACTACTTTGTCTGAAGAGAGTCTGAAATTATGAGAATATTTAGTACCTGGTGCTTCATTCCTCTTACCTCAACTGATCTGGGGTTATTCTGTAATTCTGCAAAGATCTTAACATCAAGCTATTTTTTTTTAAAACATACCTTCTCTGTCTGTGTCTACAACCAGGCAGGTTAGAAAAGCAATAGTGTAATTGCCTGTAGGCAGACAGATTTTGAAATAAACTGAAATTCCAAGGTGGAAGAATTTGCTGCAGTTAAGAAAGAAGATATTTCAATATTTCAAAGTACAAGTGAAATTTGTAGATTAAACCAACATTTGCTAGACTAATAGGAAGACAGAAATACCGACTGCAAGAGAATCAAAACAAAATTAGAGCAGAACTGGATAGGTAGAATCTGATTCTGAAGAATCTTTGACAGTGTAATAGGCTGAATTGCTGAATGATCATTTCTTGCCAGCTCCTCTAGTTTTGTTTTTTCTAACTCCCTTCTGTCTGCACCACTGGTACTTTCTGGTTTGATATTTGAGAGGGAGGAATTCAGACGTATGCCCAGCACCACCATTTCTGTGGGAAGCTGTGACGAACAGTCTGCAATGATAAGCATGTACATGTCTCTAGTTCTCTAAACGTGATGAGAGAGTTCCTAAGAAAGTACGAGTTTTGCCTAGGAAAAGTGTTTGGGGATTGTTGGCTTTTGTCACATTTTGTTTGGGCAGATGTTTGTATAGCCCCTAGCTCAGTGGTATCTTCAATTAATCCAATCTTTGGCCACTAAAAGGAAGAAAACACTGATATAGAGGATTTAACCAAATGCTTCAGATGCTTCAGTCTCCCCAGACCTGGACTACCTCCAGTCCAGAAGCCATCAGGTTGTACTAACAGCTCAAGATGCAGAGAATTGTTATGCTGAAGAGGATGGCACAGCTCTGCCCCGAGGTAACTTGTCAACTGGAGCTGTGTTGCACCCACCCATGCGCAGTATGGGTGAAGTCACTCTTTCACTTCTTGACCATCTGACCAGGTGAATTCTCTAATAGAGTGTAGCATTTTAGCCTGTAGATGGGGACTAAGAGTAAGCATTAGGGAAAAAGAGAAGGATATCTAAGCTAAAAAATGGCATTTATACAAGAAATAATAGTCACTAAGAGCTGCAAATGACTTGGAAATTGAGATTGTTATGTGCCTACAGATCTCCTGGACCGCTTAGTTTAGCCTTGACTATTACAGGCATTTCATATAGTCTTCTACATAAACTTACTAAACTTCCCCTTACTTCATAAAGAGAAACATCTTAATAATGGTTAGGTTTTGCCTTACAGTTGCAAGAATTCCTTTCTTATTGCATTATAACTCTTTGCACCCTTGCTCCATCTCTCTTGAACACATCTTCAGAGGCCTTCTCACCAGTAAAGCTTCATTTTCTGGAAACAACTCCCTTTTTGCAAACTATCAGATCATGTCTGTAATTCCACAAATTCAGTGTGTGATCAGCTAGTGCCTCTAGGCCATCTCCTCCTCAGTCCTTCAAAAGATGAGCTCTCAACTTACCAGAATATCAAAATATTGAGATACTTGCCCTCGGGATTCATTATTTTGCACCATACTGTTGGATGGTATGATAATCCTCTCAATCAAGTTTCCAAGCTCATGCCCTATCTGTACCACCTTCTGACCTTCCTCTATATCAGAGATGGAGGATGGTGCCCTCTGCCAGCATAAGCAGAAGAACAGAATGAAGTCCATAAGCATCGTCTCCTTCCAGAATAATAATGCAACTTTCAATGTTGCTGCTTGGCTGTCTCCTCTTTAGCCACTCATTTCTCCCACACAGTATTTTCCTCTACAATTCTTCACCTTCACCTGTGTCTCAGGTAGCACTTAATCAAATGTTGTAAGAGCATTCTAACAAATGAAGCTTTTCACAGAAAAATCTGTGAAAAATCTAGAAATCTAGAAATCTAGAAAAATCACTCCATTTGTCTAGGAAACCAGAAAGCTATTGGAACAGTCTGGCACAATGTGCTCTTTTGTGAATGTCTTTATCAGATAGGTTTCCAAGCATTCTGAATGCTGAGCCTTTGCTACAACCTTCACATTGTCACCAGGGGGTCCAGAATTTATTTAAGATGTTGTCTGATGCAATGGAAACAGAGCTTTTTCTTTATGGGATACCTTGAGCATGGCAGAGAAAGGAGGTTGTAGCAAGGTGGGGGGTGGTCTCTTTCCCAAGTTAATAAGTCTATAGGACAACAGGAAGGCAATAGAATCACAAAATCACAGAATGGTGGGAGTTGGAAGGGACCTTTGGGGATCATCTTGTCCAACCACCCTGATAAAGCAGTGCCACCTAGATCAGGTTGCCCAGAGTCGTGTCCAGGTGCAGTTGGAGTCTCTCCAGAGAAGGAGACTGCACAACCTCCCTGAGCAGCCTGGTCCAGGCTCCAACACCCTCATAGAAAATAATTTTTTCCTGATATTGATCTGGAACTTTCTGTTCCATTTTTTTGTCCATTGCCCCTCATCCTGTTGTTGAGCATCACTGAATCACCTCAAGTTGCACCAGGGGAAGTTGAAAATGGATGTTATGAGAAAATTCTTCACTGAAATAGTTGTCAAGCACTAGAAGAGGCTACCCAGGGAACTGTTGGAGTCCCCATCACTGGAGGGATTTAAAAGATGTGTAGATGTGGTGCGGAGGGACATGGTTTAGTGGTGGGCTTGGTAGTGCTGGATTAACGGTTGTCACTGGCAATTCCAGTAACTGTTTTTGTTCCTGGCTTTATTTCTGGTATTATAGAATGTGTAAATATGCTTCATGACCACAAAAAATGCCTGAATGTTTGTGTTAACAAAGAAGGAACTGAGTCTTCCTTTTCCTCTGGTTTTCCTCTAGTTTCATCTGGTCAGACAGTTAATTAGTGTAGCATATTGGATCTATTCTCGGTTGCTTTCTGCAGTGGCTAGCCATTTACATCTGCACACAGTGGGTGTTAACACAGCTCAGATCTGACGTATTTTCACAGTGACCTTTTACAGGTGCAAATGATTATACAAGGTACCAGAGACTGGTAAATTGGCCCATCTTTGGACAGGAGGCATGTTAGCAGCTGGTATGTGTTTGAGTGGCCTCCTAAAGGAAAAATGTCAATACAGTATGAAACAGGATGGGATGCAACATGATTTTTTTGGTGTGTCAGAATTTCAGTCTTGTTCTGCTTTTTAAAAATCTGTTTTTCAAGTACACAGGCTTCTGTAACTATACACACAGCCACCAAACTGGCATGTGGACATTCACAAACTGCAAGCAAGAGGTTAGCACAGACTAAGCAGATGAAGTAGGTATCACTGTGGGTCCTTTCCAGCTAAAATAATCTATTATTCTGTTCTATTCTATTCTATTCTATTATTTCTTTTTTTTTTTTCCTTTCTATTCTATTCATTTCTAATCTATTCTATTCTATTCTTGCTATCCTATCCTATCCTACTCTACTCTACTCTAATCTACTCTACTCCATAGCTACTGATAAGCACACCAGGTGGCTTTGCTCTAATTTTGCATCACAAAACAGATGTGCCAAGTAAATGCATCCACATGACATAGTAACTTAGCAGATACTAGCTTGATGTGGTTGCAGTCCGGGAGGTTCATTATGAGTCTCACGTTGCAGTCTCAGTTCTTTTCTCCACTTGCATCACACTAGGGTTTAGCAAGCTTGGAAGGAGAAGGCATTAATACCAGTACCAGACAATGTGCTTAACCATAGGAAACCCACTTTGTATAAGCAAAGGGATCCTGCTTAAATAACGCCATGGGGATAATCTTGTATTTCCAAGTTATACTAAGTTATTCCCAGATTTTTCAATGACTACCCATAGACTTTGATGCTGCAGTCAAGCATAAAGATAACTGGTTTGTTCTGGCCTGTTAGGGAATGAATCATCCTTCTGTTGGATGACTTCTGAGATCATGCCACCTTTCCCATCTTAGTGTTTTCACCTACTATGCCAGTTGCTTTTTGGCACCTACCATAACAATAATATAACTCATTATCACAACAGATGAGCATACAGTAGATAGAGCTGAGATTTGGTCAAGTAGGGATGATCCCAGTGAGGATCGACAGATCATTGCCACGTGCCTACGAAACTAGTGATTTTTTTTATAATTACATGGTTTTGTTAACTATAAAATAGTCCTTGTATCAAAGAATGGAGTCTCTCCATTGAAGGGAGGGCTTTTCACATGGCTTGTTTTTGTAGACTGTAAGCTCCATCAGAGAGATACGTTTTCCTCCTAACAATTCCATAAAAAAAAAAAAAATTGACTGATCTTGACTGATCTCAAGCTTGAGTTTGGGGAGAAAGCCAGAACATGTTGCTCAGTTTGGAGCTTCCATTAAAATGTTTATATATGCCTATTAGGCCTAACTATGCTGATTGAAGAGATTGAGTAAGAAAGGTGATAGTAGAGGGGTGAAGTAGGAATGCTCTCCACTATCACCTGTTTGCATCTGTAATTCAAAGTAATGAGTAAAATGCACTGTGATTCACAAGATATTTCTCTTCTGCTTCCCATGTAGCTGGTCCATTCCAATAACTATTTCATATTCAATTGTGGCAGGGGCTGTCTCATTCTTCTGGCTTTTCTATCTCAGTGTCTTTCTTGTTACCATTCTTGATTGTCTAGTCCTATTTATCCTACTTTCCGACTCACTGCTGTTGAGTCTGCTTTTCAGGCTTGTTTTTTCAATTCACACTTTCCAGAATGACTCTCCATATTTTTTAGTGGATTCTATTATTTATTTATTTATTTATTAAGCCATTGCTTATGAATCTCATCTGGAGATGCAGCTGTCATCGCTCTCTTCCTTGAATCTCTCACTGCATTAAGTAGATGATTTTATTTTGTCATTCAGGACACAGCTGTCTGTTGCTGCCCAAAACAGTTGCCACACCTTTGATTTCTAAAGCAGTTTATAACCAGTGAAGGCTAGAATCTGCATACAGATTTTGCTCCTTATTCCTTCAGGTGCTAGTGAAAAACATTGCTAACTCTGTGAAATTCTTGTTTTTTTTTTTCCCTGATATAAAGTACTAAGTAATTAATGTAACATTTCCAAATGAATTTAGAAACACTAGCTCTTGCTTGATGTCATTTTATATGAGTGAAACAATTGCTTAAGAAACAAGACAAACTATTCTTGGAACAGAATATGTACTATGACTTACTTAGAGTGTTGGGGGACCTTTCATCAGCCTCCTTTACTTTTTTACTATTTCTGCCCCAAGTACCACTCATTTTTTCAGCCCAGCAGATAGATATCTTTCTGGGTTAAACCCTTGGTATTTGTGACAATAACAACTATGTCTACCCTTACTATTTGAGGTCTGAATCTTGCTTCATTCACACCATTTAGCCTGTTGGGTTTTTTTAATGGTTCTTGCTTCCAGGAGGCATGAGTCAGTTAGAGCTTATTTTACCAAATAGCTACTGTCAGCTATCACCAGCATTATGAAAGCTGTGGTTTCATCTGTATTCCACCATGGGACACGGAATCTTTGAAGTCCTGAAACTGTATATGTTATTTACTCTTTGATTAGGTGAATAAATAACTGCATTGAATCACTAGTTGTAAGAGATTTGGAAACCTTGGCAGGCCTCCAGCCAGTCCAAGGATGAGTCTGGGTTTCGCAGCCACATTGTGGTTCCAGTAACAGATAAACATACACAGACTTATAGTAAGAAACGTCTGGAATGTCACTTTTTGGGGAGTGGGGTTTGTGTGAATGCTTTGGGAACTTTCTGGACTGAGACATTAACAAGGACTTGCCACAAACTGTCTTCCCACTCACTGCAAAGCACTATGTGTGACCATACAGGGCCATTTTAAAGAAGGGCAGTTTGAAAGAATAGAAAAGCATAGAAGATATCTTCCCCGTTGATCAGTTTACTGTGCTTCCTGCTGGTTTGGGACCTCTTCTTGGACTGCTGTCTGGTTTCTTCTGTACCTCTGCTGCAAGAACAGATGCAGCTATGTTGTTTTCAAGCACTCATTAAAAAATACACTCTCTACCTGGGCTAGTCTAGATTCCTCTCTGCTTCTATTTGGAACTGATGTTATTTATATCAAAGTTTGTTGTTGCAGAAGCCAGATAAGAGATATAAGGCTGCTGGAAGGCTACACTTGTCTCCTGCTCTCCTGAAGTTACAGGGAACTCATAACCACAAGATATAACAGAGGTTGAAAGAAACTGGACACAATTCACAGAGGTGGTCTCTTCAGTTCTTATTATTGGCCACACAGGACTATCAGTAGAAAAAATTCCGCTACCCATGCTCTCTTCTTACACTGTCTTTTAAGTCCTCTTTACTGTCTCCTTTCATCAAAGGGAAAATGGATTTCAGATCTGTTCCCCTTTAGCAGGGATTCAACATGGAGCAGAGAAGCAGTGGAATTTCCCTGTCAGCCACTCAGCAGCCCTAAAGCAGCACTAAGCAGCCCTAAGGACAGTGACTCTGTATGACTGAGCCAGATGTTGCCTCTCCACCTCTGCTACATTCAGGTCTTGTAAGAAATTGTGATTGAGTGAGTTTAATAAGTTGCTATTCACTAGTATATGGGATGTCAGACATTTCCCATGCACTTAGAATAGTAAATTAATGTGGTAAGGGCTGTTCAATGAATGACATTTTAATAGAAGCCACCATCATTATAGTTATCATAAACTGTCAGCATCTTTATTTTCATAAGGTGATTCAGCCATACAGATTTAACTAATGCTCAGTCTTGTTCCCAATCAAATGTGTGAAGAAACCTCTATTTACTGCACTGAGGCAGAGCTGTCTTGAAGTTGGCCCAGGCTGGTCAGAGATGCTCTTGCCTCTGTGTGTGCATGGGATATCAGAGAGACAATGTCCCTGAGTAATGTCAAATTCCCTCCATAGGAAGTGAGAGGATTAGTGGAAGGCATTTGTTATTTATCCAAACACATGGGACTTTTCCAGGCTGTCCATGTCCCACTGAGTAGCAGTGCACTCACACAGTCTCCCAGTTTTGCACCTCTTCCAGACTTTCTGAGTCCTGTCATCCAGTTGATCAGTGGAGATCTTAAATAACGTTGGCCCCAATATAGGTATGCCTGTACCCCACAGGTACCCCACTAGTCACTGGCTTCCAACTGGACTTTGTGCTGCTGATTACAAGTAGCAGCAAAGTCCTGCAGAAGGTAATTCTGCTGGCATCTTGGAGGATCATCTTCTGGAGCAGCACAACTTTCCTTGCAGAGGGATGACAACCTCAGCAAGGCTACTACTTGCTGAGAGTACCATAATATTTTACTTACTTTAAGCATTATTCTGTCACTGCAAAAAGCAAGCACAAATGGTGAGGTACACATGCTCTCACTTAGGAACCAGTGGTAGCTCCTTTTCCCAGAGAGTGGTCTTGCGAGAGGCAGGGCAATGAGGCTGAGGGTAGACAGTGTCTCCTAAGAGCCAGCATCTCTTCACTTCCTATTGAGAACAAGACAAGAGTGAAAGACCTTGCTCTCTTTCAACTTTTATAAAACACATAGTCACACTGTATCACCAAGAAACCCACCCCCCCAAAAAAAAAACCAAAACAGGTGAAATACTTTTGCTGCTTGGGGAAAAAAAAAAAATTAAATTAAGCTTTTCATGCTAATATGGATGCATTAGGAAAAAAAACCCAGACCACACCATACTTTTTCTTCAAAACATTTTATTTCTGTTATTTTTTAGTTCAGTTTGGTTCTCTAAGTTTTGGGACATTTATTATTGGTCTCCAGTGCTAAAAAATAATGGAAAATAAAGCCCAGTAAATAACTTTTCAACACTTTATTAAGAGGGAGCGATTCCAGTGAGGAATAATGTAATTGGTGACTTTTTGGTGAAGCCATTTGTCATGCTGCCTGTTGGGTTATGGTGTTAAACCCTCATCAGCAGAGTGCCAGCAGGGCCAGGCAGTTACCCATGTCTTGGTGGCCTCCCTGCAGCTGTCAGAAAGGTGCAGGCTCTGTGATGCAGTGCACACCAGGACCCCTCACTTTTCCTTTACTCAGCCAAATATAAATATTCATATTTCATTTTTTGCCTCATCTTCATTCCCCCTAGGAAGCGAATATCCCTTCCCTTATTCTCCCATGAGTCATCCACAAACCTTCCCACTTCTAAACTATTTTATTTTGTCTTGTCTCATACTTGTTTATCTTGGGTGAAATCCTAACCTCACTGAAGTCAGTGGCAAAACTCCCATTGACTCAAACAGAGCCAGGATTTCTTCTTTTGTCTTGATTAGATTGTGGGTGTGTTTTCCCTGAATATACTTAATCTTGTCCTGGTTTGATTGTAGCTTTTGGGTAAGAGCCATGCTGCATCTCTGTGCATTAAGAAATGTGTAAGCATTTACTGTTCTGAGTTGTAAAGGGTAACAATTAGTCTGAAGGATTTACTGCAGCAGTTCAGGAAGGTGTGGATGGAGGCAAACAAAGGAAATCAAACCTAAGTTTCCATGTTTCAGACCTAATACTTATTTACAGTGAAGGCAGAGACCACAGAGAAGAACACATTGCTCCTGTTATTTGAGGCTCAGGGCTTATAAAGCACATCCACAGGGTTAGAGTGCACTGCAACAGCTATTGCAGGGAAATGCTGATGCCACAGAAAGCAAAAGGGCCTGGGTGACTGCAATGCAATAATAACTCAGACAGGCTTAACAAGAGGGAAAAGCAGCTCCCGTGCCAACAAGCCAGCACTTCTACTGTTCCAACAGCAGAGGAAAAAGTGCCGGTTGGCAACCGCAAAACAAAGCAAAACAGCCCACTAAAAAGTGAGGAGACTGAGGCACAGGACAGGAGGTCTGTGTTCTGATCTGCCTCCTTGCAGCACAGCCGCCTGCAGCTGAGCAGCCCTGGCAAGGACCTTGGCAATGCGGGGCAGATGTGGTCAGTCCAGTGGCACATGGGGTCAACAGCCTCGTCTACCCTCCTGGCAATTCTCTGCTCTCGAAGCAGGGAAATCACCGTCTTCTCCTCATGCTTTATTTGTCTGGGCTCAGGGCTGCCTTTTGCAAAGCTCTTTTCTTTCAGGGTGGGGAGTGACTTCCCAAAAGATAAGCACCTCTTCTGTTGCCAAGACCATCCCTGAGACAAATGTTAGAAATCTGTTGTCCTGAGGCCTCAGAAACATCATTGCAGAATACAAGGAGGTGGGCTGTGGACTGGGCAGAAGAGCTAAAACTGTCTATTCTCTTTCTATGGCTAAAAATCTGTAAATTTCATAAACTGTCAAACTACACAGGGTGTTGCTGACAACAGCTGATAAGGTCTTCTGGATTAAGTAACATCTCTTAAAAATTTACTCTCTGCATGCTCCAAGGCTGCTAAAAGTGAGCAGAGCCTGTCTTGGGACATTTTGCCCAACAATATCTTATGAAGATCTAAATTATTTATCTTCTGGGACAAGACAGTGATTCTGTGATGTGTTAAGCACATCTTCATGCCACAGAGGAATAGACTGGGTACATTTAGAGGAGTGACCACCTCAGAGCTTTGTTCTGCTCTGTGGCCAGCCTGACAGATATTTTTTGAATGTCTCGTGTTTGAATTTATGATGGAACAAATGGGTGATGCAGAATTCTGGTGAGGTATGAAATTGAAGTTCTACACAGCTAGCATTAATGCTTCCAGAAGATGCAAGACTGATGCAAGATATGGTGCAGTTTTCTCAACCCACTTTATTGATTAACTTTTTGACCAGATCACCCCAAAATATTCATAATTGATGAACTATTTCCTCCAAGAAGATCAAACTCTGTGGGTTTTTAATCCACTTTTTCTCCATGCTTCACATTAATGAGAATATATATATATACTTGTCAGTTTAAGTTGTGCTTTCCAGGTGTTGCCAAAAATACCAAGACACAACAAGGGTTATATTACATAAGAGGCAAATGTACACATAGCTCACGAATCTCACTGCCCAGATAGAAGCCCTGAACTGTATTTCAGCAGATGGCAAGTCCTAGAGCTGTGAAAATAAGCAGTCACTAGTAACTTATTTGATACTTTTAGAATCTTATGTTTTGCTTTGACTTTCATTGGGAAACTAGCATTATTTAACTGAGTTAACATAATTAATTTCTTTTTCCATCAAAAACTTCTTGAGTGCCCATAGTCTTCAAAACCCCATTACCCATTCTGAGCAGTTCAATTTCACAAGGCTATTTAGAGAGAGAGAGATACACATATATAATGCTTGCTGTAATTTCTGTTCCCCATTAGGTGGCTTTAACCTATAACTACCATACAGGGAGAATATCAAACCCTCTGTTTCAGTGTAAAGTTTGCAAATGAAATCTGGATCTTAAAATCCAGTAAATCTGATTTCCAGCAATATTTATAGAAACTGAGCACAAAGANAAAACAAACAAACAAAAAAAAGGGGAAAATATATATTAAAAAAAAATGTTCAAAAGTTTAGGTTGCCATAAAACTAGGCACCAAGTGAAAACTTTTGTGCAGTGTTTACAATTTAACAAAAAGTATAATTTTTTTCAAGAGGAGTTATAAAACACTGAACACAGAGGGAGAAGATAAGCAAAAATAACATATGATCTTTTGATTGAGATACCCGGGGTCGCAATACATTGGAGTATGTTTCAACACAGTAACTTGATATATATTTACTAAATTGTTTGGCACATTCAGCATGTCCCCAGGGAACTGTTGGAGGGAACTAGCAGTACATTTTTCACTCCTTCCCTGTGCATTAGCAGACATAAGGTCACACTAGTATAGCAAAGATGGGTGCAGCCGCAGGCTCATTAGCTCTCAGCAAGCTAGCCAGATGAGGCAGCGTGGTGTTTTCCTTTCATCATTCAAGCTTGAAAGGAAACTGTCGGCAGCCACTTGCTCTTAAAACAATGAAAATTTAGGTGACAGCAATCTCATTAGCTGAAAGGTAACATTCAGTGGAGATAAAGGTTTCTAGGTAAAGATTTCCCTCTTCTGCAACACATATGCACAAACTTATTAGCAAACCGTATCCTTTGAATGCAAAAATCCTTGTAGGAGAAGAGCAAATAGCACTTGTTAAATTACAGCAACCGTGCATCAGTGAATTATATTTCTTGCGGGAAAATCAATGTCTGGATGACTGGCTTCCTTTCAGAATAATGTATACATCTTAAACATATATACATATTTACAGAGCAGCAGTTTAATCCAAAACCTTTACCACAGAGCTGATACTTTCCCTACAGATGTTTTCTTTGTCTTGCACAGAAATAAAACACAGAAAATGAAAAGGGATATAAATGCTGTTATTCTCAGAGTTTTCCAGGCTTCAGCCATGATATATGCTATGCTTGAAGATTAAGTACCCTTTGCATTCCAATTACTGTATGTGAAAGTCTATTGATGATGTTTTATTGGTAATATTTCATTGTTGTAAGCTTTTAAGCTGAGTGGAGCTGTATGCTTATACAGATTTCCTCAAGTCCAGGAGACCTGGCATTGAAGACATATTTACACTCAATTTTTTATTTTTTCTGTGCTTCAGTTCAAATCTGACCTAACACAGAGATGTTTTCCTGCTTATGTTATATAGAAAGTGGGAACCTGATGCTCTTAATGACCATTTCTGATTTCCCTGGTGGAGACCAGAGGCTGGTTTGTGTTTTTCTTAGTGATGGTGTCGTTCCAAGGTGTTAGCAAACACTGGACGAAGAATTCCTTCTCCAAGTCCAGCTGTCAGATATGAAGAGGTTGATTACCACAGGCATAAAAAGCTACTAGATGTCAAGATTCTGGTAAAAAAATGTGGCACTTCACTCCCTAGGAGTGTTTTGACAATCACAGGTGGAAAGGGCTAGATTTGCCCTTCAAGTTTACATTTCAGCTTCCAATATATTTTCATAGACTACCTCCCACGCACAGTATTAACTTCCCTTTAATGACTCCCCACCTCAACTGTTGCAGTCCCATCTTCTATGATCTTTCTGATTCCTATCTCTCTTCAGATCCGTAGGGCACGTTCTCTCTCCAGGAAGCAGGAGTCTCATCATCTCTATTATTCCTGTCGCAGGAACGCTGATGGGCCCAGGCTGCCTGTTAGCTCAGTCAGGAGAGGGTCTCCAGAAAATACCCCCATGTCCCAGATGCTGGTAATTACTGCCTGTGATCTGGCAGGGAACCACTGTGCAATGGTCTCCAAAACCCTCAAAGATGACCTTCCTTCATCTCCTGGCAACCTCTCCACCCTTCAATTTGTGACTTGACACAAGGCGTGGAGGACTTGATTTTGTACTCTAAGCCACTTTCTTTTCTTCAGTTCAAAAGGAACTCCCTCCCAACTGGTTTCTCATACCCTAATATATAAATTCTGAGGACTAAACCTGATGAAGTTGCTCTCTCAAGCCTCTTCTTTGCACTGGGACTTTTGCCAGAGTTTGGACGAATAGCTGCATACTACTTTGCATTCTGTTTTCACCCAAAATGACTTTTTCCTATTTTATTTTTTTATTTCTTGGCTTATTTATGAAATTTATCAGAAATAATATGCCAGTGTATAAAATAGCCTTCACGGTACTTTTGTATAAACAATAACCAGCTTGGAAGGTGTTTGCAACTAGGGAAAGTAGGTCAAAACAATGTGACTGAATCATTCCAAAACAATCATTGGAAAGAATCAAATTCACACCCACAGGGTTTATGTGAACAGATTCAAACCTGCCAGGGCTTTGGCATCTATTGCCAACTCCAGTACTTAAGGGCAGGATTCACCAAAGCTTTATGAGTCAAAGAAACAAAACAAAAAGTCCAAAGCTTAGAAAACAGTTTTAATCTGCTCTTTAAAAAGGTTTATTTGATCTTCAGAGCAATTTATATTCGGGTCTGCTTACCGGGTTGAACTCAGTAGCCCCATCAGCTTTCTAGCATGAATAGGCTTCAGCTCCTCTGGAGGGTTTCCAGA
>VWZY01005573.1:16141-30892 GCA_013399075.1 Chloroceryle aenea | reverse complement strand
TTTAATCATGCTACAGAAATAAGTCTTGAGATTTAAAGCTACAAACTGAAAATCATCCTTCATGGGAAGGAATGGGGAACTGGAAGGAAGAACATAATGGGTTCTGAAATTAAACTCTCTTCTTCAGTGTGAGACGTCTCCACCTTGGTAGGAATTTGATAAGGAATTAAACACTAGATGTACAACCTGTAAAAAAAAAAAAAAAAAATCCTTAAATGAGATTCAGTGATAAGCTTTTCCACCATCATTGCAGATGGGAGCCTCTCTACCTTTGTTTCAGAGGCAAACTGCACAAGCAGATTTTTCCTGAACAGATTAATTTCTCATTCTTTCCACCTACTCAGGTATAAAATGTGTAAGGAAATTAATATACGCTGCTGCATTTTGTCTGCCGCTTGCACACCCTGCACAGAGATACACTACAGCACTCACGAGTTGTCACTGTCATAGAATCACAGAATGATTTGCATTGGAAGGGATGTTTAGTCATCCAGTCCAACCCCCTGCAGGGAGCAGGGCCATCTGCACCCAGAGCAGGGTGCTTAGAGCCCTGGCCACCTCCCCTGCAATGGGGACAGGGATGGGGCAGCCACCACCTCTCGGGGCAGCCTGGGCCAGTGTTTCAATGTCCTCGTAAAACACTGGAAAAGTCATCTGAGTCTGAGGTTGTCCAGCATGTTCCACCACTGGGCAGACTACAGAATGTCCTAGAGACAAATCAGAGATGATTAGGATGGGATACAGGGGTCTGTAGGGCATTCACCTCCCTGACAGTGACTTCTCATTAATCCAGCAAGCTCTCCTAGACTAGTTTTCATTCATGGTCTCCAGTGGGTTTCTCTTTGAGTGTCTTATTTTCCAGATCTTCGGACCAGGGTTAGAGCCTGCATATATATTGAGAAACGATGTGCATACTGTAGTTCTGGATAGTCAATTTTTTAAAATTATTTTCTAGCCACTCCATTTTGATACCAAGATATGTTTCTGGAATTCATTTCCTAGAGTCCTTTTCTGTAACCTCACTGTATTTTCTCAAACTAGTCAGAAAAGCAAAAAGAAATGAGGAATGGAGATAGAAGAAGCACTCACCTTTTCCCAAGCAGGCTCCTTCTCTGGAGCAACTAGTTCCACCCACTCCTGCCTGAGACAATGTTTGCAATTAGCTTCCCCATAACACCATCTGGAAGAGCATCAGCTTTACTATGTTTTCACACCCAGGCCTCATTATGACCATGAAATCAAAACAAGGCAATTTTTTCAACCACCTGGCAAGTTTCCCTAGAATTTCTGAATTAGAAGAGACAGTGGAGGAAACTTTGGCCTGATCTAACCACAACTATGCTGCGTTGCAGCCCATGGCAAAAGATGTCTTACAGATTTTACCACAACCAGAACTTCCTTTTGGGCAAGGTTTTCTCCCAGGATCTTTTCTTTGGAAACATTTCTTCATATGGCACCACTGTGCCAGGTCTGTTGGTCTCTGACTCCAGTCTCTAAGCATTGCTCTCTGTAAGAACTATTGAAAGTTTTGAAGCAAGGGGGGTAAGGAAGAAGCAGTCGCCAGGGTTTAACTCTGAGATAAGTGACATTCAACCCCCAAAGAATTTTCTCTTTTCGTGCAGCTCTATTGAGGTCCTGATAAACCAAGGGACCTTGTGATGGTCCACTTGGGAAGCTGCAGTGTGCTTTCAGCCTAATGTGGTTATAAATGACCTCAAGCCTCATCCTGACGTGACAGTACTCCTCACTTTGTTTTATGTTCCAGTTGCACATCCCTACACATATTTTCACATGGACATTGGGCCAACTATAGCATCCTGGTCAATGGCTATTTTGAAAACAAAGTGTATTCTAGCACTTCGTCCTTCATCTTCCAATGAAAATCTGTTTCTGCTATGTATTTTAGCCAAAAACATGGTGAGATTCTAGGTCTAGTTGGAGGCTAATTCATACTGTGTTGAAATCTTTCCCCAGTGACTTGTTCAGCCTTGGTTTTTTTGTACTGTGACATGATGGAGTAGCTGCTCAATGTATGCTGCTGTCACAATCTCCAGCTTGATCAGCATCATCTGTATTTTCACTGAGTCCAAGATTACAACTCTGTAACTGAATTGTTTTTAGGACATATAACAGTTTTAGTAGTAGTAGTAGTATCATTATTTCTTAAATACTTAGAAATCATATTTTACTGAACTGACCTCTTAAAAGACTTTTCTAAAGATTTAATTTGCTGGCCACTTCTGATGTTTATGACACAGTTACTATCAAAAATGTAAGCAAGTATTTGCTTATGTGGACTGGATTCTGAAAGAACTCCAGCATCAAAGTTTTCCTACCCTGATGTCATTGTCTCAATCTGTAAAGGGTTTGGGCTCCATTTTCACTAGAATCACGTGAAAATCAAGTCTTGCAGTTTGGATGGTTATTCCTGTGTCCTTCATAGACTTCTGTGTTTATTAGAAAAATTCCATGACTGGTTTTGCACTGCATACATTTGAACACAGAGCATTCTATCCCCAGATCATAACTACAGCTGGTGATCTGCAAGTTCACATAAGCAGTTGGATTGTGCTCACAGGGAAATGGTGAGGCTGTTTTCTGTCCAGCTTTTGATTTATCAAAGTCCCTTTGGTCGTGTCAGTATTTAATTAAATTGTTCCTGAAAATTTTCTTTTTTGCAGTTGCTTTTTTTCCTCATTTATAGACCATGTTCCTTCTGTCATTCCACCACAGTTTCCATAAGACACGTTAAACCCCAACACATCTGAGCTATGTCTCCACATGTTGCCATACAGTATAGTGACCCATTTCCATCACAAGTAGCTCTTTCTTCTTTTATGGTTAGACTGCAGCAAGGGACTATCTAGGATCTTGGGTGAATTCAGGAGTCTTCCATGCAGTCCTGGGACTTAAGTTTTGCTGATCTTGAATGGACATCTTCAGTAGAGCTGTGTCTTTTTTCAACAGTCAGCTGCTCTGGGGATCTGGTGTTCAGGCATGCCAGGAGGACTAGTCTCCACAGGCTCTTTGACGGTTCAAGAGGGGTCTCCTGGGTGTGCTTTGGCAAGCTAAGATGCGTCCTTGCCATCACATGCCAAACAAAGAGCTTCTACCAGATTTGGATAATGTGGCTTCTTTCCTGGGGATACAGTGCTGCAATACCACTGAAGATGAGATAATCACATCGGCTGCCTGCAAATACCCCTGTCCCTTCCTCGTTCCCTCGCACACTTTTTATCGAGTCTCCAAGTTTGTCACTTGGACTATGAAATTAAACAGAAGCAAGAACTCCCGGGGATTTTTTTCCTTCAAAAATAATTGGCTTCTGTGTTACTCAGGCTGAGGATTATCCATCCTTTCTGTTCCAGCTCTCTGTCGGTTACAGACAATGTGGAAGATATATGTGCCCAGTTTTACCAAATCTTTCAACTGGCCTCATCCACTGACTCGTCCAGACATGCTGGTCTGCACACCCTGTATTTCTTTCAGAAGCTGATGTTTTCAGCTCTCTGAATCCATGCAGCAGCACATCTCAGGTAGCAAATCATAGCCATAACTTTCTTCACATCCTCTGCGAGGCTTTGGGGCATCTTGCACCTCCCTAATCTGCCTTGCCAGTTCAGGACAGGAGTTTTACCAGAGAGGTCTTGGGTCTGTTCAGACTTTTTGTAGCTTTTTTCCTTAGTGAATATAATATTTTATATTTTTTTCCTCCACAAATACATCTCAATTCTAAGCTCTTTCAGGGATGTTTCCAGATATTCTTCCAAAGCTTTCTTGTTTCATCTTCAGCCCTTGTTTTGGTTCTTGTTTCAGATTATCTGATCTGTGTGATCGTTTCCGTTATTTGTTCCAGCTTGGATCAAGAGGAATTACCAGTCTGCTATTTCTCTCTCTGGGAACCAGATCCCACTGCTGATACTAACATGACTCCTTATGTCATGAGCAATTAATCAGTATTTGAGGCCTCCAGGGTTGTTCTGTCAGGAGCCAGTATTGCTACTATAGTCAAGTAATGCATGAGTGCCATCCTTTTTAGTCGTAAAGAATATGTAAAAATATGCCTCATTTTCCTAAGCAGAGCAAGAGGCTCTCAGAACGGTTTCCATGTTTCCAGGCATGTTTCTGGTGCACACTTCATCTTCTGAACACATTATATAGGCTTTTTTTCATACCATCCTCTTTTTCTTTCTCCAATCTAAATAACTAAAGTCTAATATCTCCCGAAAACTGCTACTATATTTAACTGCATATAGAAATTGAAGCCCAAATTAAAACCTTTGGTCTGAATAACCTAGTTTTCTATCAATTTGTACTGTAAGTGTCATGGATATTTTGCTACTGCTGTGTGTTATTAACCTTAACTGTAATTTATCAAATATTAAAACAAAAACAAAAGACCCTCTATTTTTACTGTTCTTTATTAACTGACTTGTCCCTAAAAACTTTCCAAGTACCTGGCTTAAATACTAAGTCATCTGATTTACTTAAGTTTCCACCTGCCTCAGGTATGCTGGGTAATGGAGTGGTTTTCATTGCATAGCAGATTTACTGCAATTCCACTGTAATTACACTCAGAATACTGTAATTACTCTCAGAAAATGTTTTTAAACCTGTATAATTACCCCTGAGTTTAAGTGTATGACCAGCATTATTAACTCTCTGTTCTTAATGGAACAGAATATAACCTGCAGTACTACTAGAATTATTCTGACAATTTTTGTAGCACTTGTGCTTATATTAGCACAAAATAAAACTTCTAAATAATTTCACTAAAAGTTGTGCAGTCAGGTTCTAAAAATAAATTTTTAATCAAAAAATCTATGTGTAAATGACATAATTAGCCTTAATATGTTTTTTTTCTATACCAAATATATTTGTCAAAGCCTTTAACATCAAAGCAGTGACAGACAGTGTAATAAATCTGAAAGCTGAGCTAATATGGACGACCTTCTTTTTAATATGAATTTGTAGCAATTATAGACATTAGAAAGTGGAACTGTTTCATAATTACGTAGGACATGTGATGAGATCATAGTCAAGTAGTTATAAAGTAGATTTTATCTTGTATTTGGATCTTTCTTTGGCCACTCGTTCTCTAATGAAAAGGATTCCTTGAGACCTGGGTTCAAGAGTGAAGATAAGAGGGAATTAATTATATTGTAGCCTAAAGTAAATCAAGAATTACTTAAAGATTATAGAAGTCTGAGTCAACACTCCATTATTTTTGCTCTGCTGTAGTGTTTCTGATGCTGATGGAGCTAATTGGGTGTAAAACTGATGTGACAGACTGGATATCAATCATGTTCAGAACTAGCTTAGGAGGATTCAGGTATTTCCTACCCGTGGTCAATACACCTAAGACCAGCCTTTTCTCATGACAGATCGGTTCACTGACAGCACTGATACAGCCTTGATCTTGCTATCACAGCCATTAAATTCCCAGTCAAACCCAGAACTGGAAAAAAATGGAGAAAACCCCCAAAATAATGAGGACAGAAACATTATTATCTTGTCTCATTTGAACAAGAACAAAGTTATATTCAGGCATGGTCTGAGACAAGGGCAAGTGGCTGAGGACAATTTTTCTTCTAATAGCTCTGTTTGAATGGTTGAAATTCAGCCATTACTATTTATTCTTCTTTTCAAGCTCTCAAATATAACAGCCTATAAAATAAGCAGCAGGTGACCAAAAAGAGTGACACGGTGATTAACTGGACATCCAGGAGAACTCCAAAAGGAGTAGGAATGCACGTCTTTAATAGAGATTTATGGACTATTTTTGTTGTTGTTGTTGTTTCAAAATGTTTTTGTTCGAAAGCTGTTTCATTACAGCAAAAATGGGAAAGTTAGAAGAGGGGACTCATGTTTGATAAAGGGAAGTGTGTGAGATCTACTGTGTGAGAATGTCCTAGATAATGAGTGACAGCTGCGAGGTTTTGGTCTCACTTTCATTTTAATGGCATCCTCCAGTGATATGCACTGGATTTCAAGCCTTTGTCACACTGTCAGCTCCTGTGATGATCCACAGAATATGGGCATTTGACAGGTCTTTAATAAACAGTTTGCTGCTGGGATGAATTGAAGTTCAGCTGGATCTAGCTTGAGTTCAGCAGATCAGACAGTGTTGTTAACTCACCTTTATGCCACAAAAGAAAAAAGAAAAGGAAGGGGAAATAAAAAATCCATCCTTGGACACCTGCTGTCTTTCCAGACACTAATTATGAGAGACCTCATTTTTGTAGAGGATGAAAATGGAGCAGCAACCTACAGTAATGCGTTGTCACTTCAATAAAAGTGAGCTAAGAGCATTAGAAAACTTTTTTTTTACATTTTTCTTGGATTTCAACCGACCTGTAGTTGATTAAAAACCCTCCAGGAACACTCTTGTTTGATGGCTTTTTGGCAGAGATGGGATCTCATGTCTATGCTTTGTTTCTGTTTCTGGCACTGTCTCACAGAAACAGTAATTAATTTCTGGACACTATGTCCATGCCAGGGCATGGACAAAGCAAGCAACCACCATGGAGATGTTATTCCTAAGAACAAGGGAAGAGGAGCAAACCAGCTGTGGTTCAGCTATCTATTTTAGATTCTGCTGGTTCTTCCCTGGAGGAAGAGAAGAGGCTTAGAGCTGGGCAATGTGGGGCAGCAACTGCCTCCATCACTATGATCCCTTCCTCATCACAGAAGAAATAGCAACCCCAATTCTTTAGGACTTCTCCTCCCTACTCAAAACTTCCTTCTCTCTTCCTCTTTCTCTTGTTGGAGTGACTTGATTCCCACTTTTTTTCTTTTTCTCCTTTTTTTTGTTACCACCCCTCTCCTATCCCCCACTTTATTTTCCTTATTTGCTTTGTTAATCTTATGTAGGTCATCTCTGATTCAAGGCATGCTGTAGTCTCAGTGAGAAGTCCTTATATCTGTAATTTAGGAAAAAAAGAGCTTTTCTGGTGTCATTTTAGTAGAGTCAATACAGCAAAAGGTGGGTGTCAGGGACTTTGTGTAGTTTACTGTAAACTTTATGGTAAAGAAAAGCCTTTATTCCCCAGATTCTGTTCTCCCAGATATGAATATTTTTATGAATCCAACCCTAACCTCATGATTCAGGATGTTCTCTTCTTTGTGCAGATCAGTTTATGTTGCATCTTGACTGAATGTAGAATTGAAACCATACAGAGAAACCCTAAAGAATGTTGCTGGCATAGATAGGCATGGCAAGGCATTGAGTCAAATTAGAATGGGTGAGGTGCTGTTCTTAGACAAGACAGAACCTGATGTAGTATCTGTGATATAACTCAAGAAAGATCTAACTTTGATATACTGTTTTCCAGGTTGTTTGTTGAATGCAAGCACTCATTCAATTATCATATCAAAAAAAGCTAAGGGAGAATGTAGCAGTTGAGAAAACTGGGACTAAAATGGAGGTCTTAGGGTTTTTTTTGTTGAAAGAGAAATGTATACCAATGATGTGACAAGTATAAAATACAGGACCTTTCTCAAAAGCCTTTCTAGAATGAAATAGTTGGAAAGGAAAATTAAATTCATGAACTCGGGTGCTCATTTGTCTGTACATTAAGTTTGAGGCCTCAGTCATCTTCTTACACACAAGGAAATACTGACAGAAAACCAGGCATGCCAGAGGCATACACTCAAATGGCTAAACATTTAAAGGTGTATGTGTTCCTAATGGCCCCGTTTATGCATAACTGGAAAGATTTTTGTTCTAACATGTCCTTTCTTAAAGATGTCTTGACTGGATATTGCCTACGGTGAGTACAATTGAGAGTGACATGTTAGGAGAAGTTAATTAAGAATCACCTATGCTTAAATAGGGAAGGAGTCGAGTATTAAAATAGCCCAATTGAATGAAATTGGACAGTGTATGCTGTCATAAGTGACAGACAACATGTTTTGTTCCCTTTTCTATCAGCTGGTAGCTGATTAGAGTTATCTCTTCAGGCTGTGTTTCCTCTGCTGTCTAACAGCATGCAGCAATCTCTGTCAGATGGGAGTTTGTGGTGACCTTGGTGGCTCTGCCTGGCTGCATGAGGCTGACAAGGAGGACTGATGGCATCCCACATTGACTTCAGGAGAAGAGATGAAAACTTCCTGTTGCACTGAGGACTCAATCAAACCAATCTTGTCTTCTTACATACGGTTCCATTTTCTGTGTGTTGTTGCATGACCCTGGGAAGGAGTGAATGGAGCTGGCTTGGAGCTTCATGCAGGTTATAGCTTTGATCTAGAGGTACAACCAGTGTAATGAGTCTGCCTCAATCTGCGGAGCTGCTTCTGGTATGACATCCAGCCAGAGTCAGAAAGCAGAGATAGAGAAAGCTGCACTGATATAAACCAAATGAAGGCCCAAATAGTATTTCATTTTTCAGGTGAAAAACAGAAGTTAGTTTTTCTCAAACTGTGCCTGTTTTCATTTCTAATAATAGCAAAATCCTTACCTTGCTGGATTGCTGTATTCATCACATTCATCAGGCTATTAAGATGAACATAGAAGCTATAATTTACCTTTAATGGTATATTCTACAGTAGCTAATTTCATCCTGCAAAATGTCATGGCCTTGCTGTCATTCAGGTTTTTCTTTAGGTAGTTCATATGATTCTTCCTTATGATGTTCAAGGTTTATTGCACTGCTTCACTTACTGTTGTTCACTTACCACTTCTCTCAAACTGAAGCTGAAGTGTAGGGGAGGTGAACTGCAGGGAGAGAGGGTCAGTTCTGGGTCTTCCGACATCAAAGAGAAGACTTCAATCTCCAAAACTGCAATGCAGGGGCCCTGAAAGGTCTTCCCACTAAGAGTTCAAGGAGTCAGCCAGGAAAGGGAGAGGTATAAAAACATGTCAGGTATGGGAGGTGGGGTGCAACTTGTGGAGAATGGGGCCTGGGTCAAATTGAGTCAGAAATGGTTTTACTGTTGGTTATTTGGGGTTGGTTGGTTGGTTTATTTATTTATTTTATTTGGGTACATTTTTTTTTCATAGGAGACATTTGGTGAAGAAGCATTAAATTGAAGGATAGAAAATGTATAAAGTGGGGAGGGTAATTTGAATCATACAAGAATAAGTCAAGCCAGAAAACACACGCAGAGGGGATGGATGCACAGTGTTGTGCATGGGAAGGACTGGAGAGCAATTGTGAACACAGCTGCTATGGAGAGGATTGAAAAGGGATCATGAAGACATGAGCTATTGCTCAAAGTAAGTGAGCAACCTAATAAAATGGAGTGGCATTGGAAAGATGGGAAATCCAGAAATCAGAGTTTACTTAGAAAATGTAGATACACTTTCCTCTGCGTGAAATTTTTTGGCTTGGTACATACTTGTCCCCAATAATTGCAGATGTCAGGCTGCTCAAAGCAAGTAGAGCTGGTTGATAGTCAAGGCACACAGACTCAAATGCCCAGAACCAGAAGCACTTTCCAGGTGCAGGTTCAGGTATGCCCCCCAGCCTTATCTCCTCTACAAAATCTCATTATTATTTAAGTGAAAATAAAGCACAGCAATGAACAGCAGTGTGTGTTAGAGATTCAGTATCTTCAAAGGTTTCTGTCTGTTGGCACTTTTTATTTATGTGGTTTAATTTGAATAAAGATGGTGAATACCAATGGCTCAGCATTCCTTAGGGCTCATCTGACACCTCCCAAGAACACACATAGACTGAGGATAAGAAGTTATTAGCATAATTGCCTTGTTCTCAGCCACAATCTTTGCGACTTGTGCTCCAGCACAGGTTTGCAACACTATTTGTTTGTGTTTACTCAAATTCAGCAGATCCAGGTGACTTTGTTCAGTAAACATCAAGAGAAATGTGGTTTAATTGAAGACAGTTCAGAGAAGATCAGGAAGAATGATTAGAGGTCTTGAAAGCATGGTCTACAAAGGAGAATTGAAAAAACTGGTCTTGCTTGGTTTGGAGAAAGGACTGAAGATATAACAATGCTGAGATGCACAAAAGACTACTGCAAAGAAAAAAAATAGTTATTATTTGTTCTTCATGCCCCCTCTGCACAAAGAAGGTAATTATGGTCTAAAAATGAAGCAAGGGAAAGTTCAGACACACACTAGGTGTGGCAGTCAAGTCATTTAGCTGTTGGTGCCAACCTGATGATAACAGTGAGAGGATGATTGATTGGCTGAGCTGCAAAGATCCAGGCAGTCTTCTGTCCCACCAATGTGTTCTCAAAAACAGAGAAAGATCAGTGGGGTACCATGGGGAAAGGCTCCCCATGGAATACTCTTCCGTGTTCAAAACCACAGCAGAGTCCATCACCAGCTATTAGTATGAGCAAATACACAAATGATATTGCTTACGAAAGTGAGATAAGTACTAGGAAGCCTTACAGAAATGCAAAAGCAAAAGAATATCAAGTATTTATTTTCCCTAGACTTCAGCAGAGACCATTTTGTTTGCCCATTTTCTTGAAAATGTTGTTTCCTTTTGTGTATCTTTCCAAAGGTTCTTTGTATTCCTTTGCTCCAACACAAACTTCTGAGGCTTAATGTTGTACCTCTACCATGCACAATGATTCCTTGTATGTAATCAGTAGGGTCATTCCCTACTGCATCCTACTTGCAGTGACAGTTATGACATATTTTTATTAAATTTCACAGGCAAGAATAGTATTCTTTTTTTTTTTTTTGTCCATTCCAATAGCTCATGAAAGGTATTCCCTGAAAATGCCCTCAGAAACCTCTGTCTTCACCTTCATCATACTTTCCTTAAAATTGTCCCTACTGTGACATCTGCCAAAGAAACCTCTGTCCCTAATAACTGGTGATTTTAACTGTATCTGTGGCTAATCATACAGCTCAGAACCATCTCATTCTAAGCATGCATAACTTCTTATGTACTTCTGTTTGTAGTCTCTTTTGAACGATTTCTTGAGTATTATTTATTATCTTTTGGACAGGTTTATTCTAAAAAATGATAGTTGTCTTTAGTGGTTCTTTATCTGAAGTACTTATCTAGATCTCTCTTACAGTCAATGGAGGGAAATGGTCACTTTGATGACAAAGCCCTTCTAGCCTAAGGTAGATAGCTACCTGAGCTAGGTCAGATGAATCACCATTTGGTGGTGATTTTCTCTCCTCTGTACCCAAAGGGACTTCTTGATGCCTAGCTTAGATCAGTACATGGCTAATATCTTAGGATTTCTGAAAATAATCATCTCACCTATATGTCTGTCCTAATCAGGTCCCAAAAGGAACCTCTAGGAAGAGCTACAGAGCAACTGATAATGATAGCCTCTAGAAAAGTTTACCATCATAATACCATAATGAAAACAACATTGCAAAAAACCCAGCCACCCAAAAAAAAAACAAACTCTGTGCAATAATTCAGTGTCCACAAGCTGTACGAAAATTCCTTTGGCAAATGACATCTATAATGTTCTTTGACTTGCTGCCATCTGTTATTGCTGCCTTATAATCAAGTTTGTTTTCAGACAGACTGTGCCTGATTCTTTCAAGATAAGGAGGGTGTGTATTTTAACAGAAGTTACTAGTAGATCTGTAGCATGGGAAGGGCAAAAAAATAATTTAACAGAGTTATATATATATGTTTATGTAACACTTAGAGCTGTTTTCAAGAAAGAGGTATTGCAAGTCTTTAGAGGTGGTGGCAACAGTGTCTTTAATTACCCACTGGAAAGGGAAAGAGCTTACAAGTTGGAAAAACCTTCAGGGTCGAGACAGAGGGATACTATTGAGAGGTGTAGATGTCAATACTTTTACCTACAACGCTGCTAATGGACAGTCAGATTAGTTTAAAATGATTAGAAAAAGATAAAATTTCAGTTGCAAATACTACATTTATATCAAAGTTCATATTGATGGTATTATAAATACCCTCAGAGTGACAAAGAAAAGTGTTTGGAGATTGTGATATAGTGAAGATATAGATAAAAACACAGATATAAATCAGAGATAGGAATAGAAATATAATTACTTTTTTCATCTTCAATCCCTCTGTTATACATTGAGGTTCCTGTATAGGCATTGATTGCAGAAAATTATCTGAAGTTTTGTATACTTACATTGCATTGTTTATTAGAATAGAGGTAAAACTGGAAGTGTTAAAAGTGACCATTTGAATTATTTTATCTCTCTTTTCTCTAATGTCACTTTAAATTGCACAGAAAACAAAACAAACAAACAAACCAAAAAAGTGCACAAAACAAACAAAAAAAAAACCCAAACCACACAATGGTTCTCCAGCATGTCTTAGTATTACCAATTATTTTCAGAGGTCAAGGATGTCTGACCTTTCAGACAGTGGAGGAGAATAAAACTATTCCCAAAAAGCAATGCAGTCAGCTCTTTAGTATTCCATACAGGTTAACCAGGATATGAATTGATCATGCTTTGAGTGCAGAGATGGTGTATGTTGGTTCACATCCAGCACAGGGCATTGCTACATCACTGGGACACAGAAAGATGGATACTCTCCTTTTTACTTTACGATGGTTGTATGTGGGGGCAGGGTATGTGAAGTAGCAGCAGTTTTCCACTGTTAGCTCAGAATGCTGTAAAAATGCATCGGCCCTCTTCCAGACTCAAACACACTTTCCAGTTTGCATTGCCACTGATCTTGGGATCGGTGCATGTTACAGTAAGCAGTATCACTGACCCCTTCTCTTCCTCTCTTCCCTTCCTTTCCCTTCCTCAGCAGTTGAATGCGTATTATCTGTATTTTTATTCAGTCCAGGTTATGCCTGCTACCCCATTAAGCCTCGCTGTGTAAGTCTCTGTGTCTTTATGAGTGCAGAAACACCTACCCATGTACAATGGATACAAGGCAAGATTCAGAATTCACCTTTACAGTGCAAAAAACAGTGCATGCCTTTAGCTGTCACTAACACCAAAGAATGAGGCAGTAGCTAAATACAATATAGCAATGTTTTTGTGGGATCAACAGCTATAAGTAGAAGTTAATTTGTGTAAACCCCAACGTCTTGCAGTCTTTAAAGACGTGAGTCTTTCTCAGTCTGTTCAGGCAAGGCTGTCTGTCCTTGCTGAGGGATGTCCAACAGGGAAAGGCAGGAGGAAGCTCCATGTTTCCAGTAAAAGAGAGGAGATTCCATTTTTTTGCGTTGCAGACATATGTACAAGAGGAACATTTCTGCAATAAGCAGGATCTTTATCGTATCCATTATGGGCGTGCTTATGTCTTTTCCTTGGAAGATTTAACATCAACACCTTCACTGGAGGGACCATCAAATTGGTGTGGCCATTCCTGTTTTCCTGCTGTACTTCAATTAAAACTTCTTTACATACATTAACAAAAGCTACAGAGTCAGCTACTGCTTTATAGTGACACGTCTGAAAATGTGCATTATTTAAAAGGTAAATGGCTTCCCCACAAACAGAGCTAAGCAGCAAAGGAATTTAATTCATGTTATATATCCTAAATCCAAAGTCTTGTCAGATGCTGGGCTGAGCTCTCAAAGAAAGAGATTAAACTCCCACAGCTCAGTCTGAGTTGTAGTCAGATACATCAGGTGGCACACTCCTGTATTCACAAGGAGGTTTGATAGATGATCTCATTCTGGTGAGTGAAATCATGACATCTTTGAAATCAGTGGGAGTTTTACCATTGGGTTTGCACTGTAATTTAAATACCAGCATACCATGGGTCTGGAGATACCACAAGATAAAGTTTACTGAACTGTTTTGAGGAATGCTCAGGCTCAGCTGGATTTAAATTTCCAGTTTTTCTGCATGCAAACCAGTTTTGCTTACCTTAGCAGGGCTTAAATGACTGATGCTTGCCGTTCTTAGCAGGAAAGTTCTGCAAATTTCAAATCATATTGCAAGTGAAACAACTAGGAACTTCTCTATTTTAAAGCATCAGGAGGACTTTGGGTCACCATGCTGTACATACATGAAAGAGCAGGTAACCTCCTTTTTTTTCTCTACTGCAACAGTTTACAGAAAGAATAATAGTAATAATAATAAACCCCTGGTAAAAACTATCCAGAACAGAACACCAAACAGCATGCCCTTTTCCTTACAGCAAGCCATGGAAATAAAAGGTTACCAAATCCTTGATACCTGCTGCTGAGGGTTTTCACACTTTAAATAAAGCTGACAAAAGAGATGAGCAATTTTGTTTTGGTCGCATTCTAGGTGTCAGTGTCACTATTTACTACCCCTCGAAGTAATCAATCACACCAGATGTCCGGCAGCTCTTGCTGGCCCTATTGATTGAAAACCAGAGTGGTGGTTCACTGTTTCTGTGTTTAAGTCACCTCATATCCCTTTCTACAGTGACCTCTGCCTGTACACTTGTAGTGCTAGGGATTTTGAAGCATGTATCTAGTGTACATGGGTTCAGTGTCTTTTCCATCCAATTAAAATTCCTCACTATCATTCCCTTTTATCTAGCCTTTGTAATTGGATTCCCAGTTTCTCAATTTTCATGGCAGAGAGGGGGAAATGATAGCAAGTCCCTGATTAAAAAGAAAAAGAAAAAAAGAAAAAAAAAAGAGTTATGATTTAATTCTGTCTAAAGGATTTGTTCTTTTCTTTCTCTGGGTTTCTGAAGGGAAGAATGGCTTCTGCATTCATACTATCATTTGTCCATCTGTGTTCTTCTCTTAGTAACTCTGGGATCTCTTGGCCTCTGTTGGTTAGACTTGAAGATGTGTTCATAATTCTTCTGTAATATCCTGGAGATACTGCCTTCCTAAGTGGTACATGAGATTGGCAACTGTCTAGAAGAGGAAATGCAA
>VWZY01005572.1:8298-23448 GCA_013399075.1 Chloroceryle aenea | reverse complement strand
GTGCTTAAAGAAATGTTTTGGTATACTTTTTTCTAGATTGCTTTTTAGTACCTGTCTGCTATGCACTCATTCACTGTGGGTTATATTTTCATCTCACTTGTTATGCTTGAAGATGCTCTTTAGAGTGTTTTAACTTCACACAAACCTTTTCCATTCAGATTGCTAGTAAGTGACACTAAAAAAAATCCAAACAAACAAAATCTTCAAAAAAAAGTGCTTCCTGAAGCTGCTGAACTTCTGTGCTGGCATCTACTACAATGTTATTTCCTCTTATGGAGAAATTTTCAACTTGTGTCTCACCAGAAAAGATAATATTAAGATACTTCTTGTTCTAATTAAGACAGAATACAGAAAGCCATACTGATAAAAGACTGATGTTTGGATACTGTCCTTGATACTTTTTGTGCATTGCTAACTCTTTGGTGTAGGTGCCTCCTTAAACAGAGTATAGCCAAATTCTTCCCTTTCCAGGCTTCTAGATGTTTCTCCTAGCAGTGGATAAATGACCTAATAATTGTCCTGAAAATTTCCAGAGGTAATTAACTTCAGGATTACTTTCTAAGGTATAGATTTGCTTTGTTAGTACTTGCAGGTATTTTATTCTGTGTGGTATGAAACAATTATTTTAGGTGAAAAATAATTTTATAGTCTAATTTCTGGGTGATGAAATGGTTAGACAAAGTAAACTCCATTATAAACAATCATTATTAATTGTGATCTTACTGACATACAGGCTGTGAAGTTACTGTAGGATTATTTTATTTTAAAAATAACTTTACAGCAATTAGCACAATTGTAACATACAATAATTACAGTTCTAAAGATATCTCTGTCCCATTTCTACAAGGAAAAGGAATACCCAAATACTGTCACTGAGGTTGAAGAATAGGCTGTTTTGTAGCATAGCTACATTTTGAACAGCTTTCTGTGGTCACAGTGGACTGACCATAAGGAATGGAGGTACAGTGTGGACTGCGAATATTTTTTCCAACAAGTACTATGGTAACACTTACTTTTCTACACTAAAAATTAGTGAAGTGGTTGGCATGATCACTGTTAGATTGCAGTGTTGATGTTTTATAAACATGAAATAATTAAACTCAGTTCCACGTTATTGGTATGTCTTTGACACTGTAGGTTTTTAGGCAACCATAATTGTTTCAGTGAACTTCTTTGGTTCATAAATGGTTTAAAGCACTGGGGCTTAGACCTCAAAGTGCCAAAAAGTTGCCCAGGTTGTTCTAAACATTTTACATTTATCCAGAAGCTCTTAAAAGCATGAATATTGGGGTCTGAGTGGAAAAAGAAATGGCTACTTTTGATTCCTGTCTTAAAACAACAACAGAAAAGTTTTCAGTAGCTCCAAGTATATAACATGAAATGCATATTTTGTTAGAATGCTTTCAGTAAAGTAAGCATAATCACTAAGATTCCTTTTAAAACTGCTGGGTCACTGTTTGTAGGTTCTGGCCATGTATTACAGCACTGATGGCTTGTTGTTTTGTTATCTGAGGGGGGGGAAAAGGACACAAGTGAAATTTAGTTTAATTATGGCATATGCATTTATAGCCTCTTGAGAGTTACTAAAAGCCTGTGAGTCTACACAGATTTCCACTACCTACTAACAAGGCAGTAAAGGTCTTGTGACTCTGAAATAAAAAGTAGAAAGCAAGGCCATTGTCACACAAAGATCCATAGGCCTCCAATATCCACAGCTATGCTTTTTTATTTCTATTTTTCAACAGTTTCAGTATTCACTTATATTGTTTGTAATCTTGTTGTCCAAATTGTCATAGCAGGTCTGTTTCAGGATATGCATTCAATTTTACTTTATTGAGGTAATGAATTAAAGTGTTTGTCTATCACTTGTGTTAAATTACTATTTGTTATGTTCTGTAAGAATATAATTTGAAGAATACATGGATAGCTCTGATTTAAAGAATTGTCATTTTAAGGTAAATTTGATTACAGACAAAAGATATAATTATTAAAGACTTGATGCTTTGAGCATAGTAATCAGTGAAGAAAAGCATATGCTTTGGAGTAGGTCTGAAAAGGTAAATCTCCTGAGCAGCAAACTGTCTAGTTGATCTGAGCACAGGGATTGAGAGCTGATAAGTCACTGTGGGCTGCAAGTCGCTTTTCCTCACACTTGTTCAAAAAATGACCCTTTCAATCGTATTCTCTAAACAACCCAAGATGACATGGGGCAAGCACTCGTCTAGCTTGTGTGTCATTTAATTGTTAAATAACTTGAAGTAAAATTTGGGATGTGCATGCTTCAAGCTTTTCTCTTTCCATTCTTGTGATTGTGCACAACTGCAGCATGATTTATATCTGCACCATTCCATCCCACTGCAGTTACTGGGCCATGTTCACGGTACATATATGTGTGCAGAGGGATTTTCCTACCCAAGTCAAGTTTTGGCCATTTAGTAGTGAGATCTTGTTCCTCTCAGCCCACTGAATCTCAAATTCAGACAAAGAATGAAGCTTCCTGTGAAGGATGTTGTCATTATCAGCTGTTGCTCATGTAGCAGCTTATTGTATCATTGCTCCCCTCCCTCCACCGGGAATAGAAACTTGATATTGTCTATATATAGCCTTTTAAGAATAAATTGTTATATTAAAGGCAGATACAGACAAAAAAGGTCAAGAGAGAATCCATACTTATGTTGGTGTGGTATTTGTTAAAGGGTTAATCAGTTAAATGATCTTGAAGCCCACAATATCACTACTCTTAAAATTAATAAGAGGTTGTAGTTAAAACATAGAGGAAATCCCTGTAGTGTAGGAAGAGGAGGCAAGGTATTCTTTTGAGGTGAAGTTGAGGACTGTTGGAAGCTTGCAACAAGTCTGATTTTTGTTACGAGGAAGGTAGAGGTCTAGCTGTAAAGTAAGTTCAGCAGATTTGATAGTGCCAGATTCACAAACAAAATGGCATCATTCCACCTCCATGCCAATTTTTTGGAAAGGTTTGTCTGACAGAATACTTCGTTTAGTCAAGGCTACATCAAATGTTGGTTGGTACTTTTAACTGTTCTGCCATTTCTGTGGTTTTTTTTCATTAAGTCATGCTGACTGTATCATAAGATTTAATGAAAGCATCTCTTCTGTGAGTTGGAGAACCTGATTGGAAGGAAGGTTCAAGCTGCAACTGGAACATCCTTATCTGAGAGGAGAGGCATGAGTTTGACTTCTTGAGATCCTAGAAGGCATGAAATCCTAGCCTCTCAGTTCTGTCTCTCCTCTTGTTCAGTAATATAATACTGATAAGAGGTAAATTTTAAATGCTATACTGCAAGAGACAGTGATATTTAGCACTAGGTGAGGAAAGTGTCTCCCTACTTCCACAGAGGTCAGCTCTGTACAGAGCATCTCCCAGTTCATGAAGAGTTCCTCTTTTCCTACTTACCCTCTAAATGACAATGCTATCTGGCACTTTTCTTTGAAAGGATTGTCAACGTTTATCTTTAACTATGGAGCTATTATGTAGATGGCATGGCCTTTCTTCAGCATGGTCTTTCTTCAGTAGAGCTTTTAAGAGAGTCACTCCAAGAGCTTTGTGTGTGGATCTCAGTTTCTTACAACTATTAGGTGTACTCTGGAGCTTACTTACTAGTTGTGTACTCCCAGTACCTAAGCAAATGAACACGTGGTTTCTAGATATTTTTTGATAAGTTTAAGTGGTAATGAGCCTATAGCTATCCTGAGACAGGCTGCACATGTGCTTGGGAAACCATGGGGGGACGTGACTGTCTCTAACAATATTTAGGTCTAAAGTTGCTGCTGCATAGAAGTAGCAACCTTTGTATAGACAGCTTCAAACACCCAGTCTTGCCCTGAATTGAATGACTGCTATGTAAGTAGATTAGTAAAGGGTTATTGATGTACTAGAGATGACATGATGTAATTCTTGTGCACTTTTTTAATAGGTAGCATTGTGGTAGTACTAATTCTTGATAATCATGTAGGAGTTTCTGTGCTAAAATTCCAGACATACAGAGGTAAAAACTCTGAGCTCATCTTTCATGTGAGCCCACAACTGTTGAATCCAATTTGACAAAAACAGTGCATTGACTTTTGTGAAATTTCAATCAATTTAATTTTTTGTGCATTATCAAACCTCTAATTACTGATTCTGATGCTGAAAGAACCCAAACACGTAAGAAAAAGCCCTCCCCTGGCCACTAGAAAACCTTTCAGTCCCCTTGCTGCAGGTAACAAACATAAGTCACAGTCAATCTGGGGGGTCCCTGCCATCATCAGCCCTCTGGGGACTATGGTTCNTTTGGAGCTCTGAGGTGCCTCCAAGATGGTTGCCGTGGGCATCCATGGCTCTCCCTTGCCTCCCTGACTACCACAACCTTGCCAGTGAGGCCCAATGAGTCAGCCAATGCTAAGCTTGAACCACAAACCAAAGGCAAAGCTGGGAATGACAGCACCCTAGCGTGTGTATGAAATCCTGTGGCAGTTTATGCTGAGAGCACCGCTTTACTGGTTTGCAAGTAATATTTAAAAAAGGCTGCTTTACTGTGGTAAAAACTAGACAGCTGTCTATTGTTTACTCTTAAGCAAGACTGATCATATGAATTGTTGAATAAACGACTAGGAATAATGTGTGTGCTTTTACACCATAGAAATCAAAACTCATTTCTAGACGCATGTAAAGGAGAGCTTGTATGTTGCTTTTTTTTGTCAGAACAAGGTTCCTGTAGACAAAAAAGCTAGTCTACATCACATAGCCCAGTTTGAGCAAAGTACATTAAGACCACTGAAGTAATTTATTAAATTTAAGAGCTATTGTAGTTTATTCTGGAATGAATGAAGATGACCTAAATTTGAAGTTCAAATTAAAAAAATGATGGTTATTATTTTTGCTAATTAATATTTCAGTTGAGGGCATGAAAATGAGAGAGTTGTGGTGCAGAGTAAGGCTTCCATTTCACAGCACATCACACAGGGATTGTAATGATTCTTTAAGACAGCAGATGTAAATGGAACAATTTTGTATTCAGAAGAAATTAAGCTTGGCTAACTTTGCTGTAAACAGTAACATAGGTTATTAGCTGTTTATACACTTATATTATTTAATATATACCTTGATTATATCATCTGTATCCTCTAGATAAATCTGTTGTTTTGTCTTCACTGAATGTTGCTGGCACTGGTCTTCTCAATTTAGTCATTCAACTTTATGTGCAGCAGGAGCTGGACTTGCCTGCACTTTCCTATTTTTCCTATAACATAAGAAAAAAAGAGATATCCCATCCTTCATTCCTGTTGTATTATTAGTAGGGTTTTTTGCTTAATAGCTCACGACTGGAAATCTTAAGATTTTCTTTTCATCTCCCAACAAGAGTTACATAACTCCTTTTTTTTGTTCAGAAATTAAAGAAAAAACATCTTGAAATAATTCAGGTTTTCTTAGTTCTGCTCTCCTTTGAAGAAAAACATAGTGTGCTTAACCTAATCTTTTCTGTGCAATGGCTGAGCGCTTAGACTTTCTGATGGTTTACAATGTCCATTTTCATCCTTGAATGTCATCCAGTTTTTGTGTTTCAGACTAAAAAACCGCAAATATTTTAAAGAAATCTCATGTCAACAAATCATTGAGATGCTAACTGTATTACATAAAGATGTGCACAACTCATGGTATATGTATGTCATCACAAAGTTTTATGAAGAAAGATATTTTACTATTCAGGGTGCAAAACCAAATATTAGCCATTAATAATGCCATATGTCACATCAGTGAAACTTAACATTTTGGTAATTACAGTGATATGTGTACTGAAACTGAAATTTTAGTGTGGTTTTGTCTGCCTTTTTAACAACGTAGTCATATGAAATATGTTAACTTTGTTTCTTAAGCTGACATCTGAAATGTTTGAAGCTGATCTTGAAAAAGCATTGCTGCTAAGCAAACTGGAATATGAAGAGCACAAAAAGGTATTTGGAGGGTTCATCCTAATGTAAAATCTGTAGAAGATCAAGGCTTGAATTTTAAAAATAAAGGAAAAAAAAAAATCCCCAAAATACTATTTTCTTCACGTAAGCTGTTTGCTTGTACTCTTCAGATGCTTGAGTTCAGCCAAATACTGAATTTGAAAGAAACTGTATAATAGTATTGAGTGGTTTGGGGTTTTTAAAAAATTTTAATTGGCCTGTAAAGGTGTAAAATTAGTCTAACTTTTTCAATTTTCTGGCATATAAATGTGCTATTTTTTTAAGAGTACAATAAATCCTGAACATCCTCAGAAAAAATCCAACACACTTGAAAAGTAAGAGAATCAAAGCACTCACTTCTCTTTAGACCTTAAATTGTTAGTTATGGTTGAATCATTTTGCATTTTTGCTAACTTTTTTTTCTCCCATTTGAGTGCACACATTTTAGTTCTGATAAGCTGTGTACATTTACTTAGATGGTCAGGATGCTGTCTTCTGAGTGGTTCTTAGGAAACACTGAAAAAGTATGCTTAGATTATTTTTTTATTTCTAATAGGAAGTTGCTTCTTATTTGCAGTAAATCAGGAGACATTTAAATGTTCTGAAAGTATGTAAATTTAAATACAATTATGCATCATAGAGAACTAAAAAAATGCACATGCCTTTTTCTGCAAATAGCTCTGTACAATACTTCAGTTTTTGAGGGGCAGAGTACCATAGCATAAATTTGTTAACTTTCATAGGAAAAGTTATTTTTTTAAGTGAAGACAATCTTCAGGCACAGTAGCATAGCATTGTTTTTAGACTTTTTGAGAATTACCTCTGAATAATTTAAAATGTGTACTGTATATTCAAAGTATATGAGTACACTGAACAAATCTTTTTTTCTCTGGAAAAAAAATCATTACAATTTCCATCTTTGCTTTCTCGATAATTTTTTTCTGATGAGTATTTAACATTTAAGATTATTTTTAATCTTAATTAAAATACTTAATTAGTTATTGACTGGGATATCGATAATTTCCTAAGAATGTTAATGTAGGTGCCTGGGGAGGTGGGACTCCAGTTCAAATGGCTACCATGTACTGGTCTGTCTGACTGCAGTTGGGGTAAGGTCAGTTGGTAGAGCATTGCTGCACACTAATACCTCTCTGAATGACAAAGCATATTTTGAGAATAAAAAGAAGGTGCAGTAGACCTAATTTTAAAGAAAGTACTAGCCTGCCTTCCTGCATTTGGCAAGTATGTAGTATATATGCTATATAGTGTATATTTTTAGTTTATGGGTTTTGGTAAAAATTGATGTGGGTGATTGAAGCAGTATTAAGCAATAGTTCATTTGCTGTTTAGTGAAGAGCAATGCTCTCTTTCAGAGAACAGAATGGATGCTTATTTGCTGATACGATTCTCACTCTTTAAACCAACCTGAAGCCTGCAAATTACTGTTCAGGCTAAAATCTCCTTTACTACGTTATTGCTAATTTTTTTCCATTATAAAGCTTCAGGAAAAAATACTTGGGTATTGAAGAAAATTATACCAGTGGGACTTTATTCTTCTAGGAATATGAAAACATTGAAAATACTACATCTCAGCCAAAGTCTGTGAAAGAGAAAAAGAACCATCAAGGAAAAGACAGACCTCTCACTGTGTCTCTGAAAGACTTTCAGTCAGACAGCAATATAGGTATGCCTCATCATACCATATGAGCTGTTTTACTTGGAAATTTTGTAGCTAACAGCAAAATGCCCTTCTGTCTCTGTTCATTAATACTGTTGCAGTTAATGTGTCCTACTGAGTCTAAAAATGACGTGTTCATTATGTAATAATGGGCTAGTTAGACTAGCACGAAAAAATAAGAGGTTAGGGAAAATGTAATTTCATGTAGTATCCCTGGAGTGGGTGGTGGACACGTAGACTCTTAATGTGACTTTTTGTCTTACTAAGTTTGTAGCCCTCAGGCAACTGAGTTTCTCTTGTTTCCTGGTTAATTTTGCCTTTCCTCAGGATACTAGCTTTTATTAAGATAACTGAAAGATTGAAATAATATATACAATGACTTATATATGTTTAAAATGTCTTCATCTGTGCCTGTAGAGCAGAATTCTGGATTTTAGTGAAGACGTCAAGGTTGATGCTAGAAAAGGAGGAAAGTAATTTGTTTTTGAAGGTTTTTCTTTTCAGGATGTTTTTGCCTAAATTTGTTATTAAACACATTATTTCTAAATATAGTGAATAGAGGAAAAAATGGAAAGCAAAGCATTGTGGAAGGCATTCAGGTATACAGGGAGATACTTGCTAAAAAAGCCTAAATCAGCTTAAAAAGAAACAAAACAACAAATTCCTTAAGTGTCTTTTCCAGATATTGCCTGCCCTTTAACTGAATCAAATTATTATAGGATACTGCTTTTAATTAAATAGCCAAAAGATCTGGGAGAAGATGGAAATATACAAATTCATATAATATATAGCTTATACTCTTGCCTTCTAATGCTTTAGTAGTAACTTTTTTTTTTGGTGGCTTTGAGAGGAGAGCTAGTCAATGTTGAAGAACTCCAATAGATGTATCACACCCACCCCCCTTTTCAGAATGGCTTGTGTCAGTAACCAGCTGTACAAGATTTGAGCAACCTGGTAATGACACTTTTTTCTATTCTTTTCAGATAACCTTGGTAAAAAACATGAGGTATGTCTTTATTCAAACTAGTTTAATAAAAAAGCCCCACCTGTTATGTTGAGAGGTAATTATTTGGGGACTTTCTGTAATGACAATCAATTATACATTCTGAAATTGACTGATTTCCATTTGGACATTTTTTACAGATGTGGGTTTAGTAGGAATGGGTGTCTGCAGTTCTTGTATCTTGAGAACTTATTACTTTCTCAGAACTACCTGTTGTTTCATTAGTTTTCAGACAGTATTTGATGCCACTTGCAGATTTTAAAGCATGTTAAAAAATTAAAACTGTAGCACAAGAAAGAGAAGCAAATTAGATAAGAAAGTATAGTGATGTATATATGCTGTTGTGTGCTCCACAAATATTAAAACTCTTAGAGGTTAGAACAGTTAACAGTGAAATACAAGATAAATTAGTGTAGTTATCGTGGAATGATTAAATTCCAACTCCATGCTTTTGTGTAAACTTCTCATCTAAAAGTTAATCGTTAATTAATTTTTAGGCTCTCTGATTGGTACCCATATTCTTTAGGTGGAAGACACAGTATTCTCATGACGTATGACATAAACCAGTATCTAGATGTAATGCTTTTCTGTGACTTAACCTGTTTTTTAAACATGTTGCTTCTAAGTCAATATTAACTTAGATGTAAAGGAAGATATATTATAGTACTTTTTTTTTGGACAGGATCTGAATTCTTCCCAGTCTTTGTTGCATGATGGAAGATTTTTCAACAGGCTGGAAGATGATGTTCACAAAATACTTGAAAGAGAGAAAAAGAGAGTCCAGCTCACTGATAACAGTGCAAAAGATAACTGCACATCTCATGAACACAACCAGGCATGTAAAACAGCAGTCATTCTGAAGTGGTTTGCCTAATGAAGCTTATTCACTGATCAGAAGGGAGAACTTTAGAAGAAAGCACAAATCAAAAGAATGATAATCTTAAAGAATTAAAAACCAACAAGCCTGTAATATTTTTATCTGTCAGAAGAGTTATTTAAATGACTTCACTTCTTCTTGACATAAAACATTTGTGATTGAAATAATTTTTTTTCTCCAAAAAGACTTTTTTAACCTTTTGGTAGCTCTTCACATATACCTCTTTAATTTTGATAAAAATTTTTATTTTTAAACAAATAAGTTGTCTTTCCCAATAAACAAATTCACATGGCTAAATTGTTAAGAAGTGATGTTTTCTTGATTATAGGAGAATGTTTTGAAAGATGGAAAAACAGAACATCTAAAGCTCAAGCTTGAAAAGAAAGATGCAGAAATTGAGCAGCTGAAAAATACAGTAAAGCAGTGGGAGGTATGTAGTTGATAATACCTTCAAATAGTAGACAAAAAATAACATAATTACAATACATCTGAAATTAAGAATTTATTAAAATGTGACCAATCTAGAGATGCTTTAGACTGGCCACAGATTATGTATTTACAAAGCAGATTATTCCTTCGGTACCACATGAAGTCATCTTTCTTGGTAAATAAAAATTAAGCATGTAAAAATAATCAGAATAATTAAGGCAGAAGTCATTTTAAACTCTCAAGTCTGATTCTGTCATGCCTCATTTATAGAAAACTTTTTCAGGTATACATGTTATAATTCAATCTCTTTAATACAGGCAAAGTATAAAGAAGTTAAAGCAAGAAATGCACAGCTTCTGAAGATGATGCAAGAAGGTGAAAGTAAGTATTTTATCAGGAAACTTAAATGTTATTTTTTTAAAATGGAAAAAACTTTCAAAGCAGCTTTAAAGAAAAATTTGATTCAGTGACAGCTGTGAAGAACTAAGGTACTATTGATATGCCATGACACCAGTGAACTACAGAACTTGGTGGACCACACAGTACTGCATTTCTGTTGTTACATAATGAAATAATCAGTTATGTGTTGGGATTATTTTTTGAAGTACAAACTGTTCAGTTACATTTTAGGTACAATGAATCTCCACGTTTTTCTTTTCTCCAAGATTTTCTTCTGCTAGTGCCAGCTATCTGTTCTGGACTGGCGCTGTTGTTGTACCTGTTCAGACACACTTGCATCTTTGCAAGGTGTGTTTTAACTGTTGCAAAAATTGTTCATTTGCCCAGCAATGAGTAGGGATAGCTAAAACCACAGGATTATATATGCAACTGTGTGATAATTTTCTTCTATTATAATATTATTCAGAGCTTTTATGATTCGGAGTTTGTTGTCAAACTCCGTGGGGTTTTTTCCCAAAACTTTATATATAAAGTAAAAAGTGCAGTTATTCTCTAATATTCCTAATATTGCTTGATGAAGTTGAGTTATGATGCTTGCCACACTACTGTTTTTTACAAAACTGCCTTTGGTTTTCAGTTTCTTAATACAGCTTTTGAGTGTAGTTTCTTCTCTGGGCTAAATTTTCAGCTAAAAAGAGAGAAATTTCTTTTCTTCATAGTATGTTTACAAAAAGTATGTCTAAGCTAGTTCAGGTATTCATAGTGTGAGTGATCGTTGCAAATCTTAACTTGGAACTTGATTACTTCAGATCATTGTCTGAGCCAAGAGTAAATATTTTCATATTGCAAGAAAAGATGGGAAGTTGTGAAGGTTTTTTTTGCGTGTTTGTGGAATAGTAACATATAAAAACCCGAGCGATTTTGTGGTTTTCTACAGAGTAAGTGTTCTGTATTTTTGGAGAAAAAACTTAATTTCTTCATATTGAGAATTTAGCCACAGATATTTCACAGACACTAGGTAAATAAACACCTTCATATTTGAGCAAATGGAAGTTTCCATAGTTATGATTGACCTCTTACGTGAAACTTATGGTCCCAAAATCTTGATCCATTGCTACACTCACTGTTTTGAAGGACAATGGGTATCTCTAAAAGCCATGCTGCTTACAGGGTTAAATGTGGGGTCAGTAGTGCAGGATTGTGGTTTAATCTCTACAACTTTTCAAGCTGTTAGTAATGGCTCTGGTAGCTAATGGTTGGCTTTGCTTTGCAAGATCCTTCAGTGAAGATGGCATTATTTAGAGGTAACAAAATAATGAATAAAATGATGTTACAGTGGTACTGCAGATGAAGACCTGTAAACCTAGAAAGATCCTCACTCTCTACCTTTCTCTCTTTGTAGTGAAAGACAAAGCAGAAATACTCCTACAGGTTGATGAATCTCAAATTATCAAAAACGAATTGACTGTACAGGTAGGCAAGGATTTCGATATGCAAAATTTAATGGGTATTTCAAAGATGCTATTTATTTAAGGCAGTGGTAGAAGTGAGGGTAGGAGGAGGCTTGAACAGAAACTTGTTTGAAGCAACAGAATGTTACAGTTCTTCCTTAGCACTGCCCTGTGTGTGTCAGAGGACATGTATTATGTTAAATCTCTAGTGTGACTCATTTAAAACTGTTCCTCGAAAAGCAGCAGACCTTAGCAGGCCTGAAATAATTTTGCTGTGAACAGCACCTTAGGAATGTGTCAGTTGGCAATTCACCGTAGTAGAGGGCATGCAAGACTTATATGCCTAGTTTTTAGTCCATGGGGGCTGTTAGTTTTAAGCCTCCAACTTGTCCAAACATCTTCCATAGAACATGGTACTATTTTTTTGAGGTTAATATAGTAAATGTGTCTATGTTGCATACTACTACATCATATACTGATGTAGTGGTATCATCGAGTGTGTTATGGAATAAAATGATGCCAAGTCCCAAAGTTGGAACAGTTCCTAACTTTATAGCTTTTCTATGTCATAATACAGGTAATGTCATAAATGTTGCTTAGGAAATAAGTCATTAAAGAATATTCCACTTGCACATTCAGTTCATACACAATGATTGTGGTAGTCACTCTTCAGCTCAATATATTATTCCCTGTTTGTCCAGCGAAGTTAGTGGAGAAAAACATTGACTTGATAGATTCATAGACATTAAGGATATTTTATAAATTCATATTCTGTATGTTTTAGGTAACTATACTTCATGCTGCATTAGAGCAAGAAAGATCCAAAGTGAAACTACTGCAGGCAGAATTAACAAAATATCAGGTAGTTACTTTGTGTGTTTGTAATTTTACCTGTTTTTGATGTAGCTGAGACTATCACAAGGTAGTGTTCTCTGAACTGACCACTGACCTATTAGCTATTTTTTTCCAATTAAAAAAACCCAGCAAACCAAACAGGGCAGTTCATATTGCAAAGAAGCAAACAATAGCAAAATTAAAGCACAATTTTGCAAAGTTGAACTCTGTAACCTGTTTTGTACTTAAAACCTCTTGAAGTATGTTAGCCAATAAACATATTTCAAGCAACACGTTGTTTTCACTGTGTTACATCTGACTGTCTATCTGAACTAACTAGACTTCAGGGATTTTTTTTACCACATTCTTTCTTTGGTTTTGTCTCTTAGTTCTGTCTGACTTAAGTCTTTGTAGGAGATTCACAACAAGTGGTGTCGAAATATAAGTGATAAGATCAGTGTCTTGCTGACTGTGCATATGCAATTTTGTTCAGCTTGGGTGCTAATGCAACTCATGTTAGTGAATTTGAGTTAACCTCTGCTTAACTTTTGCATAGATAGCATACTGCTTAACATTCGGACTTTTTTTTGAAGAGTGGTAGCACTTACGAATAAGGATTTGTACTTGTGCATGACTTGATGCATTTGAGGGTTTTTTGGTTGTTTTTTTTTCTGTTACTGGTTTTGGTAGGTGTTTGTTTTGACTGTGACCTGTTGCAGAAGTTACAAGGAGAGACTGTAATGCATAAAGGAAACTTCTAAGGTAGCAGTGTAGTCTTTGGCAAGCTATCGGATTTCAAGTTAGGACACATTGTGTTGGAATGCTGTAATTTTGTGAAAACTCACTCATAAGGCTGTAATTACTCCTTCTGAAGCAACAAATCTTTCCTGATTACATCAGATTCTTTTGTCTAGCATTACATGGAGTTCTCTACATAATCTTGTCTTTTTCCCTGTGTCGCTTTACTGCAAGTGAGCAAGCTCCTTCTTAAAACTGTGCTGTAGTAGTTCACAAATATATATGCTCGTTCAGTCCTTTGCAGACAGCTGAGCACTCATGCTTCTAACAGAAACAAAAATCTTTTGTTAAATTCACTTGCTGTTCTAACTTAACTTTGGTCAGTTTGTTTTCCCCTTCCATCCATGCCTTTGCTAATGTTAAGTATTTTTCTCTGTAAATAGAATTTTTTCCCTGATACAAATTTATCTTATGGATAGTTGGAATTAACAGGCTTAAAAGAATAACAGTAAAATAAATAACAGTAAAAAAAAAATTACAAAAGCAGTCTTTGTTATACACTTTTATCTTTCCACATCTTGCTTAATTCATCACCCTGGGCTTTTTTGTTTGGCTTGTTGAACCTTTAAGATTTTTTTTAAACTGTTTTTTGTGTGTGTCTCTTGTTTTAGGAAAACCATCTCATCAACAATCGTCTGCCATGCAGGGATTGTTGTTTCTGCTTTTATTGTTTTCTCCTATAATATTGCAGGCTGACCAGGATGACCCTTATATCACTACTTGCTGTGGCATTGTCTTTGATGACATTGGGCCCATTTTTTTATGGATACTGCTTTGAAGCATGACTTTGGAGGGAAAAAAAAAAAGTAATGAAAATCTGTGGATTAAACCAAAGAAACAAACAAAAAATAGCACACACACAAAAAAAGAGGCAATAAACAAATCTATTTTTATCCCTAGATGTTAACATCTCAGTTGTATGTCCTATAAGTGACTTGAATGTTTTATCTTACATAACTATTTCATGTTCACGTGAGTCTGTCCCATAATAGTTGTATAATTTAACATTATAATTTCATTTGTATAATATAACTCCTGAGTGTTTTTCCTTGTTCATTTATATGCTTTATTGTCTAAATTAACTGCAGCTACAAAGTGTCATGCCTAGTGTATTAAGTAAACCTTTGTTTTCTTTCTTACAGAGTGGGAAAAAAGGGAAAAAGCACTTCAAAATTGACCACTGCAGGTGATCTCTGCCACCAGATTCAAAACAAGAAAACATCAAATCTTTATTCAGGGTTTTGCAGCAATTTATATGTTTGTTGCACAACTGCTCAACTCTGCAGTTTTGAAAATAAATTAACAATTACTACTTTAACTGTTTGAGTAATTGATTGTTGCACTTTCTGCTACACAAAAATTACAAAACTAGTATTACAGCAGAGCTGAAACTTAACTGTAATGACATTAGTTTTTTGTCATTCAGTAAAATTTAATCTTGAATTTCTGTGTTTAAATTCTTACTTTCATAGACTTTCTCAATTAAGAAGACTTCATTTAATGACTGTCAAGATCCAAATTCATTAGTATGCAAATCGTCAAAGGTTCACCAAGTCAGAACTGAAAATGAGACAGTTCATCTAAAAGCCTTTTGCTGTTTCTGAATCCAGATCTTGTTTGGTTGTTTGAGTTTGGTTTATTGTTTTTCTTTTGTTTTGTTTTTTAAAAATAGAAGGTCATCAGAATTTACTCTCCCTATATTGGACACCGTGACATTCAACAGGGGCAAGTG